>JAJIBD010031063.1:0-131623 GCA_021461705.1 Cryptotis parvus | reverse complement strand
TTTTTTAAATTTTTTTATTTTTACAATTACAAAGATATACAATTAAAAAGTTCATATTTGGGTTTTGGTCATACAGTGTTCCAGCACCCATCCCTGCCACCAGTGCCCATCTCCCACCACCAACGTCCCCGGTTCCCCCCTCCCCAGCCCCCCTCCATGGCAGGTTCTTTATTTCTTTCCATTTCTCTCTCTTTCTTTCCCTCCCCTCCAGACTATGGATTACAGAACATACATTAAAGGGTTGTCATGTGTATCTTTTTGCCTCTATTTAATGCTCAGTTCTAGGTTGGCATTAGTACCCCGACAATTGTTAGCACACTGTTCCATTTTCTGTCTTACCTAGCCTCTGACTCCCACACGCTTGTGATAATTTCCACCTTGACAAGACCTCCTGATATATGTTTCACTTGACCTTGGATATTGGTATCATAATATGTACATATATATTTATGTTATGCAGATAAATGCAGTCATTCTGTATCTGTCTCTCTCCTTCTGGCTAATTTACGCCAACATAATCTTCTCCATGTCCATCCATTTATAGGCAAATTTTATAACTTCATTTTTCCTAACAGCTGCATAGTATTCCATTGTGTAGATGTACCAAAGCTTCTTTATCCAGTCATCGATTTTCGGGCACTCTGGTTGCTTCCAGATTCTGGCTATTGTGAATAATGCTGCTATGAACATAAAAGTAGGGATGGTGTTTCCGCTGCGTATTTTTGGTTTCCCAGAGTAGATTCCCAGGAGTGGTATGGCTGGGTCAAATGGGAGTTCAATTTCTAGTCTTTGGAGGAATGTCCATATTGTTTTCCAGAAAGGCTGTACCAGCCGGGCATTCCCACCAACAATGGATGAGTGTCCCCTTTTTCCCACATCCACGCCAGCACTTGTTGTTCTTGCTCTTTGAATATGTGCCAGTCTCTGTGGTGTAAAGTGGTATCTCATTGTTGTTTTGATTTGCATCTCTCTGATGATTAGTGATGATGAGCATTTTTTCATATGTTTTTTGGCCATTCGAATTTCTTCCTTGCTGAAGTTTCTGTTCATTTCTTCTCCCCATTTTTTGATGGGGTTGTTTGTTTTCTTCTTGTAAAGTTCTACCAGTGCCTGATATATCCTGGATATTAACCCCTTATCAGATGGGTATTGGGTGAATATTCTTTCCCATTCTGTGGACTGCTTTTGTATCTTAGTCACTGTTTCTTTTGAGGTGCAGAAGCTTTTTAGTTTCATGTAGTCCCATATGTTTATCTTTTCTTCTAGTTGCTTTGTTAGTGATGTTTCACCTTTGAAGATGCCTTTAGCTTCAATGTCGTGGAGGGTTTTTCCTATATTTTCTTCAATGTACTTTTATGGATTCAAGTCTGATATTGAGATCTTTAATCCATTTTGATCTGATTTTTGTGCATGGTGTTAGACACAGGTCCAAATTCATTTTTTTTACATGTTGCTGCCCAGTTTTCCCAACACCACTTGTTGAAGAGGCTTTCCTTACTCCATTTTAGACTCGTTGCACCTTTATCAAAGATTAAATGATCATGTGTTTGAGGTTGGGTGTCAGGATACTCAATTCTATTCCATAGGTCCACAGGTCTGTTTTTATTCCAATACCATGCTGTTTTAATTACTACTGCCTTGTAGTACAGTTTGAAGTTGGGAAAGGTGATGCCTCCCATCTTCTTTTTCCCGAGGATTGCTTTAGCTATCCTTGGGGGTTTATTGTTCCATACAAATTTCAGGAGTGTTTGGTCAATTTCTTTGAAGAATGTCATGGGTATCCTTATAGGGACTGCATTGAATCTGTACAGAGCTCTAGGGAGTATTACCATTTTGACAATGTTGATTCTCCCCATCCATGAGCAGGGAATATGTTTCCATTTCCTTGTGTCCTCTTTTATCTCTTGGAGCAGTGTCTTGTAGTTTTCTTTGTACAGGTCCTTTACACACTTGGGTAAGTTGATTCCTAGGTATTTGATTTTCTGTGGCACAATTGTGAATGGAATTGTTTCCTTAATATCCCTTTCTTCTCTTTCGTTATTTGTATATAGGAAAGCCACCGACTTTTTGGGTGTTGATTTTGTATCCTGCCACTCTACTATATGCTGCTATTGTTTCTAGGAGTTTTTTGGTAGAGAGTTTAGGTTCTCTAGGTATAATATCATGTCATCTGCAAATAATGATAGCTTGACTTCTTCCTTGCCTATCTGGATGCCCTTGATGTCCTTTTTCTTCTCTGATTGCTATGGCAAGTACTTCCAGTACTATATTGAATAAAAGAGGTGAGAGGGGGCAACCTTGTCTTGTCCCTGATCTCAGGGGGAAGGCTTTCAACTTTTCCCCATTTAGAATGATGCTCGCTGTGGGCTTTTGGTAGATGGCTGTAACTATCTTGAGGAAAGTCCCTTCAATTCCCATTTTCTGGAGGGTTTTAATCATGAACGGGTGCTGGATCTTGTCAAATGCTTTCTCTGCGTCTATTGATAGGATCATATGGTTTTTATTTTTTCTCTTATTGATATGATGTATTATGTTGATTGACTTGCGAATGTTGAACCATCCTTGCATTCCCGGGATGAATCCTACTTGGTCATGATGTATAATCTTCTTGATGAGTCTTTGGATTCTGTTTGCTAGTATTTTGTTGAAGATCTTAGCATCCGTGTTCATCAGGGATATTGGTCTGTAGTTTTCTTTCTTTGTGTTGTCTCTCCCTGCTTTGGGTATCAGGGTGATATGTGCCTCGTAGAAGCTGTTTGGGGAGTGTTTCTGTTTCTTCTATTTCCTGGAAGAGCTTGAAAAGGACTGGCAGTAGGTCCTCCTTAAAGGTTTGGTAGAGTTCACTAGGGAATCCGTCTGGACCTGGGCTTTTGTGTTTGGGCAGACTTTTAATTACTGTTTCTATTTCCTCGATGGTGATAGGCTTATTCAGGTATTGGAGGTCTTCTTGTTTCAGCCGTGGAGGTTATAGGACTTCAGGAATTGATCCATTTCTTCTAGATTCTCATGTTTCACGGCATACAGGCTCTCAAAGTAATCTCTGATGATCTTTTGGATTTCTGTGGTTTCTGTTGTGATGTCACCATTTTTATTTCTGATTCTGTTTATTTGGGTTCTCTCTTCCCTGTCCTTACAAGTCTTGCCAATGGTTTGTCAATCTTGTTTATTTTTTCAAAAAAACCAGCTCTTGGTTTCATTAATCTTTTGGATTGTTTTTTTTGGTTTCCAACTCATTGATTTCCTCTAAGTTTTATTATTTCCTTTTTTCTGCCTGGGTTGGGCCTCCTTTGTTGGTCTTTTCTAATGTCTTCAGCTGTGTAGTCAGGTTATTTATGTGGGCCCTTTCTTGTTTCCTGATGAATGCTTGCAGAGCTATAAACTTCCCTCTTAACACGGCTTTTGCCGTGTCCCACAAGTTCTTATAGTTGGTGTCTTCATTTTCATTTGTTTCCAGAAATCTTTGGATTTCCTGTTTGATTTCTTCTATGACCCATTTGTTGTTCAGGAGTGAGCTGTTCAGTTTCCAGGTGTTTGGTTTGACTCCCTGTTTCTGTGTACGGTTAACTTCCCATTTTCAGTGCATCATGGTCTGAAAAGATAGCTGACACAATTTCTATCTTTTTTATTTTATTGAGGTATGCTTTGTGGCTCAGCATGTGGTCTATCTTGGAGAATGTTCCATGTGCACTAGAGAAAAATGTGTATTCAGCTTTTTTGGCATGAAAAGCCCTGTATATATCCACTAGCTCTCTTTCTTCCATTTCTTCCTTCAGGGCCAATATTTCCTTGGTGAGTTTCAGTCTTGTTGATCTATCCATCGTTGATAGAGCAGTGTTGAAGTCTCCAACTATTATTGTGCTACTGTTAATGTCTTCTTTGAGGTCTCTTAGCAGTTGTTTTATGTATTTTGCTGGCCCCTCGTTGGGTGCATATATGTTTAGTAGTGTAATTTCTTCCTGGTGTACATACCCCTTTTAATTAATAAGAAATGGCCTTCGTTGTCCCTTCTAACCTTTTTCAGCCTGGAAGTCTATATTATCTGATACTAATATGGCCACACCAGCCTTTTTGGAGGAGTTGTTTGCATGGAGAATGGTCTTCCAACCTTTGACTTTGAGTCTGTGTTTGTTCTGATTATTCAGATGTGTTTCTTGTAGACAGCAGAATGTTGGGTTCAATTTTTTTAATCCATTTTGTCACTCTGTGTCTCTTAATTGGTGCATTTAGACCATTGACATTGAGAGAGATTATTGTCATCGGATTTTGTGCCATCTTTCTGTTTGTGTTTGTTGTGCTTATGGGTTTGGTCGCATTACAGTAGACCCTTCAGTCCTTCTTTTAAAGTTGGTTTTGAGTCCATGAAGTTCCTGAGTTGTTGCTTATCCATGAAGTTGTGTATCTTTCCTTCATATCTGAATGTGAGTCTGGCCGGGTAAAGAATTCTTGGTGAGGCCTGCAGTTCATTGAGCCTTTTCACAATATCCCACCATTGTTTTCGGGCTCGGAGTGTTTCATCAGAGAAGTCTGCTGTAAATCTTAGAGATGTTCCTTTGTATGTGATTTCCTTCTTTGATCTTGCTGCTTTCAGTATTCTATCTCTATCTATAGTTTTTGTCATTTTAATTAAGATGTGTCTTGGAGTATTCTTGTTGGGGTTTCTTTTAGCTGGTATCCTACGGGCCTCCTGGATCTTGAGGCAAGCATTCTTTAGTTCCGGGAACTTTCTCAGCAATGATGGCTTTGACAGTTTCTTCTTCTATCAGGGTTTTCTTCTTGCCCTTCTGGGACCCCAATGATCCGTATGTTGTTTCTTCTGGCTTCATCCCGATTATCTCTTGTTGTCTGTTCGGTAATTGTGAGTCTTTTTTCTATCTTCTGGTGTTGTGTAGAGAATCTTTGGAACCTCGTCTTCGAGATCACTAATTCTTTCTTCAGTAGCTATTATTCTGCTATGATGGCCTTCCACTGTGTTTTTCATTTCATTTACCTCATTTTTAATATCTGTCATTTCCATTTGCATTTTCCTCACTTCTTCTATCATGTCCTCTTGTATTTTATTGATTTTGCATTCCATTGCTTCTTTGAATTCCTTTTTGAATCCTTAACATTTCTTTCCGAAATTCCTTTATCAGAGAGGTTATACAACTCATTGGTATTGCTTGGGCTCATCTGGACTAGTGACTTCACTCACAGAGCTTGATGGAATTTTGTGTTGCTTTTACCATTATGACTATTGTAGGTTGCAAATGTGGGGTCTTGGGTGACTAGATAGTACAGTTAGTAGGTGTCTGGTCTGTTTGCAGAGTTTGGGTGGGTGGCAAGGATGTAGGAACCAAGGTTCACTGGTACCTCATGCAAGATAGGTAGTAAGAGGGTGCGCAGACTAGCGTCCGCGGGCTTTTTTGAGTTTTGGGATGTTCCCTGAAGCTCAGGGCCCAAGGGTCGGTCAGGCTGGAACCAAGGCAGTTTGCCTTGGTTCCGTTGATGGAGTTTCCGCTCTTCCCTGGGGCAGCTTGGGGTCCATGGAGACGCAAGGGTCACACACACACACCTGTGGGGGGGAGGTGGCAGGCGTTTCCCAGAAGCTCAGGGCCCAAGGGTCGGTCCGGCTGGAACCAAGGCAGTTTGCCTTGGTTCCCGTTGATGGAGTTTCCGCTCTTCCCTGGGGCAGCTTGGGGTCTGTGGAGACGCAAGAGGTCACACACACACCCTGTGTCAGGACATACATTTTTAAATCATCCCTTTAGAGCCATAATTTGGCAAAATTTTAAGTTCATTTCATATATTTTGATGGTATAAAATCTTGATAGAATTAGGTGGAAGGCTTCTAAGTCAGTCTGTTCTGAGAGTTGAAGGAAGTTGTCAGTCATATAATATCTAAAGAGATGCTCATTGGCCAGATTCTCATATCCTCAACATGTAGGACAACCATAGGCTTCCTATGTGTTTGCATGGAATTTCTATGGCCAATTCTATTTCTCAAAAAATGACCAAGATGAAAGTTGGTCTTTAGTCTTTTACTTTCTACACAATGTTACTTCTGCCATATTATGTATATGTATATGCATATGTATATGTATGATAAATATATATATATATGTATACCTCACTAGGTGAAATATCAGAGGGAATACAAATGCATGACAAAGAAGGGGCTTTCTTCTTGGCTCTCTTAGTCAATTTTGTGTCCTCTTATCATTTATATTTTTATTTTTCATCTATTCCCTCAAGTCCATAAAATTCTTTTTTTTTTTTTGCTTTTTTTGGGTAACACTCAGCGATGCTCAGGAGTTACTCCTGGCTCTTTGTTCAGGAATTATTCCTGGCTGTGCTCAGGGGACTATATGGGATGCCAGGTATCGAACCCAAGTTGGCCGTGTGCAAGGCAAATGCCCTACTCACTGGGCTATCGCTCAGGCTCAAGTACATGAAATTCTTATCCCACCTTAATATTATGTCAAAGACCAGAATTTCTGTATGTAAATGAGTTTCAGGGAACAACGAGTGGATACAGCTCTTAGAACAACTTTTGTACAGTTTTTAAGTTGATAACCTTCCCCCCCTTGTAAGGGATTTTAACTTAAAAAATGATCAGCCTTCACAAACATTCTCAGATTAGACTTGAATAAAGTTATCACTGCAGGCATTTCTACTCAAATGTGGAAAAGTCATAGACTCAATAATCTACAATTATCCTGAATTTCAGATGTGCAGAACTTAGGACTCAGAACTATCTTCCAGAAATTATTCTCTATGGTCCTTGGATCAGCTTCAGCTCTTAGTTAAGCATGGTGACTCCCTTGGTTCCTCACAGAACATTGTCACTCATCACTTGCTTTCCCATTGTTCATTGATTTGCTCAAAAGGAGCCAGAAATGTCTCCATTCGTTGGGAATGAGGTAGATTATTGTTACTATTTTTGGCATATAGAATACATCACAGGTAGCTTGCCAGGCCCTGTTGTGGCACTGGATTCTTCCCAGTGGACCCAGTCTTTATTCTATGTCAGTCCATCAACCATCCAGGGCCCATGGGGCAGAGCCCTGGGTGTAGACAAGTCTGTCTTCTGTCTGCCACTGGCTTACACAGCCAGACACTGCAGCCACACCTGCAACACCACGAGGGCTCATAAGTTGAATAGCATCCACTACCTCACATAGTCATAAGTATATATTTATTGTGATTTTTTCAAATGCTTTGTAATAATCACCACATTAAGAAAATATTTTACAAATTGCTTTAATCCTGATTTTTTTGCACAACGGATAGCGCATTGGACTTCTAGAGGCTGTCACAGAACATTACAAAAGTAAAATTAATTCTGATAAATTTCTTTCCATTCTTGGCTACTTCTCCACTTTTAGTTCTAGTCCCTTCTCCCCACTGTTTATATTACTGTAGATGAGTAACTTATTGCAGAGAGAACTTAGGAGGAGCAAGAGGAAGATTAAGAACATTTTTTTTAAATTGTCTAACTTATAATATTTCATGAAATCCTTTTTGGGTAATATTTAGCCTTTGACAATGTCTAACTTTATGATGTAGAAAATGAATAAAGGTACAAATATCTCCTATGCTGTGTAGCATTCTTCAATTTTCTGTTCTAATGTAGAGTAACTTAATAACTGAATTGCAAAATATGAAATGGATTCCTTTGCTAGCATAAGAAAGTAAAAACAGGGGCCGGAGCGATATTCCAGCTAGTAGGGCATTTGCCCTGCATATGGCGCGACCTGGGTTCACCCCCGGCATCCCATATGGTCCCCTGTGCACCGCCAGGAGTAATTCCTGAGTGCACAGCCAGGAGTAAACCCATGAGCATTGCCAGGTGTGACCCAAAAAAGTAAAAAAGAAAGTAAAAACAATTCTATATTGAATAATGAGATGGTTTTCTTAATATAGCAGAGAGAATTCAACAGGCTTATTTGGACAGAAAATGTTTACCAATACCTTTTTCACATTTCTAGAACACATGGAAATCTATTGTAAAATTAAATACTAAAATGAAATAAATGGGCTCCAGAAACGCTTAGCAGAAATGCCATCTAAACTTCTATGTTCATTGCATCACTATTCGCAATAGTCAGTATCTGGGGAAAAAAAACCATACTGACTGAGAACAGATGACTGAATAAAGAAACATCGTTTATCTACACAATGGAATGCTATGCAACTGTCAGTAAAAATGAAGTCATAAAATTTACTTATAAATGTATGGACATGGAGATTAATCATGCTGAGTGAAATGAGTCAGAAGGAGAGGGATAGATACATGACTGCATACTTTTATAGGATGTTAAAAAAATAGTAGGAGACTAATATCTAAGGCCATGAAGAACTAGGGCCAGAAAGATGGATCAATGGTTGGAAGACAGCTACAAGTGTATGGGGGACAAAAGCAGTTAGGATAGAGAAGGGACCAGTATGACAATAATAGTTAGAAATGATCAATCTGGACAAAAACTGAGTGTGAAAGGTATATACATGATAAACTTTAAGGATTGAAAAAATAATGTCCAAAAGAAGAGTAAGAGAGAGGGGGGATTAGTGCCTGCTACAGTGGCAGGCTGGGGAGAGGGGGCAAGAGAATAACTGGAGACATTGGTGGGGGGGAAATATGCAAATATCCACTGGTGAAGGGACAGGTGTTAGAACATTTTGTGACTGAAATCCAATCATGAACAACTTTGCAGCGGTGTATCTCATTGTGATTAAATAAATAAATTAAATAAATAAATGGCAAAACATGGACTCAAAAGGCACAAACATAATTTTTTCATCTAAAATAGTTAGTACTACTCGAGACTGAGCTAGAATTACCAGACCAATTCTTGTCTCTCTATGCTTCAATAACATATATGCAGATAACTTTTCTGCCAATTCATCTGTTCTTCCCTATAAAGTACATCAGGGTTTCATGTGTGTGTGTGTGTTTGTGTGTGTGTGTGTGAGTTTACTACTGTTGTTTTCTTTTTGGGGACACAACCCATGGTTCTCAGTGATCATTCCTGGTTCTGAATTCAGGGATCACTTCTAGCAGGTCTCAGGAACTATATGGGATTCTGGGGACCAAACTCTAGTCTACTACATGCAAAGCAAATGACCTACCAGCTGTACTACCACTCTGGACACAGAAAGTAAGTGTTTAACTTCTATCCACCATGTCCATATTCTCTGCCTACTGTAACTCTTCCAACCTGCCCACTAATCTCTTTAAATTTGTTTCATGTTTGTTACTTCCAATAGATTTTTTGTGTGTTTCTTTAACTTGTAATTAAATAATTCATTTAGGAAATGAACAAAATGTTAATATTTTCTTTTACATTTAAATAATTATAAATGCACTAAATAATTTATTTTGATTAACTTTTTAATAGGTATCATGATTAATTTATTGAATACTTCACACTTGCAAAAAATAAACCACCTGTATACATATATTTTTTAAAAGCTTCAGTCATTTATTTTGAATGTCAAAATCATGGATAAAATATTAATTTGAATTTTATTTTTATATCTTTCTAGAGGAATTATTATACATGCATTCTTTCTAACATCATAGTCCCCAAAGAAAAAGAAAGACAGCTTTGACTAATAGAGTTAAAGTACATTGGTTATTAATGAATTGACTTCAGGCCAGAGCTGAATTTAGATTGATATTTCCAAAGAGAATCAAACTGGAAATTAAATTAAGTTTCTTTCAATCAGTTAGTTTCATTTGATACTTAACTAAGTTTTTGAAGTCTATAGCTTCCATACAAAATTCAGTTTTCTACAATTTTATTACTCTACTTTAACTGATATATTTTTAAGGTTTTGCTTGGTAAGCATACATAACCTACTTATTTTTAGATGAAATATTTAGTTAGACCTATCATTACAAAATATACACTTTATCTGTTCAAAATTATTATGGTTTTGTCTTATTAGTATTTCATTTAAATGACATGGGCTTCATGAAACTTTTTTTTCTCTAAGAATAAATTTCCGTCTTGAGAATATTTGATTAATTGTATTATCTGTCAACACAATGTGAGTCCCCTTATATTTTTCCATTTTAGCATTTATTTAGAGTAAAATTTACTACTCCTGTTTCCTACATTCCCATCTTAAAAATAACTACCCCCTATTGTTCAATCGTATTCCAAATCTGACCTTGAGGTCCTTAGAAATCATTAATCTGTTAATGATCTCATATGTTACATAAATGCATTCATGCAGTGCTTGGACCTTTGAGTTCTGGCTTTTTTATTAATACAATTCATCAAAGATCCACAGTTTCATGTATTAGCAATGTGTTCAGATTTATTTATATGAAGTATGAACACATGTATGTACCTATTTAGCCACTCATGAGTTGAAAGCATTGGGTAGTTTCTAATTTTTTGGTAATTACGGCTAAAGTCATTATTCTTTTATATACATTTTAGTATGACTATAAAGCACTAAATATAGGTTATTGTGTTAATATAAAGCATTTGGGTAGTTTCTTTTTTGGTAATCAATCATAAAGAGGTATATTTTATTTAGATTTTATGAAGTGTAAGGTTTTGAATACTTAGAATAGGACTTTGTAGGTCAAATATCAATTGTATTTTAAACTGCATCGCATTTAATTATATTTCTCTAGTGCTCTTTTCTATTCATTTTCTCAGTTTCTATTAAGCCAATGTGATCTATAATATTGTTAATAGTTTCCAAGAATATATTATTCCATCACCGCACGAATCACTGCAGTGTCAGCATGTTTAACTTAAAAAGGAATCATTTCTCTCATATGTGTGATATAACAAGGCATAAAAAGAGACCAACAAAGAAGCAGACAAACAAATAACAAATGCCTGAAAGTAACAAAATCTGAAAACTGGTCTGTGGACAGAATGGAGATTAAAAGGACAGTGATATGGTTATGGGATATGAGATAAGAGTGGGGATAGGACTCTGAGGCAATGATAGAGGGAAATGCACTCCATAGTAGAGGGTGTGGTTGGATTGTGTTATGTATGAAACGCTATTAGTGGAGTGTTATGTCAGTCTAAATCATGGAGACTAAATTAAGAGTAAAGAAGAAACTGCAAGGCTGTTTGTTCTGTGTGTTTGAAGGAGGTTCAGTTGAGCAATACCTGGCAGTTCTCAGAGCTTACTACTTACTCTGTACTCAGGGGTAATTCCTGGTAGCTCTCCCAGGAGCACACAGTGTCAAGGATCAAATCTGTGTCAGTCACATGTGAGGCAAGTGCCTTTTCCTCTTGTATTATCTCTGGCTCTAGTTTTCAAAATAGCTAAACTATTCAACATTCTAATCAATCAGCTATTAGGAGAGTTCTAGTTACTCCCATACTTTATCATTTTAGCATATTTTTTAATTATTACTTCAGTCATTCTAGTAGGACATAGTGGTATGTCATCATCATTTAATTGTCATTTCCCTAATTACTAATGTTATTTATCATCTCTATTAAAAACAAGTTAACTGCCATTAAATTTCAAGTTCCACTAACATCGAGTTTACAACCAAATACCATTGTATATGACAGCACTTAATATCTGGTATGCATTGATTTTCAATAAATACTCATTGAAAGAAAAAACATTATATTTAAAATCAGTCTCTTTTATATTTTTGCTATTCAATCTTTGTGATAGTTGAAGAAAACAAAAAGGAAATAAAAGCAACATCTAAGTTATTTTGAGTCCTTGTTTCAAGGAAGATCTAAGAATAAGAATGGAACCATAAAGCCAAAACATAATCACTGCCAATCTGGGTTAGAGATTTTTAGCAATATTCAGCATCCTAAACATTGTGGGAGAGAATTGGGAGGACAGGAATTAGATGCATGTGAGAACAAATTTTGATTTATTAACAGGAAGTAACTCAAAGATCAATAAGTTACAAGTATGCTCTTACTCTCTTTCTCCTCTCCTTTCTTTCATCATCACAAATATTTATCAAGTGCGGTGTGCAAGCACTGTGCCAAAAGTCTTTTGCATAGAAAATATCATTTTGCCCTCACATGATGCATTTTATTCTCATTGCGTATATATGTAAGTAAGCTTGTTGATGTCTATAGCTGACATTGACAATTGAGTTCATATAATTGAGCTTCAAATTCTGCTCTAATTCCAAACAGGACATTGTACAGCTACTCAGTGAGATTTCTTTTGCTGATCTCTTCTAACATATTTCAAACCTACTTCTGATGCACCTTTTTCCTTGGATAAGAAGGCAAGAAGTCACCACAGCGCAACAGTCATTAGACAGTATGGTTTAAGAGAGATTAGGAAGGCACAGGTGTCCTAAATTCACAATGATTATCATATGCTTTATTCATTAACTTAAGATTTTAACAATAGAGTAGTTATAAGGTTTACCAAAGAAAGAACATGTGTTAACTGTGTTAAGTGCTTTATGAGTGAAAGGGACAGAGGCATAATATAGCAGATAAAGAAATTGTCTTACTTGTGGGTTCCATCCCCAGTACCCGATATGGTCCCCCAAGACCACTTTTGAGTGATCCCTGAGAGCAAAATCAGAAATAAACCTTGAGCTCTTCTGGGGTGGGACAAAGACAAACAAAAAATATTATGAGGAGTAAAAAAAATAGAAGAATCTGATGTCACAGAAGAAAAATAAATATAAGAGATATCAAGTGCTTGTATAAGTAAAGATGTAGAAAAAAGATGTAAACTAGAGTCACTGAAGGCACAGAATTTGATATGAATTTAGTGAATAAGTGAATAAATAAACGGCTACCTTGAGTCACTTATCACATTTTAGCCCACTGGGAACACTGTCTTTTCTTGTGCTCACATTCTTTCTGGAAGAAAGACAGGCAGAGTCTCCCTGCCACCAGCACTGTCCTTCAACTTAATCAATTGGGAAACACTGATGAATGGTGACTCCAGTATAAAACTGAAGAGGTAATTGCCAGGTAATTCACTACTTGCATTGTCTTTGATTCCAGTAAGTTGTACATTTACACTGTTCAAAAAAAATCATCAAATGATTTTTTAGTAGCTTGAGGTTCAATGAAACAACACATTTTTCCTCAAGCACTTTATCCTTAGTTTTTGTGATTAAATATGTCCCAAAAAATCCAATTCATGATATATATTAAAAGAGAGCACCAAAAAACATAGAATAGCTGGCTGAGTCCAGTCCCTTGTCACCATAATCGTAAACATTTGAGAGTCAAATCAAGGCACCATGTTAGGAGGTATTGGCATGCGTATGCATATAGAATACACAATCTAGAAACTGATCACCTTGTGTTATGGCAATAACTCCAGGAACAATGGCAGTAAAGTTTGATAATGCGCTAGAGACAAAATAAGAACACCCATCTTTCCCTTTCCATTAACTCTTGCTACTAGCGTCATTTAAAATATTGATCTTTCACACCGTATTCTTTAAGTATAATTGTTTTCTTGAACTGATAGGGAAAGTTTACTGTAATTCTTCAGTAAAAACCTGGAGATTATTTTTTAAAGTTGGTAACATCTATCTTAAATATTCCTGTATTAACCCCTGTCTTCTACAGCTGGGTCAGTCCCTGTATAAGAAGATAGTGTTGCTTCCATCTAGTCAGTCATCTCTGGAATTTATCCTAGTTAAGAGCAAGGTGATGATAAGATCATTCTCTAACTTCAGTGAATTGACATCAAACATTTTTTCACTTTTTATTAATTATCACAAAACCAGAGGCTCATTGCATATTTTAGTGATACTTCCCAATTATTTATTTCAAGGTCTTTGAACATCCAATGATATTAAAATCTTAGTGCATTTTGTAAATTTGACACTCTCTCAATATATTTTATTATTCCAGTGATGTAATGGGTAAGCTCAGCCTAGTTCCTTTTTTAATTACTTTATTTCACCATGCCAGAAAAAAAAAACTGTCTCAAAATATATCAGAACTCAGTCCAAAATATGAGCTATTCACCTGTAAAAATAGGGTTGAGGGGATTTGGGAAAAATGCAATTACATTTTTAAAACACACCAAAAAAAAAAAAACCTTTAATTGCTCACTTTATTTTTCCAAGGTCTCTGAAAACTCAAAAGAGGGGCTGAACAGATTCTGGACTTTATAAAAGAAATTAACTTCCCAGATTAATATATTGTTTGCCAAGTTTCAGTGTAGAGTGAATTTTTACAACCAAGTTATAAAACTCCTGTAAATACCATGGGGACTAAGAATGGAAAAGCTCAGAGAACTCCAATATATCTGTTGATAACCTAAGAGCCAAAAACACATGGTGAGATTGCTATCCCAAATGGTGAAAGAAGGAAAGAGTCTGTTCATATGGTAAAATAAATTATATATTTTATGGCATTCATATATTTTGAAAAGCATGCCATACTGTATTCTGTAAAACTTTATTTGGATCTGTGGAAGACTGAATGACTCATTGGTCAGTAATGGAATACAGAGCTCTGTGCCTCAAGGTCACTAATACAAATCTTTCCTGGGAAGAGAGCAATATAAAATTGCTACAATGGATCAACTTTAGCTTAATCCCCACTCACCACCCACTCATACATAGTCTATACTCACCATGTGCTCATAGTCTATACTCCGTGAATTCTCCTGGATTCCAATCTAGGGGTTCAGAGACCCCATTGATAATGAAAAAATATATCATGTTAAAGAAACTAAAAATGATAAAGGTACTATTTAATGTCATTAAAATATTTCACCTGAAATAGTTCTCATTAAAATATTTTATTTAATATTTATAATATTAAAATATAACATCTTCTCTTACCAATAAAAAATTGTAGTTCATGTTTTATATTTGGATTGGTGAGTGGTGAAAGGCCATTTGCAGCTTTGCTCAGGGATTTCCTGGTTCTGTGTTCAGCAAGGAACCCAAGTGGTACTCAAGGGACCAAATGTGGAGCTGGGAATTGAACCCAGCTAGACTGCATGAAATACAAACCTTGACCCCCCATATTATTTCTCTGGCCCAATGTTTTACACTTTAAACATAGCTTTAAAATTTTAAGTGATAACTTAGGATGATAGAATTGAAGTAACTCTAGTTTTATTTCTCTTTTTATAAACATCTTATCATTGTTTATTTCAAATCCACTGCTTAAAAATATAGAGACATGTGCTGCATTAAGAGTTAGAGACACAAATTAGTGCTAAACACTACAAATCCTTAACCAACTTCTCAAAACAAGAACTAAGTCCATATGTGTTGGGAAACCAACTGTATAACTGAGAAGTAATCAAATTGACGTCTATGTAGAAAACAATGTTTATTAAAGTGCAAGTAATAAAAAGGTGTTAATTTGATGCTTACATATATTAGAAATGTTTGCAATTTTAATTGCATAGAACATAGAACAAAAATATTTTTGACAATGTTTTTAACTTATGTTGCCCAAAACTGCAGCACAAAGTTATAACAGAAGCCAACCTAGTTTTTGTGAGACTTATTGTTTTATAGTTCTTCATCAGTCCTGCATTCAAGGAAGATTCAATGCTTCCATCCCTTGTATGCCATTTGCTTGGGTGCCTATTCAACACTAACTTACATAAACAGTCTAAAATTGAATTATACCTTCTCTTTTATTTTATCTTTTTTTAAATTTTTTTCTGAATCACAGTGAGATACCCAGTAAAAAAGTTGTTCATTATTGGGTTTCAGTTCTACACTGTTCCATCACCCATCTTTCCAATAGTGTACATTTTCTACCATAAATAACCCCAGTTTTCTTATTTATTTATTTGTCTATTTGTTTATTTGTCTGTTTATTTATGTATTTGTCTATGTGTTTATTTATCTATCTGTTTGTTTGTTTATCTAGCTATCTATTATTTGTTTGTTTGTTTTTTGTTGATTTTTGGTTCACACCTGTTGATGTTCAGGAGCACTCTTGACTTTGCCTCAGAAATTACTCCTGCCAGTGTTCAAGGGACTGTATGGAATGCCAGGATTGTAAGCAGGTCAGCCACAGACAAGTCAAACACCTACCCACTGTGCTATCACTCAAGCTGCTGCAACTTTACAAACTGCTTTAATTAGTATCACTTTCTATTATATGATTTGAAGTTAAGAGATAGTGATGCCTCTCATCTTTTCCCATGAAGAAGCAATTGCCTTGGCTATTCGTGGGGGTTTATTGTTGCAGATAAGGGCTGCATTGAATCTATATAATGGTTTGTGGAAATTTGCCATTTTGTAATATTAATTCCCCTATTCATGAACAGGAGATATATGTATATTTCTATGTTCTCTGCACCCTCCATATAGATATTTCTCAATAAGCACTTCTCTTCATGCTGCTTTTGTGTTTACCTCACACAAACTAATATCTGAAATATTTTGAGGACAGTGCTATTCTTTCATAGTTCTTTCAAGTAAGGGATGTTTATGTGTTCCACTCCTTTACCATTAACAGATTAAGTTTCTGTGAATCACCATCAAAAGATAAGTAGTAATAAGTTTTTCATTATCTTTAAATTTTCCTATCAGCTTGGATAGATCTAAAAGCCAGTTTTTGGATCCACAACTATAATGCAACAGGTATTCTGAGCACTCGCCTAGAATGTGGCCAAAAGGCTTCAATCATCAGCCCCCATAGAGTCCCCAAGACCCTCCAGGAGTGATCCCTGAGTGCAAAGCCAGGTATAAGCACTATCTGCTGATGCGGTCACAACTTTAGTATCAATATACATGAACGATCTAGAAGCTGAGCATCACAGGCAGAAGAGAGCGGCATAGAATGCCTTCAAAAAATCATAGGATAAATAGCAAAAAGGACATAGAACCTCCGGCTCCGGGCACATCTCTTCAACTCCACTGTTCTCCCTGCATTAGCATATGCCTCAGAGACGTGGGCCCTACAAAAGCAGGATGAGAACACTATTCGGGTCTCCTGAAGAGGAATTGAAAGAGCTATGCTTGGAATATCAGCCTCACTCAAGTGAGAGAAGGAACCGGAGTTCGACTTCCATCGCTGTTCCAGAGTCAGGGTCTCTGTCTCGCTTGCCAAGGCATTGAAAATCAGATGTATTGGACATGTAATAAGATTTGGGGATGGCTGCTGGACTAGAGCCATTACCAACTGGATCCCACAGGATGTCAAAAGATCACATGGTCACCCACCTACAAGATGGTCAGACCTCTTCGTCAAGACCCTGCACAAGGCTTGAGGCTCTTTATATTCCTGAAGCAACCAGATGCCATTGGGCTACACTGGCACTTGATAGGGTCAAATGGAAATGTTACTGGTGCCCACTTGAGCAAATCAATGAATAATGGGATGTTAAGTGATACATGAATATATATATGTAAAATACATATATGAAAGTAAATATTTCGGATATCCATTGGTTTCATTAATTTATAAATACAGTACTAGTAATTGTCCAAAGCCTACCATAGGGTAGGGTCTGACTATTTATTTAGCTAATTCTTTTTAGTTGAATGCCATTCTAGTCCTCCTGAAAATGTGAGCAATCATGTAGATCTTTACGGAAAATACATGTACTTATGGTTAATTCTTGGTTCTGCTAACTGCCTTGAATAGGTTTCAATCAGATTTTACTCTCCCAATCATTTTTTACAGAGAAAATTAAAGATACTTAACCAGCATTGCAAATCTTAAAGGATCATGGAAACCTAAAGTTAAAATAGAAACAATGTGTAAAAGAAGGAAGAGAGAGAGAGAAATTGAAAGAGAGAGAAGTGAAAATTGCCTGCCATAGAAAAAAGGCTGGGGAGGGGGAAACATGGGACAATGGTGGAGGGAAATGTGTGCTGGAACACTGGTGGAGGATTGGGTGCTGGAACACTGTATGACTGAAACCCAAATATGAACACTTTTGTAACTGTGTTTAATTTTTTTTAAAAAAGAGGAACAGTAAGTATCTAGTACTATGAGAACTGGGTAGAAAAAGAATGAAGTTGGCTTCATTAAAAACATAGACCTTTAATTGATTGCCCAAAGAGTGCTTTAAAGGATGGTCCAATATTCATTTCTCTGTGTAGAAACACTGGTGCGAGGAGAAACTTGTTCTTTGTTTGCTGTAAGTCTGCAAATGAGCCAAGAGGCTCCAAACACTGCCAACAGTTAGAAGCTTGGTTCAACTTGGTAGACTCATGAGGATCGATTTCATTCTTCTTACTTCAAACTTCCAGAATCCAACTAGAAATTTATTACAACTTCATAATCGCTCAATTACTATTTGTATTCCTTTATCAATTGACATACCATGGTCTTTCAGTCTGATTCATAGGAAGGACAACTTTATAAATAAATGAATAAGTCCTATTCATTTCTCCTAACTTCAGTGGTTGAGCTTTATGGAAGGTAAAAAAAAAATTTCACCCAGAAAAGGCAGAGTTTTCCTGATGGATCACTAATAATGATAATCTGAAATTTTCAAGTTGGTTATTCATTTATTGGAAACCTAAAAGCAAGCTTTTTTTATATTTTCATAGACATCTTCAGATAGAACTTATAAAATACTGATTCATCACTGATTTTAACAGTATAGAATTTCAGATACAGAGATTTACACCTATATGTATGTGTAGTTTAATTCCTCTACAGCCAATTAACAGTATTTTCTGATGCTATAAGGCCTGCTGTCAGTTCCTCCCATGTCCTTCTTCCTTCCCTTCAATTTTCACCAGCTTTCACCAATCCTAGGAGTCAAACACTAAACTTTTTAGTAGTGAAAAATAAATCTTAGTGAGATAAAAGCAGATCGTTGTCTACATAACATGCTTTGAGTTCCCCTATTTTAGTTTCATACATTTTTTCTTTTTTTTTTAAAGTATTTTATTATACCACCGTGAGATATACAAATAAAAAGATATACAATTAAAAAGTTCATGTTTGGGTTTTGGTCATACAGTGTTTCAGCACCCGTCCCTCCACCAGTGCCCATCTCCCACCACCAACATCCCCGGTTCCCTCCCCTTCCCCAGCCCTGCTCCATGGCAGGTTCTTTATTTCTTTCCCTTTCTCTCTCTTTCTCTTTCCTTCCCTTCCAGACTATGGATTACAGAACATACATTAACAGGTTGTCATGTGTATCCTTTTGCCTCTATTTAATGCTCAGTTCTAGGTTGGCATTAGTACCCTCGACTATTATTAGCACCCTGTTCCATTTTCTGTCTTACCTAAACTCTGACTCCCACACGTTTGTGATAATTTCCACCTTTGACAAGACCTCCTGATATATGTTTCACTTGACCTTGGATATTGGTATCATAATATGTACATATATATTTATGCCATGCAAATAAATGAAGAAAATATAGGAAAAACCCTCCACGACATTGAAGCTAAAGGCATCTTCAAAGGTGAAACATCACTAACAAAGCAACTAGAAGAAAAGATAAACATATGGGACTACATGAAACTAAAAAGCTTCTGCACCTCAAAAGAAACAGTGACTAAGATACAAAGGCAGTCCACAGAATGGGAAAGAATATTCACCCAATACCCATCTGATAAGGGGTTAATATCCAGGATATATCAGGCACTGGTAAAACTGTACAAGAAGAAAACAAACAACCCCATCAAAAAATGGGGAGAAGAAATGAACAGAAACTTCAGCAAGGAAGAAATTGAATGGCCAAAAAACATATGAAAAAAATGCTCATCATCACTAATCATTAGTTTCATACATTTTTAAGAATAAGTTATAAGTTTGCTTTGGAATAATCCTCCCCTTGGTTACGGTAATTCAATAAAATGTGCGTTGAATCTTAGAGATTATTTCTAACACTTCCCATCTTAAAATGTCATCAGAGCCTTTTTTACTACCTCTCAAGATTTCCTTTTTTCACTTTTTTAACTCCTTATATAACCTTCACATCTATGTCTCAGTTATAACATCCTAAAACAAGATGAGAACCAAATTGTGAGTAGTTTTATTCTCTCTACTTGCACTGAATATTATTTTATGCAGACGGCTTTGTTGGCTCTGAAGACATTAACACAACCAAGGACAAAATCAAAGGATGCAGATAGTCATTCAGATACAGAGGAAAGACTTAACATATCTGCACTTTGTGTCATATTATATATCACATTCCTCACAACACATACACCACACACTCGAAGAAATGTTTAAAGTCAAAGAGTACAATGTAATTGGAGGAGTGGAATTATTTAGAGTTCATTTAAACATACAACACAGGATGATATAGTGAAGTTCAGAATAATGAATGGAAAGGACTTTTTAATGATGCTCTTTTAAAAATGTATTTGTTCATTTTTTCAAATGACCCTTTGTACTTTATTTTTCTGGGTTTTTTCAACTGCAAGTTTCCTCAAATAAATCAATTCCATGTGTTAAGTTTTTAAAAAGAGGCCTGTGGTATGTGCAAAAGCCTTAACCATAATTTGAAACTTAAATTGTGTACCAAATAAATTGTAGTGCATTATCCTGTGTTCAACACTTGCTGCTGTTATTTAGTCCATTTACATAGAGCAATAAAAAGACAGTTAAACCATTCTATTACATGACTTTCTCAAAATTGCTCTTCAATTATAATAAAATTAAGTGTTTGCATTCAACATATAAACATGGATAAGTAGTCAATATATTGCAGATACCATTGTACTATAACCAAATTTAATTTTTAATAGCTTCCTCAGGGCTTTGCCATTTACTGATATTGGCTAATAAATGTGTGTGTGTGTTTGTGTGTGTGTGAAAGAGAATTGTTTTGAAATCATCTCAATGAATAAGGCACTAGTATTTTTAAAAAAAATAAAAAGGCATAGTATGCATTTAGCAATTGTGTAATATACAAGTCAATTTTGAGAAAATTAAAATCTGAAATCAATCAAAACATTGTACAAAAAGGAACTCAGTAAGCAGTACTGCTTTTTCCTAGTTTTACTGGCATGGAGTATTAAAAATATATAATTACTAAACAATACATTTTAGTTACTGTTAAGTAATTCTTTAATCTTAAATCTCAAAAACCTGAAGTTCTTGTGTGAGTGTGTGTGTGTGTGCGTGCATGCTGTCTTGTGTTTATCACTTGTATCACTTGTATCACTTGTCTTCCTATTGTTCATTGATTTGCTCAAGTGGGCACCAGTAACATCTCCATACGTCCTGTTGCAAGCAAGTGTACGCCCAGGGGCATCTGCTTGCTCCAGGAACAGCAAAAGCCTCAAACCATACCTTAGGTCATGGGAATGAGGTCCATAATTATTACTGTTTTTTTGGCATATCAAATAAAACATGGGTAGCTTGCCAGGCTCTGCCCGTAGGTGGTATACACCTACAGTAGAAGGCTCTCATCTAGAGCATTTACTGATGAAACTCTATGTTCATAGCAACACTATTCACAATAGCCTGATTCTGGAATCAATATGAGTGCCCGAGATAAATATCTATAATATGATATATATCATCTATTATATGGTATTTATAGTTGTTTATACCAGTCAAAAAGGCACATTCTTATTTATGATTCTAATCTGTGTGATTTAAACTAAGAGTCATTGTCCACATGGAGAGGTATAGCTGAGACTTCCAGCACATGTCAATTTGTTAATCTCATGGAAAAGTTTGAACGAGGAGAGAAAAAATGAAATTGAAGACTTGGAGACCATCATCAATACTTGGTTCCAGCTGAAACCTAAGAGCCAATTTTTGTTTTCAAGATTTAATTAAAAGTAGAGAAGTGCTGCAAAAAAAATTTGCAGCATATTAAAAATCATGGTATTGGTGGAGAGATAGTTCCATTGGCATTGTACAATGAAGACCTAGGTTTTAAACCTGGTACCACATGGTCAGCAGAGGACATGAGAAACACCTGAAAACCCCTAATGCAAATCACTGTATCAATGTATCACTGTCTTCCCTGTTCATCGTCGATTTCTCCGAGCAGGCATCAATAACATCTCCATATGACCTGCCTCATGCAAGTAGAGCCCAAGGGCACCTGCTTGCTCCAGGAACATAAAGAGCCTCAAACCATTCCATCAGGTCATGAGAATGAGGTCTATAATTGTTACTGGTATCTGGCATATCAAATACGACACAGGTAGCTTGCCAGGCTCTACCGTGCAGGTATTGAAGCTCTGAAGGGATCTTGATAGCTGCCATAATTACTTTTGAGTTGAGCTATATCTAAAGAGATCATACAATTTTATAGAAAAAATATTATAAAACAAGACGGAGCCATAAATGACGAAATATTTGTGCTCTTTGATCATAAAGATCAAATGCAAATAACCAAATAAAACAAAATGCAAATAACAAAATAAAATGCAAATAACAAAATAAAACAAAAACATGCCTGTCCTGCTCATGACGTGGTTGTGTATTGAAATTTGCCAAAACACTAGTTAAAGAGAACAGTCACCTACCATCATGACCTCCAGATAATTGAAGGCAAAATCTCACCAGAACCCCAATTTATAATCTCTGCTCTGATCAAAGGAGAATAGTAACCTACTTATGGGATTGGCCATTCTGGAGAAGCTGTCCACTGCAGCACACTGCCAAAGAAAGAAAGAACAGGAACTACAGGATCTCTAGAACAATGCTTATCTTAATGGGAGATCAAGAGTTGCTTCTGACTAATGCTAATCACACATAAAGGCACTTTTAACAAAAAAAGTGGTGACAAAATATTCAGACAGACAGTTTGATTGCCAATCTCATCAGGCAACTGTCCATTCCCTTCCGGCTTCAGGTGCCAGATAAAGATCTTTGTTTCCCCTTATTTCTTTCTGATTTTGGGAAAGGTTTTTTGAAGTGCTCGCCCTCCATTATTTTTTGACTGACAATCCCAATCGTGCCTACATACAAAATCAATTCTGCTGTAGTGTTTGGATTAACTCACATCTGCCCTCTGATCCAGCTAATGACATTGCTGTTCAAAGATAGAACCAATTATTTAGTGTAGGGGGTAATCTGGATTATAATCTTAAACAAATGGAGTTTTAATTCTATTGCATGTAACTAAATTTGTCTTGTAGTTTGAGGGAGTGCACCAAAATGTAGTTGTTTGCTGCTGCACATTGAAATCTTTAAAAACTACTGATGCATGTATCCAAACATGAAGATTGTGATTTAATGAACATGTCTTGTGATCTGGGCATTGGAATTTGTAAAAAACATCACAAGGAAACTTAATATTTGGCTAAATATTTGCAAACTACCATAACAGTGACTGGAAAGATGGGGTTTTATAAGTTTAGGCCTTTTTTTTTTCTTTCTACTAAATCTATGACTTTGAAATGATGATGTTACTGATTCATGCTTAATAATCTCAGTCATGAGGATTTAATATAAGAAGAAAAGTCCTGATACACAGAAAGTGCTCAATAAAAGCTAGTTTCATAATGAGTCTCTTTTAAGAGGAAAAATGAACTATCAGTACTAACAAAAGACTGTTTACATGATTTCTAAATGAACTTTAGACTAATTTCATTCATTCAAAACATATTTAGCAATTTACACTAGTTTCCTGTACTTCCATAACAAATTACCACATAGTGGTTTCTAACAACACAAATATATTACCTCACAATTTTGTAGGTAAGAAATCTACCATAGCTTTCACTGAGCTAAAACCAAGGTTGTAGTCAGGGGTATATTTATTCCTAGTGATCTGGAGAGAATTCATTCTCTTAGCTTTTTATTTTCAAGCTTTCAGAGACCTTCAGTACTCATAGGTTCATGACCTTTGTGACCTCTTCAGAACCAACAATGTTGCATCTTTCTGGCTTTGCCCATAACCATAGGTGCTGCAAACAAGACCCAACATGAAAAATTTCTCTGGTTTAAATTACCTGTGTAATGAAAATTAGTCTTAATAATACAAGCAATCTCATCTCAAGGTCTTCGTCTCAGTTGCAGCTCTGTAGTGCCTTTTTTGGTCATATAACTTAACAGATCCCTAGTTTTAGAAATCAGAATGGGGACATCTTTGGGGAATCATCATTCTTTCTACCACAATTACTCTGGACTTGTGACATGTTATTTTCAAATGCTCTCTTGGGTGAATTAAGAATGAAAGTATTTTAAGATTTGAATTGATTATGTTTACCCAGGCAACCTAGTAATAAATATCCTTAATGAGCCGTTGACTAATCAATCCCAGGTACAGATAATAGGAATTCTGTCATATGTTTTAAGTTTTTCTATTTTTTAGGATTTAGATAAAATCTTTTAACTGATTTTCTTCAAAACTTTGGTAAATTTTTAAAAGCTGTCCATTCCCCTTCTCTTTGTAACAACACTTTACTTCTGCCAATTCCAAATCCATTCTAAGCCCCTACCAAAAAACTTGAGCAAAAACAAGTAATGAGATCCCACCAGGGCTGGTCATATTTCCTAACACCATTCACACCTTTCTGGATAATCCATCATTTCTCCAGCATCAACTGACCCTGAAAAGTCTGGGCAAGTTCCCAGAAACCTGTGAGTTAAACCCACATGTTTTATTAGAGAGCATTGGTATTACAACGTAGAAAGTCTTGCCTAAGCAAATGTCCTCCTTCTAGCCAAACCTTTACCTTGACAACACACACATAATGATTTCTCCTTGGCAGTCATCTGTCTAGATTTCTCAATAAGGCTCACTTGGTCACACCACCAAATGCAGGGTAGCCACACACTTATATCTGCAGTCCTTTAACACTGTTGTGGCTCATCAGAATTTCTCACATTCCCCTTTCTCCTTCTGGTTTCTACCTTTTCTTAATGAAAGTTGATTGATAACAATCCCCTTTTCCTCCCACTCCTAGAGGTGAAGAGTTGGGAAATCAGGACTCATGTAGTCTCATCATGGTAAAGGGACAACTGAATGATGAAACTAGGTAGATATAGCAGGCCATATGATGGAAGGCTCTGGATGCTGGGCTAAGGGGTTGAGTTTGATTCATTAAATGATAGGGAAACTCTGTAGGCTTTTGGATAGAGGAGTGACATGAAGATAGTGGTACTTTTGAAAGAACAACCTGACAGTGTTATGTGATAACTTAAAAGAAGGGAGTAATGAAAAAGCAGTCACAAAAGTATCACAAAAGAACCTAGTTCAAGTTGATAAATGCCTGCAATGATATGACAGTGTGTTTCAAGCAAGAGACACTTCAGGAAGGAAAAATCGGATGGACTGAGTCACCAATTTTATATGATGATACTTTCATAAAAACACTTCAGAGGTGACTCTAAACTGTAAAGATAGAAATTTTCAGTTGTACTGACATAGTCAAGAAACTAGAAAGGAAATTTGGTTTGATATAATAGTTTGAATTACTAATTGAAAATGCTTATCTACTCCTTGATTAAAATCCATCAATTGCATCTGATTATCATTAGAATAATTTTAAATTGCTTAATATCACCTGCAACATTTTGCTTTAGCTCTTTCTCTGTCTCCATAATTCTTCTGATCATAAATACCCTTTTGTATTTTGCACAAATAAAGATATTTTCTACCTGTAGAATTACATGACAAAAATGGGAAAAAACTCAACTGAAATTAGTCCAAGGAGCAGGAAATACAATACATAGGTTTGAGATAAAATGTGAGGTAAAATCAGAGTCCTTTTTTCTCTGGGACAGGAAATGTAGGAATGATATAGACTTATGACTGCAACTAAATGGAGCTCATCTCTCTGAGAGTGAAGTCATACAGAGACAAATAGAACTAATATACAGAAAAAAGACAAGAACTTGAGACCTCATATATATTCCTGATCTAGTCAAGCCTGTATACCCCTATATGTTAGTCTTAGCAGTCGTATGCATTTAATTGAGTCTCCTTTTAAGCCTAAGCTTAGATTTTGTCACTTTATGTTCAGATTCATAAGTATTCTATAATTTCAAAGCTGTTCTTCTCCATTGAATGCTTTGTCCTTCTATTCTTGGCTTTAAAAATTCTCATTTATCTTTCAGACTCAATTTCAATACTTCTTTCTCAAAGAGTCATGTCACGAAACACATCTGAATTATGCTCTTTTTATTACTTTCAAACTATTTTATAATTTTCAGCATAATTTTCCTATATTTTATAGGGTTTGCTTATATTTTTAAGATAATTTCCTTAAATATTTCCTCAAATGTTTCAGAGGAACCCTACACCATGAGGGCCGCCATTTTCAACATCCAGACTCCACAGCTCATCACAGCTCCACCCAAGAGATAAGCTGATCTCTCCCCTTTTGCACAGTCATTTTGCAGCCATTCATCAGTAAATGCACAAACTGAGAGCCTACTACTGAGAGTATGCCACCCACATGACAGAGCCTGACATGCTACCCATGTCATATTTGACATGCCAAAAACCAGTAACAATTATAGACCTCATTCCCATAAGCTGAATGAATGGTTTGAAGCTCTTCATGTTACTGGTGCAAGAGACGCCCTTGGGCTACACTAGCATAAGACAGGAAGTATGGAGATGTTACTGGTGCCTGCTATAGCAAATTGATGAACAACAGGAAGACAAGTAATACAAGTGAATTTCCTTAAGATTATTCTAATCATTACTTTCTGAATTCTCCTTAAGTCTTACTGAAATAATAGTAGTGGTATTCTAAAAACTGTAACTCAAATTAATTAAATACACAAAACATTGGGAAAAGCATGGATAAGTAAAAATTTACCTAGAATACCCAAAGAAACAAAAGCCTAATCCGAAGAAAGCATAGAAGAAGGTCCAGTGGTACTTAGAAAGCCCAAAATATTCAGGAATTGTTGACATCATATTCTGTAATTGCAAGGTAGATTTAAAACCAGGTTCACTTTAGAAATAGATCTTAAGAAATTTTTGTCTACCCAGTGACAAGACTGGAGGTGATCTAGGTAGAACTGACAATTCTCTGGTCTAGGAGATACAAGGAACAACTAAGTATTAGATGTAGGACTAAACTCAAGAGATTAAGTCCAAGTTTGAAAATTACTTGTTTATATAGGCTTCTATCCCCATCTGTGAGATCATACTTAGCAAGTAGAATACCACATCCTTTTGGAAGTTATCAATCTTATAACTTATAGAAAAGTGGTATTTAATGAAACTGATCTTAGCAGTTGTCTTAGTTAATAAAGCAATTTGTATCATACCTTGGGAGAACCACGATAGGCAAAGACTATTCTATTGGATAGTCAGTCTTTACCTCTTAAACAAAAATCAACATTCAAGTTAGCAGCTCTCTGAAAAAGTCTTCAAAATAAGGCATAAACCAAATGGAATTTCAAAAACTTGGAGGAAAAAAACATAATACAGAGAAATATTTTTAAAATAATCGTTAATTGGAGCACAAAGATATATTTAATTAATGAACATTTTAATTAACTCCTTTAGCAGTAAAAGGGAACTTTTAGAGAATGAAAAATGTGAATTATAATTAAAATATTGTAAATTTTAAAACCTGGTAAGTGGGCTAAAGTAAAATTTGGTTAGTTCTCACAGAGACTAGAGTCAAAGAAAATTATTATCTGAGGAGAGGAAAGGTTGGACCTTAGAGAACCATTCACACCATAAGAGTAATTCAAAAAATATCTAGAATAAATCATCAAAGAAATAATTCACAGGATTTTCTAACTGAAGATCCTTCAAAAGCTCAGCATAATAGACAAATCTATGTGAACTTAAATCATCCTCAAGTTCCAGAACACTGAAGATGATAAAAACAGTCTAAAAGTTTTCTAAGAAAAAAAGAACTAAATACATCCAAAGTGTAAATAATTTGGCAACAACAAGGAAGCTAATGACAGGGAGGCAATTTTCTCAAAATCTGAGAGCACATGGTTCTATCTTAGATTTTTTATAGCTGTCCCTAAATATGCAAATAGAGTAGAGATATTTTCAGGTCTGGAGAATCACAAAGCAATTTGTTTTTTTTTTCCAGAATGAGAGCTTCAATGAGAAAATAAATGAAGGAAAAGAGAAAATATTAGAAACTGAAGATCACACTCAAGAAAGAAGGGATAGGTTTCCCTAGCAGCACAGCATGAGGCAACAGTGACCAGAAAGGACTTTCCCAGAGCCAAATATCCAGATAGATAGATTGATATGCCTAGGTGAGAGGAGACATCTACATTTTTAGAAGTGTAGAAACTGACAATGAAAATCAAACTGTAACCTCAGACTTGTGCCAATGGATGCCCCCCACACACACACACACACACAAAGGAGGACGTTTGCATGGTTTCCTAGTTGGCAACTACTCCAGCCATTAGTTAATATCCCCTTCCATATTGCCTTGGATCCACATCTTGGCCTCTTATACCAAACTCTCATGAGGACAGCCTGGCTACCTCAAACACTTTAGGCCATTAGCACATTAGCCTATTACAATCAACACCACCCAAATAGCCATAAACACAAGAATCAATATAACCCCAATCTAAAAATAAGATAGTTATGTTCAGTCCAAAGAATATGTCCTATTAAGAAAGCTTTGTGAGAATCCACACAAATCACAAAGGAACACCAAAGAGGAAGGTAATACCCTTTAAGAAGAAATATGAGCCCAGTATCTACTGAGATCTCCAGAGTTTTACACGGAAATGAGAGGGGGATACTGATATTGCACTGGAAGAATCCACCTCCAGACTACTACAGCATCATGGGAAAACAACACAGATCCACACAATATGGAGTGGAGGGAGAAAAGAGCTCTGAAACCTCAACAAGGAATACCCACTAACATAATTACTCTGATAAAGAATTCAGAGACAAAATGGTAAGGATGCTTAATAAGTTCAAAAAAAATAGAATAATAAAATACAGGAGGATATGAAAGAATCTTTGGGACAAACAGTCAATAAATTTCCAACAGTAGGAAATGAGCATATATAAGAAAACTACAAACAGAAGTATCATTAATAAAAAAAAATTTGGTATGTAAAATGAAAACTATGACTGCCCTCCGTCAGTAGAATGACAACAGTTGAAGAGAGAATCAGCGAACTGAAGATGAATGCAGAAAGCATTCATGCAACAACAGAAGATGAATAAAAGACCTAAAAATAGCTCAAGGGCAGGAAAAAGAACTAAGGGATAAATTCAAGAGGAACAGCATAAGAATGATCAGAGTCCCAGAAGTATAGGGAGGCAACCTCAATGAGGTAGTAACAATTAAAGACACCATTGATGAAAACTTCCCAGAGCTGAGAGAACACAAGCAACCAGATTCAAGAAGCCCAAAGGGTACCAGCTAAAAGAGATCTTCACAAAAAGATTCCAGGACATATCCTAATCAGAATGACAAATATCATAGATAGAAACGTAATACTGTGAGCACCAAAATCAAGAAAGGAAAATTCATTCAAAGGAGCATCCCTAAGATTTACAGCAGACTTACAGATGAAACCCTTCAAACCTGAAGACAGTGGTGGGATATAGTGAAAAAACTCAATGAAGTGAACACCTCACTAAAAATATTTTACCCAGCTATACTCTCATTCAGATTTGAAGAAACAGTAAACAGTTTCATGGATAAACAATAGCTCAGAAAATTCATATGCTCAAAACCAACTTTAAAAGAAGTAATGAAGTATTTACTATAAGAGAAGGCAAACCTCACAGACACAACAAACTTATATGGAAAGATGGCACAAAACCCCATGACAATAATCTCTGTCATTATTAATGGTCTAAATGTACCAATTAAGAGACAAAGAGAAGCAAAATGGATTTGAAAACTGAATCCAACACTATGCTGCTTACAAGAAATGCATCTGAACAGTCAGAGCAAAGAAGACTTAAAGACAAAGGCTAGAATACAATTCTTCATTCAAACAACTCCTCCAAAACGCTGGGGTAGTCATACTAGTATCCACATAGATTTCAAACTGAAAAAGGTTAGAAGGGACAATGAAGACCATTTTAAATAATCAAGGGATATGTATATCAGGAGGAAATTGAACTTCTAAACATCTATACATGCACCCACTAGAGCCCAGCAAAATAATCAAAACAATGGCTAATTGACTTCCAAGGAGGATACTAATAGCAGTATAATTTTAGTTGGAGACTTCAACACTGCCTTGTCACCTCTTGGTAGATCAACAAGACTAAAACTCATCTAAGAAGTACAGACTTTGAAGGAATAATTTGAAGAGAGAGGACTAGTAGATATATACACAAAAGCCGAATACACATTTTTCTCCAGTGCACATAGAACATACTCCAAGATAGACAATATGCTTGGCCACAAAACATACCTCAATAAAACAAAAAAGATAGAAATTGTATCAACTCTTCTTTCAGACCACGACACACTGAAAATAGAAGTTAATCACACACAGAAACAGAGAATCAAATCAAACACCTGGAAATTAAACAGCTCACATCGAATAACCAGTGAGTTATTGTTGGACTATCCTTTGTTCACAGCCCTCTTTATCCTTCTTGCTGGCCCTGGGTATTGTATTGTAAATGAAATTGTTTCTCTTTACATATTGTTATGCTAGTACAAAGGATTTTTCTATAGACACAGGGAGGGAGTTAAGGCTAAGCATTTGTAATATAGGAGTTAATTATCACTTAATTAGTCACTCCTGGACATCCATCATATTTTCTTACTTAAACTTTGGTTGCCCTTAGTTTGATTCTAATTCCTTACACCTCAAAAAGAGGGTCCCATCGTAGGACTGAATTGGCCTCGGACAAGTCATAATTAAGCTATCCTAGTCTCGACCTGGGACAGACTAAATGTCCTGAGCAATATTATAAGCTAGAGTAAGTTCATACATAGAACAAATTATGTCATGACCAAGAGATAAACAATAGACCACAATGACCCTATGGGGGTATAGGAATAAAACAACTCTGTGAAAGGAATGTATTTTGGAATATATGGTGAGATGTCCCCAAGAATGGTCACCCTATACATATAATCCTCAGTGTAGAGAAATATCTGTCTCTCTTACTGTGTTTATACAAAATGACTAGACATATTAAGATGATTGTTTACCAGCTAAGGAAATGAGAAAACAACATGCCAGGGTTCCACCCTTGTCCTAGACGGTCTGCTAGAGACAAGGTCAGTCTCTGGAGGTCCCCTGAGGGTTGGCCCCAAGAAGGAAGAAATGAACATAAACTCCTTAAAGAAGAAATTCAAATGGCCAAAATGCACAAGAAAAAATCCTCTTCATCACTAATCATCATGGAGATATAAAGAAAAACAGCAGCGAGATATAATTTCATACCAAAGAGACTAGCATAGATCTAAAAAGAAAAACAACCAGTGCTGATGAGGATGTGGGGAGAGAGGAACTCTCATTCATTGCTAATGGAAATGTCAACTGGTTCAGCCTTTTTGGAAAACAATGTGGACATGCCTCAAAAAAATAAAAATAAAAAACGTAGAAATTGAACTTCCATTTGAACAAGCAATACCACTTGTGGAAATATAACCTTGGAGCCCAAAATCACACAGCAGAAACATCATCTTTATTTCTATTGTTACTGCAGTACTATTCAAAATAGCCAGAACATGGAAACAACCTTAATGACAGATCAGACAACTGGATAAACAAACAATGGAATACTACTCAGCTATTAGGAAAAAATTATGTAGTGAAATTTGCTCATACATAGATGAACACAGAGAGTATCATACTAAGTGAAATGAGTCAGAAGGAGAAGGACATAGAATAGCTGCAATCATTTTTTGGATATAACAAAAATATTAGGATACTAATACCCAAGATCAGGGATAACAGGGGCCAGGAGTACTTGTCAATGGTTCGAAATTGCCACAGGTGTGCAGGCGGCCATGGAGAGGTAAAATAGAGAAGCATGACAATAATAATTCAAATAGTCACACGGGACTAGAACTGAGTGTTGAATGCAAGGAAATATATATATATATATATTTACAAGGGTCAGAACTGCTACCAGCTCTCCCTGTGCTCAGCTGATCATGAGGCGTCCGGAAGGGAAGGCGAGTTCTAGTACTGGTCCACCATCCCAATAGAGCCTTGCAAGAAGCCAGCGGAATCCCCCATACCATGAGGAACACCATTTTCAACATCCAGACTCCACAGCTCATCAGAGCTCCACCCAAGAGATAAGCTGATCTCAAGCCCTGCTTCTCAGAGCCCTACCCTACAGTGAAGCCTATTTTAAGCCCAGATATGCTTGAACCAGAGACACAGATACACGGGGCAGAGCTGCTATGGCTCTCCCTATGCTCAGCTGATCATGAGGTGTCCTATAGGGAAGGTGAGTTCTAGTACTGGCCCACCATCCCAATAGGACCTCACAAAAAGCCAGAAAACCCCCCACACCATGAAAGCCACTATTTTCAAAAATCTGGACTCCACAGATAGACCCAAGAGATAAGCCAATCTCTTATCTTTGCACACAGTTCATGAGTAAATGCACAAACTAAGAGCCTACTACTGAGAGTATACCACCCACACGGCAGGGGCCTGGCAAGCTACCCATGTCGTATTTGATATGACAAAAACCAGTAACAATTATAGACCTCATTCCCATGACCTTAACGAATGGTTTGAGGCTCTTCGTGTTTCTGGTGCAAGCAGATACCCTTGGGTTACACTCGACATGTGACAGAAAGTATGGAGATGCCAGAGGTACTCCCCATACCATGAGCTGGTGCCACTGGTGCATGGCCGAGCAAATTGATGAACAATGGGAAGATAAGTGATACAACAGATGATGGATGGATGGATGGATGGATGGATGGATGGGTGGGTGGGTGGGTGGATGGATGGATGGATGGATGGATGGATGGATGGATGGATGGATGGATGGATGGATGGATGGATGGATGGATGGATGGATGGATGGATGGGTGGATGGGTGGGTGGATGGGTGGATGGATGGATGATATGATAACCTTTCAGAATCTGTAATATGAAACAAAGTGGCGGGAGCAGGATAGAGAAAGAGAGAAAAAGAGAGAGAGAAGGGAAATGCCTTCCACAGAGGCAGGTTGGTATAGGGTTTATTTGGGCATTGGTGGGAGGGAGACAAGACATTGGTGGGAAATGTACACTGGTGAAGGGAAGGGGTTTGGAACACGTTATGACTGAAAGCCAATCATGAACAGCTTTGCAATGATCTAACAGGCTGCCATTCTCCACATCTGGACCTCCCTCTCATCAGAACTCCATCCAGCAGATGAGCCTACCACAGCTCGAATCATCGACACTCACCCTGCAGCAGTCCTTTTTTTTCAATCCGGCCCAGGTATGCTGATCCAGAGACTCACAGACATGGGGCAGAGCTGCTAACAGCTCTCCCTGTGCCCAGCCACTCACGAGGTGCCCGGGAGGGATGGCAAGTTCTAGCCCTGGCCTGCCACCCCAGCAGAGCCTCGCAACAAGCCAGACAAACCCCCCTTCTCCATGAGAGTCGCCATTTTCCACATCCAGACCTCCCTCTCATCAGAACTCCATCCAGCACACTAGCCTATCACAGCCCGGCCACACAGTTCATCAATAAATGCTGTACTTAGAGGTGACTACAAGAGTATGCCACCGGCACGGTAAGCCTGGCTAGCTGCACGTGTTGTATTTGTTATGCCAAATCACTACCACTATCTTCCCGTTAATCATCTATTTGCTAGGGTGGGCACCAGTAATATATCCATATGTCCTGTCTCATGCTAGTAGAACCCAAAGGCATCCGCTTGCTCCAGGAACATAAAGAGCCTCAAACAATTATATTAGGTCATGAGAATGACCTAATATAAATGTTACTGGTATTTGGCATAGCAAATACTACACGAGCAGTTTGCCGGGCTTGCCGTGCAGGGGGCATACTGTTGTAGTCACCTCTAAATAAAGCATTTATTGATGAACTGCGTGGCCACGTGAGCTGGGCTGTGATAGTCTGGTCTGCTGGGTGGAGTTGTGGACGGGAGGGAAGTCCAGATGTGGAAAACGGCGGGCCCCATGGAGTAGGGGAGGGTGGTCTGGCTTGTTGTGAGGCTCTGCTGGGGTGGCAGGCCAGGGCTAGAACCCACCATGCCTCCCGGCACCTCACGAGCAGCTGGGCACAGGGAGAGCAAGTAGCAGCTCTGCCCCATGTCTGAGAGTCTCTGGTTCAGCATACCTGGACCGGACTGAAAAAAAACTGCTGTAGGGGTGGCTGTCGATGATCCGGGCTGTGATAGTCTGGTCTGCTGGGTGGAGTTGTGACGAGAGGAAAGTCCGGATGTGGAAAATGGCGGGCCCCATGGAGTTAGGGGAGGGTGGTCTGGCTTGTTGTGAGGCTGATATGCCAAATACCAGTAACAATTGTTAGGTCATTCCCATGACCTAATATAATGGTTTGAGGCCCTTTATGTTCCTAGAGTGAGCAGATACCCTTGGGATCTACTACCATGAGACAGGACATATTGAGATGATACTGGAGTCCGCTCAAGCTAATTGATGATGAACGGGAAGATAGTGATAGTGATAGGGATAAAAAGAAAGCTAAATAGGTGAAACAGGTAAGAAGGGGTAACCTCAGAAAGATAACAATAAGAAGTGAGATAAGAATTTTGTGGTAGTTTAAGGGTTTCCAGGATCGAGTAGAACAGATACAAAGACATTTGGGGAATACCTTATAAGTAACAAATAAAATGTTCTTAAATTAATTTGTCCTGAAATTAATTCAGAAAGATTAACTAGAGAAAGTTTAGGATATCTAGCCACAAAGATATAGGAAACTATGGGATTTAAACCTAAGCTATTATGGTTATCATTATTGTTATTTACAGAAAGCATTGAATTTGCATAGGAAATGATATGATAATAATTTTTTTACTTTATTTAAACACCATGATTTACAAAGTTGTTCATAGTACAGTTATCTCAAGTAGTCAAATTTCCAAAACCAGTCCCACCACCAATGTTCCCTTACTGCCACCAAAATCCTTTTTTTTCCCACCCACCCCAAACCCATGCCTACTCCCTTAGCAGGCATAATTATATTGTTCATTACGAGATACATATTGAAATTGCTTGATAAAGTCAAGACTTTTATTTACTAGGTTCTTATTTATGAATTGGACAATCTGTGTTATTGTTAAAACTTAGTGAACTTACTAAATGTAGTGGGCTTCTATTCAATATTTCAATAAAGATATGTATGTTAATTATATGATAATAATTGAAGTGATATTTCTATTTTCTATTATTTATTCAAGATGTAAAATACGTGTTTTGATTTTAAATATTCTAAGTATTTTACTTAATTAACACAATATGGTAGTTACTATAGTTGCTTCATTTTATAGTTGAGGAAATGGAAACACAGATATTATTAACACAAACTCACTTGATAGTAACTCCCATCAATAAAATTTAAACCAAGACAGTTGGATTCCAGAGGTATTCTCTTAACTATTCATGTGACCTCTGTATCATATAATGATTCATGTCCACAGTAAGTAGCATATCCTAATTCAAATCCAAATATTTATTATTATTTTATATCCAACTTCCAAATGTTGCTTTGGAAGATACTGAAAAAAGAAAATGTAGAAGTTTATGCAAAAGAATTACAAAGCTGCAGGATTTATGTTGAAAATTTGAAATAAAATTCTTAAAATAAAATTTTATAGAATATAAAATATGTATCAATGAAAGATGTGCTTTAAAGATTTATTGATATTTGGCAAAATCAATAAAATAATTGAACGTGATTACTATGAGTAAGAAATAACATTATATAAGCTATTTCCTTTAATTAGTTAATGTTACCAAGCCATGTAGAAATTGTTTATAAACTATGTGTATACATAATTTTGCATAAACTATGTATATACAAAAATTGATATAAATTATAAAAATTTGTATAGACTATGTATGTACAAAAATTTAAAATATTTTATAGTTATTTCCAAATACTTACATATCTCTAAACTGATATTTAAAGCCATAGTATGGTGACCTCTCACTTTAAATCAACAGTAAAGTTCTGACACAGATGAAAGGGAAACAGAGAGGGCAAGATTAGAAATACAGCCCTACAGAAAGGAAATTGTTGGCATGGAATGTCACAAGGGTGGTCTAGGTGGTAACTGATAACTTATATAGCATAGGCCCGACCTGATAATTTATAAGACTGAACTCCAGAAGAAAATCATCTCAGCATCCACTCTCCTGCTTTAATGGCCCAATTTCTTGGAAGGTAATAACAAAATGCTTTCACACACACCCATTGCTAAAACAGTATCACTTGTTTCACTTGTTTTCCATTGTTCATGGATTTGCTCAAGCAGGTGCCAGTAACATCTCCATTTGTTGGGAATGAGGTCCATTATTGTTTCTGTTTTTGGCATATCGAATACACCATGAGTAGCTTGCCAGGCAATGCCTGTATGCTAATATATTATAAAATAGGAAAAAGGTTCATGACATTCTCTGGAATTCTGATTTATTAGACACCTACCATAAACTGGGAGCTTCCCTGAAAATCTTTCCTTCCTTTACCTCTGCTTAAAATCTTTTCTGAGTTCAGCAACTTGTTTCCTGTCTTGATGGCTTTAAGACAAGAACCCAAGCACCTGATTGAGCTATAATACAAGAGCAGAATGCCTGAAGGCCTTCACGGCCCTGCAAGGAGCCCAAGCAAAGATGAAAGCAGAAAATAAGAAAATGTCAGAAACTCAAAGAAATTCAATTGCATAGATATAGCTAGAGGAGAGAGCACTGTGAAAGAGGCAAGTACTTACAGTAACAAAGGAAGGTGACAGATAATGAAAAATAAGATGCAGTTGAATAAAGAGCTTGTGAGTGATTGTGAAAGGAACTATTGGTAAAGAAAGCATCAGAAAAGAGTAAGGACAGAGCTTAGCTGTCAGTGTAGGAATGAATCCTAACAAAGTTGTTTCCCCTGGCACAGAGAGAAATCCTGACCTCAAGAACCGCCCAGTTGATTTGATAGTTTTTCATGAACTATACTGCCAATGAATGGTGCAGCCACACTTTCAGAAACTGGGAAGGAATGGCAGGAAATCATTATTGGCGAGAAGTTTGTTGACATGAAAAAAATGACATGGTTAATTTCTGGTAATGGCAGCACGCCATTTTCAGTAATGCCAAAGCAAAGGAATCATAATATCTAGAAAATAATATTTCCATGCCCACCATATAAATTCTACCCAGATGTTGCCCTGAGGAAAGTGAGTTTCTTTGGCTTTGATGATAAGTACAGAGAAGCAAAGGCCTCCTTCCCACTACTGATGAGCCCCCAATTGTTGGTTAGATGAATCAGAACACAAGCTTTGGGGGCAGGATCACAGCGAGTTCAGCGTTGGGTATGAAGATAAGTGAAAGGTCACTGTTTGACTTCAAGAAGAGCACCAAGTACATGCCGAAGAAGAGAGAAGCCACCTGGTGGCATTAAAGTGGAACCTAAGGAATGCGATTGTGTTCTGGGGGCACACAGATAAGAGAATTCTCAGCACTCTCACAAAGTAGGTAAGTAATAAGAGAGATGAAAGTGCCAAAGCACCCCCTTTAGTAACTACAGGGGATTCCCTCTCTCTTTCATCTACCAATCACGTGACTGGTCACTTACATGTAGGTGCAGGGACCCACAGACTGCCATTCTGAAATGCTTATCATGTGTCACAGTGCCATTTCCTTAACTGAAGGACATTAAAAAAGGTTGAATAGGTTTCTAATTGTACCATGATAGGTCAATTTCTCTTATTCTTTGAAACTGTAGACATCTTCCTTTCACTGGGCACAATTAAAGAGTGTTGGCTCCTTAAATACATATCTACATGCTGGTGACAGAGCAGGATCACTTAAAGTTTATACCACATCTGAATGTTATCACATCTGAATGTTGAACATTTGGATGACTCTTGTATCCATTTTCCTATACTTTGTACCAGGCAGAGCCACAGGAATACACACACACATACACTCATGCACTTACTCACACACTGATTGTGGTTCGAATTAAAGTTATATAATCAGTGGTTCTGTTCAATTCTCACCTCCAAAGCTTGTATGTGTCCCATATTTGAGTCCCTATGTTCCAGCCAAAATACTGCTATTTTCACTGCCAGAAAGTAGGGAATGACTGAAAGGGCGTACTAACATTGATCTTTTAGAGGATCAAGGAACACTTACCTACTCACCTCCCACACCTTTGGTCTCTTTCCATACCACACCACAGCAAAAAAGGGGGAGAGTCTATCTGCTCCACAGACCACCCTCAGTTGTAGAAGAATCCAAGGGAAGAGCACAGCAGTGACACAAGAGAGATACCAAGCAAGGAAATGGATGAACCTTAACTTCTCCTCACTTATGTTCCATCCACCTGGACTTCTGAAAGATGAAGAACTAATGCTATGCCGAACAAAAGAACATTTGAGTACTAAAATATAAAGAGAGAGAAAAATTGTCCTGTAGGAGACCAGATTTGAATAAATCTTGAGTGCAAATCTGGATGTGAGCTCATTCTAGGTAAGGTATGAAAGAACTTTTAGAATGAAAAGAATCATCAAAAGAACAAAATTGGTGAACTCTGGATTAGGTTGCTTAGACTAAAGACTACGTGTGTATTTACCAGCTGTGTGACATCAGAAAAATGATATAACCTTCCAAGTCTCTGATACTTAAACTAAAAGAAGTAAATGATAACATTTACATCATAGGGTATATTGTTAAATTTAAATGAATTTGGGGTCCGAGAGGTAATATAGAGGATAATACAGGGTGTTTGCTTTGCTCACATTCAATCAGGATTTGATCCCAGGAGAATGATATGGTTCCCTGAGCCTCACCAGGAGTGATCCTTAAGTACAAAGCCAGGAATAAACTCATTAGTTGTAGCCAAAAACAAAGCAAAACAAATTAAATGCATTTGTTTACTGAGAACTCAACTATAATATTCTGTATATTACTATTTCAGTCCCTAGTATCTAAAACTTTGCCTTTAGAAAATTATTATATGGTTAGAAAATACAGGATCCACTGAGGGCCTTTAGTTTTATTGAAAGCCAAAAACCTTCTTCGAGTGAAAAATAATTATTATTCACAAAGTGTATATTCATGAGGCAGGCGCTCTAATTTCTTCTTTGGTTGCACTCAGGGGCAGCGTTCCATACATTCATTTCCTAATACCTCTAGTGTGTCTTCAAGGTTAGTGGCATTTTCCATATGATACTACCTTCCTTTCAACAACCCCAATTGACCTCCTGGTGTTCATGTTCAGGAACAGTCAGTCTTGCCTACAACAAAAATGTGGCCCTGCCACATTTTCCTCAGCATTGCTGGTCTGTCTAAATCTTCTGATTCACTTTTCCCCATACGTACTCTATAGCTGGTTTCAATCATTTTTGTGATATTTCAAATGCAAAATGTCCAAAGTGCAGTTTCTTGGGCCCAAAAGATAATGTAAGAAGTAAAGAGTCTTGTCTTGCTGCAGTCAGTTCTGCTCAAATCCTCAGCCCCATGTATGGCCGCCAAGAGAGATCCTGGAGCACAGAGCTAGAAATGACCCCGCGAGTACCACTGAGTGCGGCCCAAACTCTCCCAAAGTAGCTTCTTATACTGTTCCCCCCAACCTCCCCCGGCCCCCCGCCACACACACCTACTCCACAGAGGCTTGCATATCTTTTACACATATTTCAGAGTCTACAACCCTTGAATTAGCTCTGGTCAGTTCTTTCAACTTTGTTTGTATACAATCAGTCTCTAAAGTCTCTAGGTTGTCATTCTAAAATATGTTTTAATTGAGTTCAGTTCTCAATTTACTTATCCCAGTCAAATATTGCCTTATTGGGCTTTTTTAAATAAATTCCTAATCCTTTTCATTCCCCTTCCAATATAATGAGCACACTGTCTCTAATTCTGAGTCCTAACGTTCTTATTCAAAATGGTGTAACAGCTCCCTAAAGTCAATAAATAAATAAAAAAGCTTATTATCTCTGATCTGCTATTCCAGTCCCAAATCCTATAACCACTTCTTTTTAGCTACACACTTTCTATACAACCAGAAATAGCTATTTCACGTCTTTAATTTCCTTGACCTTTATATACCTAAGAGGCTCAGTTCCTAACTTTACTATGTAGGTCTACTTACTATGGTGATTTAAACCACTTGCTTGTTTAAAGCTTGACAACCTCGAAGAGGATCCTAAATGTCATTTACTGAGAAATAATTCTGAAAATTGTAAAACATACAATTATGATGTAATATACTCTATTATGTGAACTGTTGGTTGGGAGGAGACATTGAAAGTGCCTCTTCAATACACTGCAGTCGCCACTCATCTACTATCATGTATTTGTAAAACTTAGCTCAAAGAAAGTCTCTTCCAGGAAGTTTTCTTTGATTTTCCACCTTAAAATGGTTGTCTTTCTTCCTTTCTTCTACCCCTTCATTTCTTCCTTCCATCTCCTCCCTGTTTTTCTTGCTTGCTTTTTTTCTAGTTCCATATCTCAAGTGCAAGCATCATAGATGGTGGGTTATTCTCATGCACATGTAAGAGAGCTGTGGCTGTTACCCTTAAGAATCTCATACTCTAGAGAGCAAACTGACAAGAATAAAATTAGAGGTAAATGTGGGTTTTAGAGATAGTACAAAGGGCATGGATACTTGCCTTGCTTGCAATCAACCCAGGTTCAATACTCAGCACCCCAGACAGTCCCCTAAGCCCTACTAGGACTGATCCCTGAGTTCAGAGTCAGGAGCAGAAAAGAAGAGACTGAATAACTGCTGATCAGATGAGACAAAGCTCACTAGTTTAGCAAACTGAAAGCTAAATTGTGAATGATGACGAAGCTCTTTCCAGGACCTGGAGTGACCTGGAGTGTCTGCACAGAAGATTTCCAATGGTTATAGACAGAGGCATTTGTGACATAACTTCTATATGGTGTCATTTCAAATTCTAAAGCAATGTTACCACAAGATCTTTATTAGAATCCAAAATTCTTTTACAGAAATGTCTACATAAAAATTCCTGAAATCAGTGTCTGGGAAAATAAACTTCAAACATGTACAAGGGAGGAGTCTTCTGTGTATTCTATTGTGAGAATAATGACATTCCCTCTATTGAGGTTCTTGAAACCACTGGAAGGCTTCAATTAGAACTATAAAGAAGAGAGGAGATAATAAAGACATGGATATGCAATAATATGTTATACTTACATTTCGGACTTGCAAAAAAATTTCAATTAAAATAAATTACCAACAAGCCATCAAGATAACATTGTAAAATATATAAGATTGATGTGTTTTCATCCAAGAAAAGAAAATGCATATTCAGGTTGTATGATTCTATTCAGGTTTTCCTATTATTGAAATTAGAACTTTACTATTGGGATGATTTGGTTATTTGTGGGAGTCTGGAAATGATATTACCATTGGTGGGTATGGAAAAGCATTTGAATGATCCCAGACTCCCCAAAAGAATGCCAAATAGAAAGGTTCTACTTCCATACAGTTGGGGAAAACTACTTTTTATATACATATATTTACATACTTCTTGTATGATTTGTATATAAAATACCACTTTGATAGGGAAAGTGTGCATATTTTAAAAAATGAAAGCTTTTTGAAAACAATCTCAAAATGCTAGTGGGAGTTTATGCACTCTTGGTAGGGACTTTGTGAGTTTCTTAAATGAATATGTATTCCATATGTAATTATTAAAAAGCAGTTTAAGTTTCTTCTCTTTAAGGCAAATAGACAGAACCAAACTGAAATTGTAATGCAGTGACTTAAAGCCAGGAGAAAGGAGGGTTTGAACTCAGGACAGAAAGTGGTGGTTGTAGCGTAAATGCTTTATAGGCACAAACCTCCCCTAGCCTGGTCAAAGTGCAGCAATGCCAGTTCCTCGGCATAGGCAGCATTGAGTGAGAAGATTGTGGACCCAATTCTGAGGCCCTGGAAGCACGGGGAAGAGGAAATGGATCTGCGGAAGACAGACTTCATTGGAGACCTTCTATAGGTCATAACCAGAATATGCTGAGATCAGCAGAATTCTGGCCAGATGCAGCCTACCACACCTTAGGGTATAGCATGTTCTAGAAAGCAAGCATTAGCACAAAGCTTCCTCCACAATCCAGGTGGAGACTCAGAGTCAGTGTTACAGAAAAGGCTTCTAATATATTAATTTACCCTCAAAGGATTTCCAAATTATTCCCCCAAATCTGGAATCCTTCAAGTTTTCATATTCTATTTGTGAAATAATGGCATAACCTGTATCTGTAAAATTGTATTTTTCTACTTTGTGCTTTTAAAGAAAATATAATTTAGGAGACGTCTCAGACCTAGTTTTTGGAATCTATGTTTCCTATTCTCTACCCCAGATTACACTATCATCTTATGCCATGCAGTTGTTTTGTGAATGTCATTATAAATAAATAATGATATACAGGATGCTACTATTTACGTAAAATTATATATGTAATACAGCTGATACTGGGGATGGAAAAACTTTTCACTAGTCCTATATCATAGTCTGTAAACCATGAACATTGAATTAACCCAATAAAAGTGACAATTCTGACCCCGGCTATACCCATTACTCTAAGGTTACAGCTTGTAAGCCAACTCAAATTGTTCTCAATGTGGTACTTTACTGAAATACTTATCATCTGGAAACCGTATGTAGTGCATATTCTTAATAAATAATAACACATTTTATTTTGGTTTACTGAAAATTAACAGGGCATTTGGGAAATTGCTGTTATTGTGGGAGCTGTTTCACATTTGCCTTGGCAGTACAATAACTATCTAAGTGGAAAACAGCAGAGCCAACGGCTGTTGACGAAGGTATTTTTCCCCCCTTCTGCTGTTGATATTCTGAGAAAGCCATGCAGCTGGGAGAACAAATGACATCCCATATACTCAGAAAAGATAAAATAAGTCTAAGTTGTAATGGGCTTAACCATATGAAATTGTCATTGTGAGTTGATACCTTTTGCATTCAGAAACAGTAAATCTACTTCTTTGCAACTGTGTTCCAAACTGTAGTTGAAATGGTCTGCAAAGGTCCAAGGCTCTTGAAACATTGCCTAAGACAGCTCTGCGAACCTGCTGAGTGGGAAGACAAAAACCTGAGCTTTCAGGAGCTATTGCCATGACCAGAAAGGCCTAGGGAGTTGTTACTATGTTCCCTCTCAACCTCTGGTTCAAAAGCAGCCCTTAGAAAGTTCTCTCTCGCCTAATGTGACTATCAAGCAAACCCCCCAAAAATTATTCCTTTAAATTGAAAAAAATATACTTGCACATTTGGAGAGAAGATAATAAGGTTCAGGAAAGGAGAAAACTGAGAGACAGAACAACAAAAGCAACATAAAGAGGTTTCACTGTTTTAATTTTCTACTTTCAGTCTAGTAGAATATAATGAATCATAAGAAGTGCTTTATACCAATACCACACTGTCTTAATTACAACTGCTCAGTAGTAGAGTTTGAGGTTGGGGAAAGTGATACCTCCCATCTTCTTTTTCCCAAGGATTGCTTTAGCTATTCGTGGGGGGTTTATTATTCCATACAAACTTGAGAAGTGTTTGCTCAATTTCTTTGAAGAATATCATGGGTATCTTTATAGGGACCACATTAAATCTGTATAAAGCTCTAGGGAGTATTACCATTTTGATAAGGTTAATCCTTCCAATCCATGAGCAGGGAATGTGTCTCCATTTCCTCAGGTCCTCTTTTATTTCCTGAAGTAATGCTTTGTACTTTTCTTTGTAGAGATCCTTTACATTCTTTGTCAAACTGATTCCTAGCTATTTGATTTTCTGTAGTGCAACTGTGACTGGGATAGTTTCTTTAATATCCCTTTCTCCTCTAACATTGTTTGCATATAGAAAGGCCATTGACTTTTGGGTATTGATTTTGTACCCTGCCACTCTACTGTAGGATTCTATTATTTCTAAGAGCTTCTTGGTAGAGAGTTTAGGGTTTTCCAGGTATAATATCATGGTGTCTGCAAATAGTGACAAATTGACTTCTTCCCTTCCTATCTGGATGTCCTTAATGTCTTTTTTTCTTCCCTGATTGCTATGGCAAGTACTTGGTATAGAGACAGACCTGTAGACCTATGGAATAGAACCGAATATCCTGAAACACACTCTCAAATATATAATCATTAATCTTCGATAAAAAAAAAAAAAAATATTAAGTGGAACAAATAAAGCCTCTTCAACAAATGGTGCTGGGAAAACTGGGCAGCTAAGTGTAAAAAATGAACTTAGACCTCCTACTAACGCCATGCACAAAAGTCAGATCAAAAATGGATTATAGTTCTCAACATCAGACATGAATCTATAAGGTACATCGAAGAAAACAAAGGAAAACACTCTACAGAATCGAAACTAAAAGCATCGAAACTAAACTTTAAAGACGACACACCATTGACCAAGCAAATGGAAGCAAAGATAAACAAATGGGATTATATAAAATTGAAAAGCTTCTGCACCTCAAAAGAAACAGTGACCAAGATACAAAGACAATCCACAGAGTGGGAAAATATATTCACCCAATACCCATCTGATAAGGGGCTTAATATCCATGATTTATCAGACATTGGTTGAACTTTACAAGAAAAAAACTGCCAACCCCGTCAAAAAATGGGGAGAAGAAATGAACAGAAGCTTCCAAAAAGAAGAAATTGAATGGCAAAAAGGCATATGAAAAAGTGCTCTTCATCATTAATCATCAGGGAGATTCAAATCAAAACAACAATTAGATATCACCTCACACCACAGAGACTGGCACACATTGAAAACAGCAAGAACAACCGGTGCTGGCATAGATGCGGGAAAAAAGGGACTCTCAGCCACTGTTGGTGGGAGTGCCAATTGGTCCAGCCCTTTTGGAAAACAATATGGACATTCCTCTGAAAACTAGATATTGAGCTCTCATTTGATCCAGCAATAACACTCCTGGGAATATACCCTAGAGACCCAAAAACACATAGCAGAAACACTATCTGTACTTGTTTATTCATCTCTGCGCTATTCACAATAGCTAGAATCTGGAAACAACCTAAGTGCCCAAGAACAGAGAACTGGCTAAAGAAATAGTGGTACATCTACACAATGGAATACTATGCAGCTGTCAGAAAAGATGAAATTATGAAATTTACCTGTAAATGGATGGACATGGAGACTATCATGCTGAGAGAAATTAGTCAGAAGGAAAAAGAAAGATATAGCATGAGTGCATTCATTAATGGGATATAAATATACACCAGTGTAAGTGTGGGAAATGGTAATGTCAGACTAGAACTCATTGCTGAATATACACAAAGAGACTTAATGATAGCCCTAAATATCTGCATGGCTAGCCACAATGTGTAAAATAATAAGGAGAAAGATAGAGAGAGAGAGAGAGAGAGAGAGAGAGAGAGTGAGAGAGAGAGAGAGAGGGGAAAAGGGGGTACCTGCTATTGAGGCAGCCTGGGGGTGGGCAGAAGGGGGGTGTGGGTATACTGGTGGTGGGAATGGGGCACTGGTGGATGGATGGGTGCTGGAATACTGTATTACTAAGAACCAATTATGAACACCTTTGTAATTGTATGTTTCATAGTGGTATAATAAAAAAAATTTAAAAAATAAGGGCTTTATAGAATCTGTCTATGTCTGCTGTACATGGACCTTTGGTTTTATGGTTTCAGCCTTGTCAACCTTCTTTCCCACTCATGCTCCTTCTACTACTCTCTTCTCAGGCTGCCTTGAAATGCTATAAATAGTTTCATTTTCTTGCTAAGAGGAAAATATTTCCAAACAAGTGCCTGTTTCAGTTGCCTATATATATATATATATAAAATATAATATATCCCCATTATTTTTCCTTACTATCAATTCTGTGGGTGTTTGATTGGGAGTTCAAACTGCAATACTGAGAAAACATATAATTATTTTTATCTAACAATGCATTTTATATTTCCTGGATTTAGAAGAATTTGCTTTTTCTTACTTAATCACCTCCTTTCCACATGAGTGGTTCTTCAATATTAATGGTTGAACCAGCTATTCAGACATCCAGGTAGAGAACAAAATTACCTTTATGTTCTCATTCCTTTTCCTTCTCCATCAATAATCATGCCCCCAAAAGGATTCTCAAATTTGATACCTACTGTGCTGGGACTGAATCTTATCATTTTTCTACTGGGTCATTTTGCCCTCAAAATCAATGTGCCCTCCTTTTCTAAATCATCTTACCATACCTTCAAAGCAATCTTTCTGAAGTTCAAACAAACAAACAAGAGAAAGCATTTCCCAAGTCTGCCTAAGCTCAGTGGAAAGATTTCCATGTTTTTAGGATTAGATCTACATTTCCAATGCAGCCAAGAAAGACAGTTGAGCAAGGACTCAAACATTAAAACTCAATTACATCAGTTTCTAACTGGGTGGCTTGGGCTGCAACTGAGTTTTTCCTTCTATAATATAGGATAATAACGGTGCCTATTTGTGGTGTTATTATGAGGATCAAGTGATCAAATGGCATTGAACAGTGACTTTCACATAGTTAGGGTTATATACCTTTGCCATATAAGTTAAACAAGTGTACCCAGTAAGATTTTGAGGCGCTTCACTCTCTACTTTTCTGTCTCCCCTTCCTTACTCCTTACTCCTCTTCATGCCTTTCACTGTATCTAGTCAGATTTACATGCACACTGATCCTTCCTTTCCAAATAGCCTTCACTTCTATTTCTCCATCTGGGAAAATTCATTCAACCACGAATTTATCACTCGTATTTTTACAATAGCGTGCATCCTGTTGTTATATAATTTATTGTCCCCACCAAGCTTAAGAGTTTAAGGTCTTTATGTTTCAATCACTCCCTTGTGTTCACATCTGCTAACTCCATATCTTACACAATGCATAGCAGACATTTACTAAATACCTAATGAATGATTGATGTTGTAGAGAAGGAAAGAATGGGGACAAAGGAAGAAAAACGAGAGTCATAACCATTTTCTCTGAATCCTGTAGGGTGCTAGAAGATTTTACATGGAGAAGTGAATCCCAACAACAACCCTCTGAGCAGATATCATCATCCTCACTAAACAGGTAAGAAAATCAAGCCTCTGAGAACACTTCCAACATCAACTTAACCCCTGAAATCTGTCTATATAAAGTCAAAAGTCTAACTTTCACTGGTCCCGACATGATTCTCCATCACCCTCTCCCCATTTACTGTCTAACACTGACTCCCAGGGTGCTCCTTCAAGGTTATTTGGGTGGCAGAGATGCAGTGTATGAAGGGCACAGCAGCCAAGCTTGGGGTGAAAGTCAAATAAAAGTCCCACTGAGACTTCCTTGAACTTGTGTCTTAACCTTCGAAGTTGTTTCCTTATCTGTAAAATATGCACAATGTCCACCAATCAGCTAGAGTCACTGTGTGAATGAAAGAGATAAGGAATGTAAAGTTACAGTTTCAGAGCTTTGCACACAATAGGAGATCAACATAAAGCACTTTTGATCAAGACTACTACAGAGTTTCTACTAGCTTTTGGGAATGGGGGGGAGGGAGGGGAAAATCTAATTACCATTTCCATTCATAGTGCTTTCAAGACCAATCTTAATACTCTTTTGTATTGCACTAGTTGATCTGGCTAAGTAAAAATCTTGCTTCAAAGAAAAGTGCTTAAGGGCCTTAAGAAATGTTGGATGCAGAGTATAGGAAAGACAGACAGGAATATCCTGAAAATATATGGAGCAGCGGGGAGAAAAAAAAAGCACTTTTATTTTTAAGCAGTGAAAAGTGTTTTTTCACTTTTCACAAAGCATTTTTTGAATGCTTTGAAAAGCACTGCTTAAAAACAAGTTTCCTTGAAGAATCCCAGTATTATATACCTAGCAAGCTGGAGTTCCAGTTTAAGCTGAAAAAGTTACTTGAGTAAGTCTAGCAATTCATACTAGTATAGAAAACCAAGAGGAGTCCTGAAAATCCAAAAAAGAAAAGTGAGAGGGGTTTTATGCTAATCTGAATTTACATAATCTGAATTTGCTTTTCAATACCTAATCAGTTTGTAAGTGAAGATGGAGTCACACACAAACATACACACACACACACACACACACACACACACACACACATCTTTCTAAAACCAAATCTTTGTTTGAAAGTCTATTTCAAATCTTGGCAATTTTTATTTGGTCTTTTGATATTTTTGTAGTATATAATCAGAGACTGACCCAACTCTTTCACCCCTGAAATTTAGATGCAGTTATGTGAGGCAACTTAATTTATGACTATAAAGACAAAATGCATTTTTCATATGGCATAATTAAAACTATGTCAGAGAAAGGAAAGAGACAGAGGTTGTCTAAATATTACACTGATAAATGACAAATTCACCTTGAAACAATTCTATCATTCCTCTCTTTGTTTAGCAATGTCTACCTCCACTTTTACATTTTGAAAAACTTTCTTTTTCCAAAATACCAGATTTTCCAGCCATCTCCCTATGCCAAATACTGCAGATGGAGCGAAAAAATCCAAGGCAATTTACTGTTCTCTAGGCTAAAGGGCAATCTTGTCTCCTGCCTTACTGTTAGCCCTCTAGAACATGCTTTGTACTTACTCTCTGGGCAGAATTCCCACTGATAACCAGGGAGGTTCACTGGTGGAATGCATGTGTAGAAAACTCCATGCTTCAGATCAGAGTGCAGAATTTAATCCAAGCTCAGCAGGGCATTTCAGAGAGCAAGAAGGAGAGAAGCAAACACAATATCAACAATTGGAGAGAAATATATGACTTAAAGTTCAGAGCTTTCAAATCTTATAGGAAAGAACTGTATAAAATATTGTCAGATGTGTTATGTGGTGGATACAGCAAACAATGTAGCAACTGAGGGAATAGGTTCCACAAGAAAATAAAAAGTAGTCAAAGAATCATAGAAATGTCTAATTGGTTCCAGAACTTCACTATTGGGAAATTCACGTGCTTTAAGAAGAATGTTTTATGTGCTTAACTTGGGTTGGCTTAGCTATATGGGGTGAATGAGGAACTGATGGCATTTCTCTACCTAGGGTCTGGCAGCAGATGTGGCTTTCACCCCCTTGTCCTTCCTATATTTACCTCTCTCTAAGGCTATGGTTTCAAGTTCCAGCCTCTACTAAACTCCAGTTAGCTCCTCTTAGAGTAGAGAATGACATTCTTGCAGTGTGTGACTAGTTGGCTATATTAACCATGCTTCACCATAATTGATGGTCTTCCCATCAACACTTTCCTCTTGGTAAAGCTGACCCTGAAGTGTCAACCTGAGCCCCGTCAAAGGAGTGTGACTATTAACACCTACTGAGTAGATGTCACCTCAGCAAAACAAGCTCACTAGCAGCCCATTTATCAGTTCCAAATATTTCTATAGCCTACAAGTAAAGAAAGATATTTCTAAGTGAATTATCTGCTTATATATGTCTTTCAACACATTATAATTTTAAATAGATTGTTCTGGTAGTTTCAAAGTGGCATTTGATGGCTTAAAAGCCACTAACAGGGGCCAGAGTGATAGTATAAAGGGAGGTTGCTTGTCTTGCACGCGGCTGACCTGGGTTTGATACCCTGCATCCTATATGGTCCCCCAATCACCACCAGGAGTGATCGATCCCTGAGCACCACCACCATTGTGGCCCAAAACCAAAATTAAAAAAAAATAAATAAATCTCTGATTTAAAAAAATAATTAAAATGATATTTAAAAAAAACTCTAACACCTGAAGTACCTTTCATACAAATAATCTAGGCAGTCTTGCTAGCGGACTCAGAAAGTAAGCTTGCTAGCCTCAGAAAGTAAGCTTGCTAGCCTCAGAAAGTAAGCTCAGTCAAAAAACATCCTTTATGGAATAGATATCTCTAGGCATATAAAAATGATGATTGCTAGGAGTCAGAGTGATAGAATAGCAGATACTATGCTTGCCTTGCCTTGCACATGGTCAACCTGGGTTTGATTCCGGCACTATGCATACCTCCACTTGCCAAAATAAATAAAAATAACTATTCTTCCACAATTAGTTTTCCACTAATTTCATTAGTCTTTGGGGGAAAAAAATCCAGACTTCAGACTACCTAAGTCTTACTGACCTCAATATGCATAGCGTAGAGCACTTCAATATATTTTTGACTTTTGGGGGAGAGGAACAGGGGCTCTGAAACAGTGCTCAGAAGTCCCAAAAATTTCTTCCAGAGCTTTCTGGATGGTTCTCTGCTAGGGGCTATGTTGCAGGACACCTAAAAGTCTAAAAGCCTCTGCATCTTCCCTGGATTGCCTCCTGCAGATCACTTTGTAGATAGGGGGTAGTTTAAATGTGGCAGTTTATCTGACCATGTATTTGGTACTGGCTGGTATAAATATTTTCTCATGCTACCACAATCATTATGGGACTAGCTAGATCTTACCAGCATATTTGCCTGGCCACGTTGGATCTCTTAACTAATTAGACCAAAGAGAAATGCTGTTTGCCTCCAAGCAAGCAAGCATGGCTCCCTAATAACTCAAAGGCAACTAAAATACAAAACTACGGTGATGTAGAGGGGGAATCTTGTGAAGGGCTTGGCGAAATATTTAACTGGCATTAGTATAGTCTTGGGTACAGAGGCATGCCATATCAGAAATCCCCTTCTCCTACCCTATAAAGGCATTCCAGGCAGATCTTGGCTCAAAAGTATTAGCATATAAAAGGGCCTAGGTGAGGTGCTGGGAGAAATTACCTGAGGACATTTGACCCTGCCTGCTTCCCATAAATGTGGGAAGTCTGAGTTGCAAGGGTATAAAACTAGCCTGCTTCCTCTCTTGCTCTCTCCTTTTGGGCTCTCTTTTGGGGCTTGCACTCTTCTTGGGAGTCTTGTCTTTGTCACCTCTTTACAGGGCCTTAACAAGCGGTGTCCGCCATCTTGGCCTACATGTGGCTGGGGTTTTAGCCGGGAATCCTAAGCACCAGGTTTTTCCGATTGCTGATTTGTATGCCTGAACCTGTGATAAGTAAAGCATTTTAAAACCTGTGCCGGATTCCTGAGTTTTCATCCATTTCCCGCTGGCTTCGGAGGTAGAAGGGAACTCACTTCCCGTCACTGTCGGGACCCCAACGGTGTTCCCAACAGGGCTGCAGATAAAGTGCTGCTCAGGCCCTCAGAACCCGGGATCACCCAGGCACCCGGGCGCGCCCATGGAGCTCCATAGTCACTCCATGGGAGCCTGCCGGACTGTACTAGGACACCCAGAAAATCCTGTGAATTTAGGGTCAACACATGTCATGCATGCCCCTTCACATCCATGTCATCTCTCCAGCTGCATATCTAAACTTCTGAACGTGGCCTCAGGAGACTTTATAATCAGACAGGTGCCCGTTCTGTCCCTGCTGAGTTCTCCTGAGCTCATTTGCACAAGCCTCATTGCAGTATCTTACCCGAACTATCACTCTGCTGACATAAAGTCCTCACCCCCTCCTTACTACCTAGATTTTATTTCCGTGATCCCAACCTCTTTAAACTTAGACCTAAGATTTATAAAATTATCCACTGTTTCTATCTCCTAAGATAATTAATATTCATTCCTTGAATTATGAGCAGGTAACTCTGTTTCAACTCTCATAGTCTCCATTGCACTTGACTTTCTTTCACTAGAAAGGAACACTGAGAACAGGAACTGTCCGTTATAGTGTTCAGTTCTTCTGGCTCAATCCTAGCCCAGTGTCAGGCAAATGGTTGGTCCTATGTTAGTCTCCTCACACTGCTGGGACAAAATGCCTCAAACTGGGAGTTTCAACCAAGATAATATGAATTTACTCATAGCTATGAAGACTAGAAGTCTGCAATCTTAACACTGTCAAAGTTAGTTTCATGCAAAGCGCTTCTTTCTGGCTTTGGTTTGCTCTTTTTTTTTTTTTTTTTTTTTTTTTTGGTTCACACCATACAATGCTCAGAGCTTACTCCAGGCGGTGCCTGGGGACCATATGGGACACTGGGGATAGAACCCGGATTGGCCATGTGAAAAGTAAATGCCCTACCCGCTGTGTTATTGCTCTGGCCCCACTTTCTGGCTTTAAAGAGGTCACCTTTGCTGTCCTCATATGTCCTTCATCTATTAAGTGAGAGAAGGAGAAAAGGAGGAGGAGAAAGAGAGATAAGAAAAAAAAGAACCATAAATATAAGTGGGAGGAAAATATAAGAGATGAGAGATAGATGACAAGCAAGAGAGATAGAAAAAGAGAAAAATGAGAGGTAAAAAAGAGAGGGAAGGGAAAAGGTGTGTCTTATGTGTCTTATTCTTTTTATAAGGATGCACTAGAACACCAGGACTCCATAGGGATCTCATCTTCTGACTTCATTAACCACTCCTCTATCTGTGTAGAAGTCACCCTGAGGGTGAGATATTCAACACATGGTTTCAGGGACAGGTACACAATTCACTCTGCTATCAGCCCTAAATGCATAGTTGTTCAGTAACTGATTACATGATTGAGGCAAGATGCACTCTCTCTCTTTTTTTTTCCTTCTGGCACCATCAATATACCTAACAGACATAGTTTATACTGAATACCTATTTGTGGAGGGAGAGTTCCGATCATAAGTGCAAAATGGTGTGGAATTATTAAAGGTGTGCGGAAGTTCATACATGGCTGTGTGTACATGTTTCATGACAAGTAAAATGTTACTTAATGGCTTCTTCCTAGGCTCATACAGAAAGGCAGTTTGAAACTTCTGGGTAGAAGGTGCCAACTCAAAAAATCAATTAAAGAACAGAACAAATGAGCAGCCTACAAATTCTGTGCTGTTTAATTCCTTTCCTCCTTATAATGACAGCACTTTCTCTGTGAAGTAATTTTCTTTTGATAAAAGGAGTCCAGGTTCTCTGACCCCAGAAAGAAATGAATTAGTGATTTCTCTGCCTGCGAATTGACAAACAGCCCTTACATTGAGTTCACCTTGATCTCCAGCCGTGAAGCAAATAGATTTTGAAAATAATCTTTCTTTTTTTTAAAAAAAAAATAAAAAGAGGTTGGGGAACCCTAGAATTCCTATAGAGTCAGACCTCCAACTAATTCTTTATTTTCTTTTGTTAGTAATAACAGGGACATTAGTACCCTGTTATTCATACACACCTCAGATTCATGGCCATTTGTTCAGCCAGCAGCACCATATTGGCAGTAAAGAGAGCGCCTCATCTCCAGAGACACTCTCACCAGTGCACAGTTTTCTGTCACCTGCAGCTACCGCCAACTGTCAGAGATTCCCAGGCCTGTGAGAATTCAGCTCCAGTGTGCTGCCACAAACTCTAACCTGGCACACACTTGGTGCTATGAAAGATCTTTCTCTATTCATAGTGTGAATATGCCTTTTTCTAACTTCACCAAAGGAAAGAGCAAGGAAAGAGAAAACCAGATGATTTTATCAACTAAATTCAAAAGTTCCATTAGATTCCATTAGACTCTCCCTAGCCTATATCTTCCTTGCATGAGTCCATTCAATAAGATTAGGTCTCACAGATGGAATAGAATAAAACTCTGGGACTGGTTAAGTCTAGTCTCAGAAGTTTGAGATTTATTCTCATAAATATATGCAAAGATTTGTCCTTGCTTAGCTTGTTAGCTATTTTTCCTCAAGAAAATGTGCATTGGTGAATTATAAACTTAGCACAATTTCCATATAATTTGAATATAATTAATTGATGTAATTAATTCCATATAATTTGAATGAAAGCAAAGAATAAATGGATAAAAATATAAATTATAATATGTTAATAACAATAAAATGATACTAACACATAGAAATTTACTCAACATCATTTTTAATGATTTTTTTTCTAAAACAAAGTACTTATAGAAGGCGTGTGACTCATATTATCTCTGTTCCACTTGTTGATAGTGTCAAATGCTTAATTTAGCTTGTAGGGGTTAACACACCTTTGCCAAAGTTTCATTTCACACAAAAAAACCTGAATAGTGGCCTGATCAGGAAGCATAGGATACAGTAATAAAGTCCTGTGCATTAAATTTCACATCTCTGGTGTGAACTTATTCCAATTACCACTGTAGCTGTGGCAAAGTTCCATCGACAAAACTTGTATGACAATGAATCAATCACTTCTCATGAATATGAGTACCTTGAGCTTTTTTCCTGGAACTTGTTATTCCTAAGGATTTTCTTGAAACACTGAACAGGATACTGGTGTAACACAGCTGCCTCTGTGTGCCACAGCTAGTGTAAGATATGCAATATCCATATGAAATAGCCCCAACCAATCAGTAATGAAAATAAATGGAAAAATGTTTCCATGTTTCCCCACTCAAGTGAACAATCCCAAGAGAAGTTCTAGTTACAACTCAGAAGGAACTAGCAAACACAAATTCAAAGTGTGAAAAGTATGTGCCCTTTTACTATTTTCACTATTTCACAATGTGCCCGTGTACTGTCTGTTCTCTCTTCACTATTTTCATTCTGCTATAGGCCCTGTACTTGCTGCTAGTAGCAGCTCTGTCTTTCCATTTATTTTGTATGTGACTCCAACAAAGAACTTAATTTTTCTGAATTACAGATTCTTTGTAAATTAATAATAAAACTGGTATATACTATATGAAATTTAATGAGTAATTATCTCCAAATCAGGAAGCTTCAAATACAGTTGTGGATAAAATACTCTCTCACTTTGCACATGCCAGACCCATGTTAAAATCCAGGCACCCCAGATGGTCCCCACCAGAAGTGATTTCAAGCCCAAAGTCCTAAGGACTAATAGTCATAACCCAAACACACACACACACACACACACACACACACACATACACACAAACCCTTTACAACATTTGTGCCAGCCATACATTTGTTGGGCATAAATTATTAGCATGTATTAGAGGACTGAGTATTCATCAAACATTAGCTGCAATGAAAGGACACCCAACTAAAAGCAAAGACCTGTGGAAATCCATAGCATCTGGGAACTTGCAAATAGGTTGCCATGGATACAACTTAGAGACAGAGGAGGTTGGAAGAATAGCCAGGAGCTCAATCAGGAACACATCATGAAGTGTCTCGTTGTCCTGCTAAGGAATTCACCCTTTCTCTTGAAGGTAATGTAAAAGTGTTGAAAATTTTAAGCTAGAAAGTGACATGTTCACATTTCTTGTTTCAGAACATCATTCTGGGAGGTGTGAGGTGACGACTAGGAGGGGATGAAACATAACATAATGAATAAAACCGACACAAATTATATCCAGACCCCCGAGTTGTTGTGTAAGATTTTAGCAGTCACTCCATCCCACCCAGTTCTTATTTTTTACGGTCAGTAATAAACAACCCAATAAATACGTGTGGTAGATATTTTTTCCTTCAGTGTCTACCACCCAATGCCAACCAGTTTCAGATACACACACACACACACACACACACACACACGTATATATGTTTCTTATTGATATTTTAAAAAAATTTTAAAACCACACCAATACTGGCCTACTATGCTTATAGTTTGGAGATTAATAGTCAGAAATAGGTTTCACTGGGCTAAAATCACTTTTGACAGTCCTGGTTCCTTCTGGAAACCCTTGAAACTAAATCTATATCTTGACATTTTGTGGGCCAGAGAGCTAGTACAGTGGGTAGGGCATTTGCCTTACATGCAGCTGACTCCTGATGGATCCCTGGCATCTTGAGAACAGCCCTTTGAGCACTGCCAGGAGTAGTTCTTGAATGCAGAGCCAGCAGTAATCCTTGAGCATCACCAGGTGTGACCCCCAAAAATTGTCTTCCATTCCTGAGATTGCAGTGCCTCCTTCTATGTTCAAAACCAGCAGTGTGGCATTGAACTCTATGACTCTGAAGGTAACCTTCCCTCTGTCCTAGGTCACTTATAAAGATGTCCTGTTGTTAGATAGTTCAACGTAAAGAACCCAGAATAATATTTCATATTGAGAACTTTGAATTAGTTATATCAGCAAAGTTGGGTTTTGTTCCTGTAAGACAGCAATAACCACCAGTTCCAGCAACGAGAAAATGTATGCTTAGAAGGTATAGAAAGTGAATGCCGCCTTCATATTTTCAGTGTGTTCTTTCAAGTAGCTCTTAGTTTTATGTACAACAACCAAATTCTTTGGTGGATATTTATGAAACAATGAGCAGAACCTAGAATCAGCTCAAGAGAGTTCATGAAGACAGAGCTCTGGTTATGTTGGGTAAGCAAGGTGGAGGGAGACATAATTTTGCATCATTATATCTTTCTTCCACTGCTTTTACTATTTAGACCTTACCTGAAATATCCTTTTCCATTTTTAGATGGAAAAAATTACACCAAAGAGCTGAAAGAGCTCACCAGAAGTCACAGCAGAAAAATTAATCCAACCAATCAGCTACCTCTTTTGAAACATCCCCAAAGCACATTTGCTCCAATCAAGACTTAGTTTTAAGTGTTTGAATTTATCCAGACCCTGCAGTGATAGATTCCAAACACATTCCCACATGAGGAAAAATATAAATTTCACTTTAATTAAGATGAGGTATTTGCAACTACTATAATTTCATCCCTTGTATTTATGAGTCATTTAATAAAAACTTCCTAGACTCTCAATAGTCCTGTGCTTTGCTCCGGGCCTCTCACTCTCCCAGTTTATCATTTCATGGCTGGGAAAGATCTTGAAACAGATCATTATGGTTGAAATATCTTGGGGGTTAAAAATACTTTTTGCATAACTGTATTGTTGCCAGAATATAAATAAAATATGTGAGTTTTCTGAGACATTAGATGGAAACAGCTTGTCTCCTCACTTCTTTATTTCCTTAAGCTGTTTCTTCTCCTTACTCTCATTTCCAGCACAAAACATAAAGGCTTTTCTTCCTATTATGAACTAAGAAAGCCAGTTAATCTGTGTTCCCCTCATGGTGACATCCACAGCTTCATATTTATTAACCTAGGTACACCTCTGCACCTGCTGCAGCTTCTTTGCCTGAGTCGTTTTCAGTGGTACAAACTTTTCCATGTGAATGCCCCCTCTGAGGTGGAGCCAGTATTCAGAAGAATGGCAGAGATTGCAGAAGATGCCACTCCATACATTTTGAGATGGATAATGTCCGTGCTAGATCAATTAAGCATTTGTTTCCAACATGCGGGAAACAAAAGTAGAATGAATCAGCTAGCTTTCAAGACTGTGGTCTGAGAAAACAGTTCAAAGGTTTATTTTGTTTTTTTTTTTTAGTTTGTTATGATATTTTCTCAGCTGGAAGGTGAGCTATAAGAACTTGGTTGTGTTGAAACAAATAAAATGCCCTTAGTGGTCCTCTGTTAGTAATCTATGTGGAGCTGGGGAAACTACCAGGTGGTCACGTATACCAGATGACAAATAAAAACCATGCTTAAGAATGAAAGGAATTTGTTGACAGAGAAAAACCTGTCAATAATTATCTTAAAAGAGGTAATTCATGCCTTTCCTACAGTCCTTGGGGGCAATAGAGAAGTAGAGGAGAAAATGTCAGAAAAAGACTGAAGCAGTCAACACTGGCTCTTTCCACAGGCCCACATATGGATAATTGAGTGTCACTGGAGTGACCTTTGAGCACAGAACCAGGAATTGCCCTTGAGCAGTATCAAGTGTTTCCCTCACTACAAATATATGTGTGTATGTTTGTGTATGCATGTATGTGTATATGTAAATATAGAGATATACCTATATATAGAAAGATAGATTAGATAGATAGAGAGAGATGATAAATAGATAGATAGACAGACAGACAGAAAGATAGACTGATAGACAGATAGACAGACAGATAGACAGACAGATAGATCGATCGATGGATAGATAGATCGATCGATAGATAGATAGATAGATAGATAGATAGATAGATAGATAGATAGATAGATAGATAGATAGATAGATAGATAGATAGATAGATAGATAGATAGACAGACAGACAGACAGACAGATAGATACATAGATGCATAGATACATAGATAGATACATAGATAGATGATAGGTAGGTAGGTAGGTAGGTAGGAAGATAGATATTTAGTGTCAGAGTTGAGGGTGAATAGAACAATAAAATTCACCAGAGGGCATGGTCTGAGTGTTATTCTTCTTGGAAACCTAAGTGCCTAGATTGTTTCTATTGATCAGCACACATCAACTTAGGGGTCTGAGCAACAGCACAGTGGGTAGTGCATTTGCCTTGCATGCAGCTGACCCGGTTTGATCCTCGGCATCTCATATGGTTCCCCAAGCACGGCCAGGAGTAATAATTCCTGAGTGAAGGCCAGGAGTAACCCCTGAGCATACTGGGTGTGACCCAAAAAGAAAACAATAATCAATTTAATGGAATTAATTACACTGAATTGCAGATGGTAAAGTCAGGCAGTTCTACAGAGCAATGTTATTATTGAGCTATAACTTGTTTAAGGATAATCTTACACATCTGGTCCACATTGAAGTCTGTGTTCAACGGCAACAATGATGAACACCATGAAATCACAGATCTTCAGAATCACAGAGCCTATTCAGAGCAACCAGAAACCCATCGTGTTCAAGTAAAGAGAATAACTATTGATAGTAGTACTCTTCTGTGTGTGATACTTCTTCTGATTACACCATAACATTCAGCTCCCATCAGCCTTTGTGGTTATTTCCATGCTTCAAGCTACTAAAAATAAGATATACAAGAGTGGTTATTAGACACATATCACAAAGACTAAGGAATAGTTTGCAGTAATCGTAACTGTCCCAACCTACTTGCCTTAATTAATCAATCTGTTTGTTTGTATGTTTTTTGATTGTTTAGTTCACAGATGTGTGTAGTTGGGCCATAGTGGCAGTGCTAAGGGATTATTCCTAGCTCTGTCTCAGGGTTCACTCCCGGTGGTACTCAAGAAACCACAAGTAGTGCTAGGAATCAGACTGGGGTCTACCATGTGCAAAGCAAGTGACTGAACCTCTGTAATATCTCTTTTGAATTTACAATCTTCTACATTCATCAACTCCTACAAACTTACCTTCCACATTTGGAGTTCAGTTGACACTAGGCTTTGTGTCACATAAAAGCAGGTGCTTCTGAACTATCTGCCCTCTGTCACAGCCAGTGCTTATCTTGAGTCACTAAGATAAGTCACTTACCTTAAGTGACAATAACAATTGCTAATTTTTGTTAAAGTTAATAAAAGGGTTTTCCCACATACCTCTAAAGTCATATTTGCCCATATCTGTGCTCTTAATATTCATTGAGAATTAGCCATGATCAACTTCCTGATAACACTACTAGTCTTGGTGGGTGATGTCATGAGGTGTTCAGCCTAGGCCTTCTGCATCTGAAATATGTGCTCCAGAACTTTGAGCTATCTTCCCACCCCTCAATTATGTCTGTAGGATAAATTTCACACCCGGTGGTGCTCAGGGCCTACTCCTAGCTCTGTGCTTGATAGTGTGAGCCTGGAGGTGCTGGGAGATCATCTGTGGGTTCTGGGGATTCAGATCAGGGTCTTTGAAATGCAAAGCAAGTACTAGTTTTTGTTTTCGGCTTCTTGGGTCACACCCAGCTATACTCAGGGGTTACTCTGCACTCAGAAATTACTCCTGGTGGTGCTCAGGGGACCATATGGGATGCTGGGGATCACACTCGGGTAGGCTGCATGCAAGGCAAACTCCCTACTCATTGTACTATTTCTCCTGCCAAGCACCTTAACCCTTGTCCTGTCTCCCTGGCCAGAGTAAATATATTTTAAAGGCTTTGGTACTTAGTGAAATTGCCCTCCCTAAATGTATAAATTTAGGGAGTAGCCAGAGCTGCTACTGGCTCTCCCTGTGCCCAGCCGCTCACGAGGTGCCCGGGAGGGATGGCGGGTTCTAGCCCTGGCCCGCCACCCCAGCAGAGCCTCACAACAGCCAGACAACCCCCACTCCATGAGGGCCTCCATTTTCCACATCTGGACTTCCCCCTCATCAAACTCCACCCAGCAGACCAGCCTATCACAGCCCGGCTCACGTGGCCACAAGTGGTCACGCAATTCATCAATAAATGCTAGAGATCAGAGGTTACTACAAGAGTATGCTACCCTCACAGCAGAGCCTGGCAAGCTACCCGTGTCGTATTTAATATGCCAAATACCAGTAACAATTATAGATTTCATTCCCATGACCTAATGGAATGGTTCGAGGCTCTTTATGTTCCTGGAGCAAGCAGGTGCCCTTGGGCTCTACTAGCATGAGACAGGACATATGGAGATGTTACTGGGGCCCGCTCGAGCCAATCGATGATGAACAGGAAGACAGTGATACTACTAGTCCCCACTCTGGTCCACATTGAACTCCATGCAGAAATGTCCCTGCACTGTCCAGTCTCGTTCTTTACCTTCTCTCACTTTTTTCTATACCTAACTAATTCCATATCTTAGCTCTGTCTCACCTTTTTAATCATTTATGTTCCTCTTTCTTAAGGATTAGTCTTGTATTGAACCCCATCCCTAGACCTTCTTCTCTGACCCAGAATTTTCTTTATCCTCAGAGTGGACAGAGTTCCACAGCATCACCACAACATGTGATAGTTAACCACAGGACCATCTTTTTCATTGCCTTTAACAGGTAATCATCTAATTCCAGATCAAGAGGCAACAAAGATAGCACCTAACATAGCAATAGGTAATAAATTTGATTCTTAGTAAATATTTTAAATAATACATTGGATTAATGTTTTAATGTTTGGGGTATTATTTTCCACAGCATTTGAATTTCCCTAGATTAGGGGTAAAAATGAGTATTTTAGGTATAGACAACACCCCTCTCCTTTATTAAAAACACCTCTTAAATTTAAAGAATAGTTCTTTGACCTTTGCAGAGACAGCTTGATTTGAGCAGCCTATGCACCAAGGGCAGAGCTATAGACACGCGAACTGCATCTTAAGCAAAGCGTGTGGTGAGAACTCTGTGTAACTTCCCTGTAAGTTAGACAAGCACTTATAATGAAAGGTTTGTGAGTTCAGAAAGCCCTGGGGCCTTCGAAAAGACAGTTCAGCTTCCAGTCTGGGAAGAAAATGACAGCTTTCCTCACTGGGATTTAGCTTCAGCTATTCAAAAGAAAGAATGGAAAAAAGAAGAAATCTTCTGAGTAATACATTCGACCCACTCAGGAAATTTGGTGCCTGGTGAGCATTACCACTGCAAAATCAGATGCCTAATGTATTGACAGTGCACAGAGGGGTTTCACATCATTTCAGGAAAGGAGGATGGCTTTCTCACTCCAAGATCACCTCCCAGGTTGTCTCTGCCCACTCACTGATGAATGAACAGACAATCCGGGCACTTTCTACAAAAGGGGTGTGTGTATGTGTATGTATGTGAATAGAGATAGATAAATGTGTGTATGTATGTATATATATCATATATATACTCACATCTATGTGTATATATACATACACCATCTACTATCATGTGTGTATAATATAGATATATAATAAAAATATATATATACATACATGTGTGTTTGTATGTCACTTGTCACTTGTGTTCCCATTGTTCATCTATTTGATCAAGTGGGCGCCAGTAACTTCTCCATTCATCAGTAATGAGGCCTATTATTATTACTGTTTTTGGCATATTGAATACACCACGGCTAGCTTGACAGGCTCTGCCATGACTCTGGGAACAACCAAGGAGGCACAGTATTTTTCTATGTCACACCATCAACCATCCAGGGCCCATAGGGAAGAGCCCTGGGTGTAGACAAGCCTATCTCCTGTCTGCCACCTGCCAATGCAGCCAGGCACAGCAGTCACACCTGCAACACCTCGAGGGGCAGAAGTATATGTATGTATATTCACATATATCCGTATTATGTATATATATGTAAAGTTTTAATTTTATTTTTATTACATACCCAGTATTGCTTGATACTTACTTCTAGCTTTTGGCTCAGGGATCACTCCTGGCATGATCATCATATGGGCTACTGGGAACTGAACCTGACTTAGTCACATGCAAGGCATGTGCCATGTCTTCTGTATTGTCTCTCCATCACACCAACTGTATATTTTCTAAAGATTTCTCAAAATCGCCCGTTTATTAGCAACCATTCTACGTCTCCTAGAGTCTTGGCCATATTTATGCCTCATCTGTATCACTTGTAGACATTTCCAGGCTGGTTTCCTCTCTTGAAACTCACCCTTCTTAATTGTGCCCTCCTATACCACAGAACAGCTTGGAATTCAAATCTGTTCCTCCTCTATGGAAAGATCTTTCACATCCCTTCTGCTTGTAAAACACAAACAAATCCATGAAGCCAGAGAACACTTTCTATGATCTGTCTTCTGCCCTGCCCACTGCTCTATCTTACCACCCTCTTTTTAGCCCACATCCTACCTCCTGAGTTTTTATTTCTAACAATCTAGAACTATTTATAACTCCAACTATACCATGAGGTTTGCAACAACCAGGTCTTTACTTGTAGTGTTTTCTGCATTGTTAGATTTTGTAGTCAATAAACTTAAGTATTTCCTTTAGGATTTAGCTCAGCTATTGATCTTAAAATACAATTGCTTCTAAGCAGGCTGGGTCAGAGGTCTCTGACTCTCCCTGATTCGACACAACCATCTGCTCCTCACTAGCTGATCACTCCCCTATTTCTACATCTATTTCTACCACAGATAATTTCAGTATCATACTCTTCTTTCAGTACCTGATCAATGGCAGAATATTTAGCATATTCTGATGAGTGAATAAAAATCACATGAAAATTACATCAGGGGAGTCGAATGATAGTACAATGAGTAGGACATTTGCTTTGCACATGGCCAAATGTGTTCAATTCCAGCCATTGTATATGGTTCCAAATCCTGCTGTGAGTAATCCCTGAACACAGAGCCAGGAGTAAGACCTGAGCAACTCTAGGTGTGTCCACTCCCAAAGAGAGGCAAAGTATAAGTTAATGGTGGGTAAGGGTGTAAGACTAATAACTAGCACAGATTAAAAAGGTAGGGTCGCAGAAACACTATCTGTACTTCTTTATTCATCTCTGCGCTATTCACTATAGCTAGAATCTGGAAACAACCTAAATGCCCGAGAACAGAGGACTGGCTAAAGAAACTGTGGTTCATCTACACTATGGAATACTATGCGGCTGTCAGAAAAGATGACATTATGAAATTTACCTGCAAATGGAGGGACATGGAATCTATCATGCTGAGTGAAATTAGTCAGAAGGAAAAGGACAGATATAGAATGACTGCATCCATTAATACGACATAAATAGATACCAGTGTTTTACTAAATGTGGGAAATGGTAATGGCAGATTAAGACTCACCATTGAATATACACAAAGAGACTTAAGTGATAAACTCTAAATACCTGCAGGGCTAGCCACAATGTGTAAAATAAGAGACAGAGAGATGCAGAGACAGAGAGAGACAGAGAGAGAGAAAGAGAGGAAACTGGGGTACCTGCTATTAAGGCAGCATGGGGGTGGGCAGGAGGGGTGGGGTACATTGGTGGTGGAAATGGGACACTGGTGGAGGGATGGGTGCTGGTATACTGTATTACCAAGAACCAATTATGATCACCTTTGTAATTGTATGTTTCACTGTGGTATAATAAAAAAAAAAAATAAAAAAAATTTAAAAAAATGAAAAAAAAAAGGGTAGGGTCAACTCGCATCCTAAAATAACTAATAGACAAAACTGAAAATTCATTGAGAAATGAAGATCTGATGCTTCAAATTGCTAAATAAGTACAATTTAAGTTATTCTAGAAATATTATAATTAACGGTTTTTGAGTAATGCACAATGTTTCCCATAATATTAACTTATTGAATCATTTGTTGATTTATTTAAAAGGAAAATTGACCCAGTGTCATGGTTTAATGACAGTTCCCAAGGTGTCACCAAAGTATTACTTGTCTGTGGAAATAGGTGTTTGAAAAGAGAAAAAAGACTCTGTAGGTATAAATTATGCATTCTCTTGGAGCTTTTGATACTTTTCCTCACAAAAGGCTAAAATAAGGTAAGAAAGAGAAGAGAGAAATTTTTTGATTAAATAACAAAGCTGGATTAATATTTAAGGGACAGTGTGTTTTATGAGTGTGAGCACAAAAGGAAGAAAAATGATTAGAATAAAAAATTAAGGTCCAGCATTAGCACTGATTTAGTTCTGATGTTCTGTAAGGTCATGGAAAGAAATGTGCAATAGGCAAGCAGAATAAGTCTCTCCTCTAGGTACTGAAGTCACTCCTGAATTGTCAATTGTTACTTAGGAAATCTGCATTAATTATTCCAATAGAACCACTTACTAAGAATCACCCTTTTACAAGTGTGAATAGTACTGCAATGCTTTGAAAGGGACCTGAATAGAGATGTAATTTGCAGTTTAAAAAGAAATTTCTCATTCCAGATGTCAGTTTAGAGAAACAGATCGATAGCGAAGGTGGATATAGAAAAAGAAAGGGCTGGGAACGTTCAGGGCACCTGTGTTCCACTGAACTTGAGAGGAGCTATACTTACACTGTCTACACTGTACCATACCTGCCATATTCAGCAAGGCAGAGGCAAAAAGTCAGGCTTGATTGGAGCTAAAGGCCACTTCCCAGCATCTTCAATATAAATCCTTACTTGATCTGATGGAAGAAATCCTCCAGATACTGATTAGTTTATCTACCACAAAGCTTTCATGAGAGGTTCAAAGTTACTTCAAAGACAAAACTGTCTGGGTGGTACCTGATAACCTGGATGACCTAGGCCCTGCAGATCCAAGCTAAGGAAGATAACCATCTCAGCATCCTCTCCCTAGTCTAACATAATAAAGAAATGCTCAAGCACCACCCATCTTTGTTAAAAAAAAAAAGTTAAAAGGAGAAGAGCTTCTGCCTTTCTCTGAAATCCTTCATTAGAAGACGTCTCCTATAACCTGGGAGCTTCCAGGCTTTCCTTTCCCTTTGCCTTAAAAAAGAAACTTTACTGAATTCAGTCCAAAAAAAAAAAAAAGAAAAGAAATGTCCTCAGTCCCTTATAAAAGTGCTAATGCAAAGAGGTAAAACTATATAAGGAATCCTGTTTAGCATAAGTTCACTATGTCTACTCTTATTCAGCTACCACAGAGAAGACTGCTTTTATTTATGCATGCTTTTAATTCAGAAGACTCCTTCCCTAACATTTTTCCCTAAAGAAATAGAATTTCTTTTCCTGCAATCAAGAACTTTCACAGGTTACTTCTACCTAATAGTGAACAATCCCATGGAAGGGAGACTGAGACCTGAGGACTCCCAGCAGAGTTCTCAGCTTTTTTTTTTTTTTTTGCAAGTTTATAGATCACTAAGATCAATTAACAACATGTATCTTTACTTACAACCTCAGATATTTTCATCAGCAGAGTCAGTGCAGACATTATTTCATTCTTCCCCCAATAGAGAAATCATGTCAGTGTATAAGAAACTCCCAACAAAGGACATTGGAAATAGGAAAAAAATTAACCAGCATATCTTATATATAAGACATAAGATATCGTATCTTTCCAGATACCTATATCTTACAGTTTTCCAAATACAAAACAAGCATACCACCAGTGTAGAATGAAATTGTGAAAAAAAATTGGTGTGTGACCATATGAGGTTCAGACAAAATCAGTAAGCCTGATGGGAAAAATCTGGTAGTAATTTCCAATACTTGTGATGATGCTCAACTTGGTCAGCCAAGATAAACATATTGGGTACATGTCTCAGACTTCATTAGGACATTAGGAAAGGCAGAATGGTTCCAAGGTTGATTAATTTCATAGAAAAAATGAAGCAAGCAAACTCCAAAGCAAAGAAACTTGAAGAAATTATCAATTTATACCTTCATGTAATGCACATAGATTACTCATCAATTTGATATCATTCATAGTGATCTGAGATCAAAAAAAAAAAGAGGGGGAAAAGAAAAAAAAAAAAAAAAAAAAAAAAAAAAAAAAAAAAAAAAAAAAAAGGGAAAAAAAAAAAAAAAAAAAATATTATTAAAAAAAAAAAAAGGAAAAAAAAAAAAAAAAAAAGGAGGAAAAAAGAGAAAAAAAAAAAAAAAGAGGAAAAAAAAAAAAAAAAAAAAAAAAAAAAAAAAAAAAAAAAAAAAAAAAAAAAAAAAAAAAAAAAAAAAAAAAAAAAAAAAAAAAAAAAAAAAAAAAAAAAAAAAAAAAAAAAAAAAAAAAAAAAAAAAAAGGAAAAAAAAGGAAAAGGAAAAGGGGAAGGAAAAGGGAAGGGAAAAAAAAAAAAAAAAAAAAAAAAAAAAAAAAAAAGAAAGAAAGAAAAAAAAGGAAAAAAAAAAAAAAAAAAAAATAAAAAAAAAAAAAAAAAAAAAAAAAAAAAAAAAAAAAAAAAAAAGAAAAAAAAAAAATGGGGGGGGGGGGGGGGGGAAAGGGAAGTGTGTGCTTAAACAGATGGACAGAGTGTAAGTATTCATAAGTCCAGGAAAGCTTTACAGGGAACATGATCTTTTCAATGTGCATTGAAGATTGAAATAACTCTTAACACTTACAAATATAGAGAGGCAAGACAAATTTGAGAAAGACTAATGATACAGTATAGTTGTACAGAGTCCATAAGTATAACTTGATGAAAAAGATACATATAATGTGAACTTGATACAACTTTATAACACTGAGCAAATCCATTGTCCTGAAAAAAGTGATTTTCAACAAAAGTATTATCTGAAGGTTGATGAGAAAAGAAAGAAAAAGAAAAGAAAAAAGTGGAAATGACTGTAGAATAGGCCCTAAATTTATTATTGATATTTATAAATGACATTCTAAAAGCAAAATAAAACTTCATTGTTGTAACTAATGTGAATACCCTCTAATTTTAGGGGGTGACTGAGGGGTTGGGGTCATTCCGGGGTGCTCAGGGCTGGTTTGAGGTTTGTTCTTGGGGATCACTCCTGGTAATGCTCAGTAGACCAAATAGGCTGCCAGGAATCAAACCCTGCTTATCTACATGAGTGACAAATGCCCAGCCTACTAAATATGCCTCTCATTACTAATTTTTTCAATTGCATTACTCTAGTAAAGATACTCGGTTCATGACCCATGCAAACTGTTTATGATTGAAGTATTTTTTTTTCTCAAAGTGACAAAAATGTTTACCATTGACAAAAACTTTCATGTACTGGTCAAAGAATCTCCCTTTTATTCAAGTTGTACTCTATCCCCAAGGTAGCCTGTATCTGAAGACAGATTGATGGAATCTTACAAAGTTCCAGATATGTTGGCACAACTTGAAAAAAAATCATCAAGATTACCCCAGATATAAGGATTTTCAGGGGATGTACTAAGTCTTCTGGTAAATCAACTTTTCCCTACAGCCATTAATACCTCTACCTATTCGGCTCACTTTCTCATTGTTGTTATGCGAGTGATTCCAATGAACTTCTTACACTCAAATCTCCATCTCAAGTCTACTTCTGAGGAACCCAACTTAGTACAGTCACACTGCAAATTCATTGAAACACTAAGGACCTCAATGGTGTTCTGATCTATGAGAATGATTCATTCATAATATCACCTTAAAACATATTGACTAGGGCCTAAGGCACAACTTCATTGCCCTGGGCTGAATTCTAACCAACAGCATTTGTCAGTAGTCTGAGTGTGCTCTGAGTAGTACTTACACTAAGAGCTGACATAGAGGGCAAAGATTCCAAGCCTTAGAGATTCAAAGAAGAAACAACATTTCACCATTCAAGCCCTCCAAATCTATTAGCTATCAGCAAGAAAAGGCAGAAAAAATACATTTCATAGCACAAAACATTGTGCACATATTCCATACCTTCAGCATTATGAAGAAAGTTTTCTTATCCTGGATCATTTGGATTAGCATAAACATAAATTCAAAACAGTTTATTGCTCAAAACAGCAATAAACTGAAATGAGAGGCATTAATGTCAGTTACAAGGAAACATTCACAGGATCGGTAGGTGAGATCATATTCAGAGCATTCAGTCCTCTAAATAAAATGTATTAGAAACAAAAAGCAATAAAAACTGAGGAAGCACTCATCCCCTTACAAAGGGGAAGCATAAAAAATGTCTTCAGCAAGATTGCAGCCAAGAGTATACACAATGGCCTCTTCAGAGCCTTTGTTCTCTAATTTATCAGATGCTCAATCAAGTCTTTCCACTGCTTTGAGGGCTGAAGGCACTTCGAAAAGCAATGAGTTTTACCCTGTTCTACCTGCTAAACAAAATGAGAGAGCCTGCTTGAATGTTCACTAATTCAAAGTAGATTTCTATTGATAAACTAACCAAAGCTGTACTGGCCATATTTCTTGATTCAATAAATGGATAGAGACAAATTCACAAGAGTGAGAAAAACTCTCACATACTTTGCCATACTTTACACTTTGTTGAGAAGTCAGCAGAGAACTTCACACTTCATTGAAAATCCATTAAAACAATTACCAGGTCATTAGCATGGACTTTAAGCACTAGCTTTCAAACTCCACTTACTTACTAAAGAAAGCTTTTTGTAGACCCCTAGCTCACTTTGCAAGCAAGGTGCTAGAGAACAATAGAAGACATCAAAAAACAGACAAACCATATTTGAAATTTTTTTTCACTGACTGAAAGAAAATAAAGCACCATGCATAAATTATTTGTGTAATAGTATGTGTCATTGTACAATCCTACATATCCTGTCTCCACAACTGCATTTAGCAGATTGTAAGCGAAAGTCAATTAATGTGTGAAGATTCAGAAATACTGTTCCCAAGGAAATTATAAATACCAATTGTTTCACTGATTATAAATACTATCTTTATGTCAACGACTTTTGCACTTTTCTCCAACCCATTCCCTTGCCCTTGAATTCCAGGCTATTATTTCCTACTGTCCACTTAGTGTCTTACTTGGATGTCTAGTAATCTCTCAAACACAACATGTCTGAAACTGAACTCATCATCTTCCCCTCATGCCACTGCTCTGTTGGGGAGCCGCTGGGGTCCCAACAATGCCAGGAAGCGAGTTCCCTTCTACCTCCAAAGCCAGTGGGGAATGGATGAAAACTCAGGAATGTGGCACAATTTTACTATCACGGGTTCCGATATACAATCAAAGAGCTGGGTAAAACTCCAGACTCTGGGTTCCCAGCTAGACCCCAGCCATGTGTAGGCCAAGATGGTTGCCACCACATGTTGAAGTCCAACAGAAAATGGAAAAGGACAGACAGTCAGAAGCCAAGGGGAACCAAAATGGCAAAAGATCCCTTCTCTTTTCTGCAAGCTTATTGTATAGATAGAAATCCGCCAAAACTTCCCAGCCCGGGCCCATTGTGGGCTGGGCAATCTAGAGATAAATACAGGTAAACAACTCTATTGAATGCAGCACTTCAAGTGGTCTTCTGGTGTTCACAAGCATCAGAGCTGATTCAAAATCTCCCTAGCAGAGCTGGGAGGCGATGCTAGCTAAGTGTAGCTGGAACTTAAAATAGGGCGTCACCCATCACTGCTCCATGGGTATATCATCTCAATCAATACCAAATTCGTTTATCTGTTTGGTAATGTCAAAAATTCTTCGAAAATAAGTAATAAACTTATTTTATAAGGGGTACGTGATAAACAGCACAATTATGAAGGCAAGCATGTAAATTGATTTTTGACATATGTGCACTGTAAAACCTCACAATTAAATAGCAAATTCCTACAAAATGTTTCTCAAATTCCCTTTCTAATCTCTTTCTCCACCTTCACCACTTTCTTCCACACTCTTCTTCTCAAATACTGATCTGATCTCTGTGACTGGCAGGATTTCTTTCATTGAAGATAGCATTTTCTTGAATGTCAGATAATTACAACAATACAGTATATGACTTATTTCCACCCTCTTTCCTTCCCACTATTGATGTTGTTACATTATAGGGAGTAGAACACATAACTTGGGTGCTCAAATCATTTATGGTTGTGGTTTTTAGTTGCATTCTCGGCGTCATACTCATCAAGGTTTCAGACACTTTAGTTGCTGTGCTCATGCACACATTCTGGCAGGAGAGTTTGCCAGGAATTAAAGCTGTATTGATGTTATTGCCAGTGGTCATACTTCCAGCGTGGAGTTTACTCATACTTTCATGTGGCATTGCTCACACATACCTGAATGTGATGTGGCCAGAAATTGCTTTCAGTACTGGAATCACAGACAACAGAGCTGCCAGGTACAAATACCAGAACAACCAGTATCACTGGGCAGCCAAATATCGTAGCAATGGGCATTAAACTCATTGGTTAATGCTTTCAGAGCAGGAACTTTTGCTACTGAGTCTTTCTGCCAGCTTCTACAACCTTTCTTCATCACTATGATTGATTTTAGATTCTTCCATATCTAGATCCATTTCTAGTTTATAATGTTTTTATTGAAGAGTACTCCAATGTAGAGAAATATACAAATGCATTTCTCCTTTCTTTTGAGTTGTTACCTATTTGGAGCTATAAAAAATTATGCTGCTTAGGTACATGTTTGCATTTCAAAAAGAATGAAACTGTTTCCTTAATGCTTATATCCTTTGACATTCCCTACAGGAATATTTGAGACTTCCCCTTGCTGTACATTGTTAATAACACGTGATGTAGTCTTTATTTTTTTCAGATTTGCTCATTCTATTAAGCATAAGTAGAAGCTAATTGTGAATTTAATTTAAATTTCTCTACTTAACAGTGAAACTCCTGCCACCTGCCCCTTGAGGTATTGCAGGTGTGACTGTGGTGCCCGGCTGCATCAGCAGGTGGCAGACAGGGAGACAGGCTTATCTACACCCAGGGCTCTGCCCCTTGGGACCTGGATGGTTGTTGGTCTGACATAGAAAAGAGTGGGCCCCCTGAGATGAACCCAGAGCCACAGCAGAGCCTGGCAAGCTACCCATGGTGTATTCAATATGCCAAAAACAATAACAGTAATAGACCTCTTTCCCAGTGAATGAGATGTTATGGCGCCCACTCGAGCAAATCGATGAGCAATGGGAAGACAAGTAATACAGTGATACAATAGTACAACAGTGAAATTGGACAGTTTTGCATATATAAGTAGATTTGCTGTTTGTGTGTCTTATTTGCTGTTCATGTCTACAGACGTGTGACTCATTTTAAATAAGGTTTACCTGATTTTGAAATTTCACAATATTTCTGAATATTAAGAATATCATCTTCTATATGATTTTTTAAAAATTTTTTTTAACATTTTATTATACCACCGTGAGATATACAATTACAATGCTGTTCACGCTTGGGGTTTCGGTCACACAGTGTTCCAGCACCCCGCCCTCCACCAGTGCCCCCAGCCACCACCCATGTCCCCAATTCCCTCCCCCTCCCACATCCTGCCTAAATGGCAGGTTCTTTATCTCCTCTTCTCTCCCTCTCTCTCTCCTCCTTCTCCACACATTGTACACTTCTAAGTGCACTACGTACACTTAGAAGCCATCATTTGCATTTTTTGGGTCTGTATTTAATGCTCAGTTCTATGTTAGCATCAGAACTTTAGACATTTATTCACACATGTTCCCTTCTCTATCTAAACCAACCTCCTGACTCCCACACACTTGTGGTAATTTCCACTTTCGGTAAGATCACCTAGTATATTTATGTCATGCAAATAAATGCAGTCATTCTATGTCTCTCTCTTTCCTTCTGACTAATTTCACTCAACAATCATCTATATGATTTTTAAAACATTTCCTCCCAGGTGCAATTTCTTCTTAGTTTTATGTATAATGTTTTAAAAGAGTAATTTTTTTAATTTTATAAGAGTAATTTAATATTAATGAAGTCTGGCTTATCATTTCTTATTGATTTAACCTTAATATTTAGATTAAAGTTACAGAAAATTCCCCCTAAAATTTGGGTTTGACATCAGGTCTATGACCCATTTCCCCACTTAACATTAAAGTATATTGATAGTACAAGGTTTGAAAGATATGGATCAAAGTTTTTTTTTTTGTTGTGTGGTATGTATCTATCCAATTTATATATATACATATATATGAATATATCACACTCTGATTTTGTAGTTTTATGATAAATTATGAAATCAGGTATTGTTAGCCTTTCAATTTTCACTTGTTTTCAAGTTTATTATTGTCTTGGTTATTCTATATTCTTTGCATTTCCAAGTGATTTTTTTTTTTTTTTTGCTTTTTTGGGTCACACCAGCAATGCTCAGAGGTTTTTCCTGGTTCTGCACTCAGGAATTACTCCTGGCGGTGCTTGGGGGACCATATGGGATCTGCCGTGGATCGAACCTGTGCCAGCATGGGCTGGCCATGCAAGGCAAACGCCCTACCCACTGGGCTATAGCTCCAGCCCCTACAAGTGAATTTTTAATATACTGCAGCATGTCAATTCTAGAAACATTCAGCTAGTATTTTTATTTGAATTGCACTGAGCTTATAGATCAACTTTGGGCAATTAGCAATCTAATAATATTTATCCTTTCAACACACTTAGAAAACTTGATTCTCTAATTGTTTAGGTCTTTCACATTTTCCAAGAAAGTGATCTTTCAATGTATTAATTTTGTAAATTGACTTGGTCTTTCTAAACTTGGTTTTTAGTTCAAGTAGGTTTCTATAAACTTACTTTAATTTTCTACATATATGACTATGATTTCTTTGAAGACAGCTTTGATGCTTTTTTTTCACAATGACCTTTATTTCTCTCCCTTGCTTTAAATAAGTGGCTTCCTCTCATACAAATTAAATAGAATTAGTAATTGCAGTCATACTTGTTCTTTATTCTAAGGGAAATATTTCATTTGCCTTTCTATTTCTAAATTGTGGATAGTTGTTTTTTTCAGATATTGATATTGGATTTTTGTCAAATGTTTTATGCATCTATTTAATAGATGACTGTATAGTTTTTCTTATTAAATTTGTTAACATGATGAATTGTATTGATTTTCTACTGTTAAATCAATACAGCATGTCTCAGATAAATTACACTTAGTTGTGATATATTAGCCTTTACATATTGTACTCAATTTGCTAAAAGACTTGTTTAGAATTTTATTATCTATATTCATGAAAAAAAATTTTAGATTTCCTATTTTGCAATGATGGCATGTTTAGTATCAGAATTACAGTGTTCTCGAAGAATAAATTGAGAAATAGTCCTTTTATTTTGATTGTCTGAAAGAGCTGGAATAGAATTGGTATAGTTTACTTCTTAAACAGTTTGTAAAATTTACCATGAAAGTCGTATCTTTTCAGACTTTGTAAGAGAATTTTTTACTATACATTCAATTTTTTAATTGAGTGAGGTTTGAGGGTTTGTACTTTTGAGAGGTTTCCTCTTTCCTCTTTTTGTTGGCATAATTTTGGACATTGTTTAAGTATTGTGAAGCTTACCAAAATTCATATGCCAAAACTCTAACTCACAATGTAACTATACTTGAAAATGAATCTTTTATAGATATCACTTCACTTGTATCACTTGTCTTCCCATATATCATCGATTTGCTCGAGTGGGCACCCGTAACATTTCAATATGTCCTGCTACATGTGAGATAGCCAAAGGGCATCAGCCCTCTTCAGGAACATAAAGAGCCTCAAACCATTCCATCAGGTCATGGGAATGAGGTCTATAATTGTTACTGGTATTTGGCATGTCAAATATAACACAGGTAGCTTGCCAGGCTCTGCCATGCAGGTGGGATACTCTAGTAGTCACCTCAAAACTCGAGCAATTATTGATGAACTTCACTTTGCGGCTGTGCGAGGCTGGGCTGTGATCAATTCTTCTGCTGGTTCGAGCTCTGAGGAGAGGGAGTTGGGATGTGGAAAATGGTGGCCCTCATGGTGTGGGGGTTCCTCTGGCGTCTTGCGAGGCTCTGCTGGGGTGGTGGGCCAGGATTAGAATCCGTCAACCGTCCCGGATGCCTCTTGATCAGCTGACACAGGGAGAGCAAGTAGCAGCACTGCACCATATATGTGAGTCTCTGGATTGGCATACCTGTGTTGGGCTTGAAAAAGACTGGTGTAGATTGGGTCACTGATGAGTGAGGCTGTGATCAGCTCCTCTGCTGGGTGGAGCTCTGTGGAGAGCTCTCCTCTCCTCTCCTTTTATAGGTAATTAAGTTTAAATTAAGTCATTAAGTCACCTAATACAGTAAGAAGTGACACACAGAGAAAATACCATATGAAGAGCACAGCGAGAAGATAGCCTTCTGGAACATAATGAGACCTCCTCATTAAGTACACAAAGTATGTACTTAAAGTATGTGACATAAAGTAACTGCACATCTTGATTTTTTTGTTTTGGTTTGATTTTGGGTCATACCCAACTGTGTTCATGAGTTACTCCCTGTTCTGTGGTTAGGGATCACTCCAGCAGGTGTTTCAGCAACACTTGAATATGTGAGTCAACTATGTGGAAAGCAAGCATATTACCCACTGCACCATTCCTCAGCCCTAGCATACCTTGATCTTAAGTACTGCTAAAGAACTGTGAGAAATTATATTTATATTTTAATATCCCAACCTCCCATATTTTGCTATGCAATTTCTATAAACTAATATATTAAGGATGGGAGCTTATTATTTTATATATGGATATAAAGTTTTCTCATTAATATTTGAAGAGAATTTTCAGTATAAATATCTGAGGAAATATTATTTTACTTTCCTTGTCACAATATATTTATACTAGTATTTAAATTTATATTCTTATTTTTTTCCCCTTTCTTTACTTTTGAATGCTACAAAGCTACCTTCTTTTTTAAAAAATAATACTTTATTATGGGGCTGGAGGCGATAGCCCAGAGTGTAGGGCGTTGCCTTTGCGGTTGGCCCATGCCGGCCCAGGTTCAATCCCCTGCATCCCAAACGGTCCCCTGAGCACCGCCAGGAGTAATTCCTGAGTGCAGAGCCAGGGAGTAACCCCTGAGCATCACTGGGTGTGACCCAAAAAGCAAAAAAAAAAAAAATTTTTTTTAAATAATACTTTATTATACTACCTTGAGATATACAATTACAACGTTGTTCATGTTTGGAGGTTTCGGTCACATAATGTTCCAGCACCCGCCCTCCACCAGTGCCCATATCCCACCACCAATGTCCCCAATTCCCTCCCCACTCCCATAGCCTGCCTAAATGGCAGGTTCTTTATCTCTTTTCTTTCTCCCTCTCTCTCTCCTTCCCTTCTCCTACACATTGTGGGTTGCACTACATGCACTTGGAAGGCATCATGTGCATTTTTTTGCCTGTATTTAATGCTCAGTTCTATGTTGGTATCAGCCCTTTCGACATTTAATTCGCACATGTTCCCTTCTCTGTCTTACCTAACCTCCTGACTCCCTCACGTTTGCGGTAATTTCCACTTTTGGTAAGACCACCTGATATATTTATGTCATGTAAATAAATGCAGTCATTCTATGTCTCTCTCTTTCCTTCTGACTAATTTCACTCAACATGATCCTTTCCATGTCCATTCATTTATAGGCAAATTCCATAACTTCATTTTTCCTGATAGCTGCATAGTATTCCATTGTGTAGATGTACCACAGTTTCTTTATCCAGTCATCAGTTCTCGGGCATACTGGTTGTTTCCAGGTTCTGGCTATTGTGAACAGTGCTGCTATCAAAATAAAAGTGCGGATTGTGTTTCCGCTGTGTGTTTTGGTTTCCAGGGTATATTCCCAGGAGTGGTATGGCTGGGTCAAAGGGAGCTCAATTTCTAGTCTTTGGAGGAATGACCATATTCTTTTCCAGAAACCGTTGTACAAGTCGACATTCCCACCAACAATGTATAAGAGTCCCTTTTCCCCACATCCACGCCAGCACTTGTTACTTTTACACTTTTGAATATGGGTCAGTCTCTGTGGTGTGAGGTGATATCTCATTGTTGTTTTGATTTTCATCTCTCTGATGATTAGTGATGATGAGCATTTTTTTCATATGCCTTTTGGCCATTCGAATTTCTTATTTGTCAAAGTTTCTGTTCATCTCTTCTCCCCCATTTTTTTTATGAGGTTGGCTGTTTTCTTCTTATACAGCTGTACCAGTGCCTGATATATCCTGGATATTAACCCCTCATCAGATGGGTATTGGGTCAATATTCTTTCCCATTCTGTGGACTGCCTTTGTATGTTAGTTACTGTTTCTCTTGAAGTGCAGAAGCTCTTTAGTTTCATGTAGTCCCATATGTTTATGTTTTATTCTAGTTGCTTTGTTAATGGTGTTTCACCTTTGAAGATGTCTTTCAAAGCTACATTCTTAATGTATTGGTTTGAATTGAAATCAACTAACATTTTTATTTTCCTCTGTTCCTAACATATTTTGAGCTATTTGATTGCTTTTTGTGTAGTTTTGTCATGCTAATTTTACATATGGTTTAATCACCCTCTCAGATATTTGGATTTGCATTTTATATTAATGTACAAAGTAAATCACCAGTATTTATTTAAATAGTTTTGTCTCCCTCTTTTATCATGCCCTTTAAGGACTTCAATTACATCTGTATTATGTCACTTGAAGTTGTCCCATTATTTCTCTTGTTCTTCACTGTATCACTGTATCACTGTCTTCCAGTTCATCAGTGATTTGCTCGAGCGGGCACCAGTAACATATTCATATGACCTGTCTCATGCAAGTAGAGCCCAAGGGCACCTGCTTGCTCCAGGAACATAAAGAGCCTCAAACCATTCCATCAGATCATGGGAATGAGGTCTATAATTGTTACTGGTATTTGGCCTATCAAATACGACACGGGTAGCTTGCCAGGCTCTGCCGTGGGTAGCATACTCTTGTAGTCATCTCAAAATCCAGCATTGATTGATAGCCCAGCGATAGCCCAGCGGGTAGGGCATTTGCCTTGCACACGGCCCGCCTGTGCCGCCCAGGTTCAATACACAGCATCCTATATGGTCCCCGAACACCGCCCCTCTTGTTCTTAATTCCTAAAAATGTTATGTCTTTTATGCATTTTATTCTCAAGTTTCTTTTGCTATGAGTTTTAGTTTTTGTTACCTTTCCATTTGTGATATCCAGCCGAGGCATTTTCAATGGAAGAAATACTTCTCCAGTAACCCAGTGGGCATGACTACAAGCTGCACAGATGCCATTCACAACCAACCATGAACCAGGATCAATCAGTAACTCAGGGAAGAATGACCAGAGACAACTACTGCAGGTCCTTCCTGTGGCATATTGCAAAACAGTCTCATGTATGTTAACAAAACCACCCAGTTGAGGGTCAGGTCTTTGCCTGGGACCTTCCCCATATATATGTTGCAATGATCAATATTGCAGCCAGGTATGGAGCTGGTAAGAAGATAGGGAACTGGTGGGAGCGGTAGCATTTAGTGGCAGTAGGGGAGCATTGGTGGTGGGATGATGTTGAAAAATGAAAGCTTCTAACAACTGTACTGTGAAGAAATCTATAAATCATGGTGCTTCAATAAAAAATAAATTAATTAAATTAAATTAAATAATAAAGAAATACCTCTGTAAGAAGATTAAAATTGATTCTCGACTATATTGTGCTTGTAAATATCATGGCATATTGTATGATTAGGAAAAATCATGGGAGTGTTAACAAAAAGTTGCTGATACATTGAAAAAGGGCATCATCTGCTGTAAATAGGATATAGCTTATTTCATTTCTAGTAAGCTTTGTTGCTTCTTGAAATTACATTAGGCATACATTGTCCTGGCATTAGTTTTAGATAATGTTATATCTTTCATGTTGCTATTTACATATAGGATGCAGTTTAAGAATTAGTCTTGTGTTCTCATCTGACTCTAAATACTTGTTTGATTTCGGGATAAATTTTTATTGATTGAAATATCTTTTGGGGAGCCGCTGGGGTCCCCAATGATGTCAGGAAACGAATTCCCTTCTACCTCTGAAGCCAGCTGGAAATGGATGAAAACTCAGGAGTCCAGCACAGTTTTATAAGGCTTTACTCTTACAAGTTCTGGTGCGTAATCCAATAACAGGAAAACTCCAGAAGTTAGGTTCCTAGCTGGGCCTTGGCCATGTGTAGGTTTAGAATCCTAGGGCAAGATGGCAGCTACCATGTGCTAAGGCTCAACAGGGAAGGGAAAGAAGAGGTAGAGAGGAGAGACAGAGAACAAGAAGGAGTCAAAATGGCCAAAAAGCCCATTCTCCTTTCTCCTAGCTTATTTTATAGATGGAAGCCCACCAAAAACTTCCAGCACAGCCCATTGTGGACTATCTAGAGATAAAGCCAGGTAAATGGTTGTATTGAAATGCAGATCTTCAGATAGGCACTTTGGCTTCACAATGTCAGAGCTAACACCCTGAGATCTCCCTAGCAGAGTAGGGAGGGGCTGCATTTCTGAACCAGAAACCAGTTCAGAATGTAATTTGTAGAGAATGACATTAATACTTCTTACCATGAATATATAGCCAGCTGATTCCAGACTCTAGATCTCACTAAGGTTCAAAATCCATCAGAATAATTCACTTTGGCATTACCTTTATCATCAGGGAGACATCAGTTTGCCTGAAGGTGCACTGGCTTGACTCTCTGAACTAGGAGAACTGATTCCATTATAGTTGATCCAATGTGGCCAAGTACTCTTGGAATATCTACATGTATGTGCCTGATGGGAACCTGTGGGAGTGGAAGAGTATTGAACTGGGGCGAGCAAGATTCATAATATTCATAATAAGAATATATATGCTTTATAACATGCCTTATAATCTTGCTCCAGGAATATTCCCAGAGCAAGCAGATGGCATTGGCTATACTGGCACGTGACAGAGACAAATGGAAACATTACTGGCACCTGCTCGAGCAAATCAATGTATTACAGGTTGTCAAGTGATCAAGCGATGCCTTATAAAATTATGAAATCAAATCCAGTTCTGCTCAAGCTCCCATTGTGTCTGCTCTGGAGAGTCCCTAAAGGCAGGGAGTAGCTCTTTACATAAGGAAAGTGTAGCTGGAGTCTAAGGCTCAGTAGGGCATGTCACCCAACAGATATCTACACCCTAAAAATAATGTTTTACACTTCTTCGTCTTCTAATTTGTGATTAATAAAAGACATGACAATTTTATCTACTTTTTGTTTTTTTTTCTTTTTGGGTCACACCTATAAAGCTCAGGGGTTACTACTACACTCAGGAATTATTCCTGGCAGTGCTGCGGGAGGCGGGAGGGGTGTCATATCACATGCCATCATATCACATGCCAGGGATTGAACATGGGTCTGCCATGTGCAAGGCAAGTGCCCTACCGCTGTACTATTGCTATGGTTCCTTTATATAGTTTTTGTATTCCTTGACTATTATAACGTATTGTTCTAAAGTGTATTTAATTTATTTGAAATAGTTAATACTTGTGATTGTTACTTTTAAGCCTTATTAAGCTGATGCCAAAGTAGTATTTGGTCAAGGGTTATGAATTTTCTACCTTTAAGACCATTCTTTGAGTTCTACCAAATGCCCTATGAATTATGCAGTTAAATTGAGCTTGGCTACTCCTGGTCTTTTGTGAATAATCTAAAATATTTGTCTCTAAATTTATTGGAAGGCTTCCTCTCAAATCTCAATTACTTCCATTGCATATATTTTCTGGTCAATATTCTGAGAAGTATCAAAAGCAGCAATGAATTCTTCATAAGTCTTTCTCTGTATGCAGTTTTCCCATGGGTCTTATTCTCTTATGTAAAACCCTAGCCACAATGGTTTTCCAAATCTCTCAGTTCCTTCTTTCTTGAATAAGTTTTCTGGAGTTTCTCTGGGTTCCTTCTGACTGAAGCATAGCATATAAACAAATATATTAAGCTGATTATCAGTGTCTTCAAACCATTTGCTTCAATATTTCATAGATTTATTTTTGCTATTTCACATGATAAGTATTAAATGTGATCGGTAGCCATCTTGTTTGGAAATGGAAAAAACAAGCAAGATTATTAAGAACTATTTTAATTACACATCCAATTTATAAGAAAATATTTTTGTACTTACCATTTAGATTTAAGTTTCTATTTCTCAACAGAGCCATGGCTTGACATGATCACTTGAGGTCCTATTATTCGTCGATTTGCTCAAGTGGGCACCAGTAACATTTCCATTTCTCCCTGTCACGTGCCAGTGTAGCTTAATGGCATCTGCTTGCTCAGGAATACGAAGAGCCTCAAACCATTCATTAAGGGTCTTGACAAAAAAGCTGACTATCTTGGGCCAGAGTGATAGTCCAGCGGGTAGGGTGTTTGCCTTGCACACAGCCAGCCCATGCCAGCCCGGGTTCGATCCCCGGCATCCCATGTGTTCCCCTGAGCACTGCCAGGAGTAATTCCTGAGTGCAGAGCCAGGAGAAACCCCTGAGCATTGCCAGGGGTGGCCCCAAAAAAAAAAGAACCTGACCATCTTGTAGGTGGGTGGCCACGTGATCTTTTGACATCCTGTGGAATCCAGTCAGTAAAGGCTCTGCTCCAGGAGTCATCTCCAAGTCACATTACATGTGAAGCTCATAAGACTTTCAACACCTTGGCAAAAGAGACAGTGTTCCTGACTCTGGATTTTCGAAGGTGGTTGGAACTCTGGATTCCTTCTCTTACCTGAGTGAGTCGTGATATTCCAAGCATAGCTCTTTCGATTCCTCTTTGGGAGACCCGAATAGTGTTCTCGTCCTGCTTTCACAGGGCCCAGTTCTCTGAGGTGTATGTCAATGCATGGAGAAGGTGGAATCCAAGAGATGTGCCCGGAGCCAGAGGTTCATTGTCCTTTTAGCAATTTCTTCAATGCTCTTGAAGGTGTTCCATGCTGCTCTCTTTCTCCTGCACAGCTCAGGTTTTAGGTCGTTCATCATGTTGAGTTCTCCACCTAGGTACACATAACTGCTGCATTCAGAGATGTTTTTTTCTGTTGAGAGTAAATAGGGCCTCTGGAAGTAGTTCATTTTTCATGACCATTGTTTTGTTGAGATTCAGCTGTAGACCTATCTTTTCACATTCTGGTCGAAGTCAGCCAGCATTTGGGCTGCTTGACTAATGTTTGGTGTTATTAGAACGATGTCATCATGAAGCAGAGGTGGGTAGCTATCCACCAACAGTCTATCTTCACTCCCATTCCTTCCCATTCTAATTGTCATGATGGCGTTCACGAGGGTGGCACTGAAGAATTTTGGTGAAATGGTATCACCTTGCTGAACCCCTCTTTTGACATCAATGATCACTTCCTTGTAGAATGGTGTGATCCTGGTGGTGAATCTGTAATACAGCTCACGAAGGATCTTGATGTATTGGGTTTGAATGCCCTGTTTGGCTAGGGCTTCGATGACTGCTTCAGTCTCCACAGAATCAAAGGCTTTCTTTAAATCAATGAACACTAGACAGAGCAGCATCTTGAACTTCCTACAAACCTCAATGAGCTTGGTTACCGTGTGGATATGGTCGATTGTGCTGAATCCTTTTCAGAAACCAGCTTGCTCACATGGTTGGCCTTAATCTAATGTTCTGCCAATCCTTTTCAGGATGACTCGAGTGAACAGCTCGTAGATGACGGACAACAGGCAGATTTGGCGATAGTTGCCAGTGTCGTGGATGTCTCCCTTATTGAACAGTAGAACAGTCCTGCTGGTTTTCCATTGGGAGGGCACCTTGCATTCTGACAGGCAGCATGTGAAGAACATTGTCATGGCTACCAATACAAACTACCATAAACTCTCATAAAGAATATTCTAATAACCTTTAAACCTACCCTCAACCTTAATTTATTTATTTACTTTTCTTATAGAGCAGGTAGAATGGTCATGTTAAATAAGAAGACCTGGTTTACAATGGTCATGCTCAAAATTCTCCATTGTTTTTCTATTTCTAAAATACTTGGCGCTGTCTTAAGTGACCTGCAAAGTTCTAAGTTATACACCTCAATTAGAATTCAGTTCTATTATCTCCTTAACTCTTCCCACTCCATCTGCACTGGCTTCACTATTGCTATAATAGATAATGTATAACTGTACATTTGTCCTTCAAATTTTCTGATTCTTCTACAGAGACAAATTTCCAAGTAGGCATATGATTGAATGGTACTAAGATGCAACACATTTAATTAAACATTCAGATACTAAATCCTTATTTCCAATAAGGTTGAGTAAATGTCCTTTGTGTTTTCTCTCAGAGAGTATATATGCTAGATATAAAAAACATTTACTCAGTCAACAAATATATTTTTATAAGTATTTTATTATACCACCGTGAAATACACAATTACAAAGTCTTGGTCATACAGTGTTCCAGCACCCATCCCTCCACCAGTGCCTATCTCCCACCACCAATGTCCCCGGTTCCCTCCCCCGCCCCGGCCCACCTCCATAGCAGGTTCTTTATTTCTTTCCCTTTCTCTCTATCTCTTTCTCTTTTCCTTCCCTTCCAGATTGCAGATTACAGAACATACATTAAAGGGTTGTCATGTGTATCTTTTTGTCTGTATTTAATGCTCAGTTCTAGGTTGGTATTAGTACTTTTTGACAATTGTTAGCACACTGTTCCGTTTTCTGTCTTACCTAGCCTCTGACTCCCACACATCTGTGGATGATTACCACCTTTGACAAAACCTCCTGATACATGTTTCACTTGACCTTGGATATTGGTATCATAATACATACATATATATCAACAAATATTTTTGAGCATTTATTATATACTAGGCTTCATTGTATTCATTGTACTAGACTATGGGAGGATGATAATAAAATATTCTTTAAAATTTATCCTGATTTATTAAAGATTGTATTTTATTGGAGAAGGTGAAACAATATACATATGTATATATTTATACATATATATACATGTGTGTTTCTGTGTGTGTTTAGCCCATCTAATGAATTACATGTATAAAATGCATATGTGTTTTGAGTAACAAAGAATAGGGAGACAAGTATATAACCAGTTCTACCTGAAATAATGAATAAATTCATCATTGAAGAAATTTTCAATTTTCCAATTGAGTCTATCAGAAGTCTGAGTAGTGAGGTGTTATGGTAAGAAGGAGTATTCTATATAAAGGCTCAGAAATATGAAAGTGGCTGCCATATTTGTAAAATTAAATGCAACCAAATGTGGATTAGATTATGGAAGATTCCAGGTAGAGATGAATTTGTCAAGTTTAGCAGTAATATAAATATAAATATACAGATTTTATATAGCCATAAAATTATGGCTATATGAAATCTGTACTATACACTCAGGTCAATTGAAAGATAATGCATTTTAATTAAGAAGCGTTCAATGAAAACACACATATATATGTAAATATTTAAAAATAACATATTGCAAAATCTTGGCCAAATAGATTAGAATTAGGACTAGTACATTCCCCCAATTATCTTGAAGAGTTTCTAGAAATCACAGAAGACATATAGACAAGAGATTATCAAAGACAGAATTAGTCAAGAAGAGAGAAAATATTTAAGAAATGCCTTATAAAAAAGTTGTACTCAATGTGAATACCATATTCTTTGATGTTTCTAAAATATTTAAGAAAACCCTAATTTTTTAAATGTACCTGGAATTGAATGTGTAATTTGACTGGAGACCTAAGTTTGCTGTGATAGACACTCAAATAAAAACAGGAACCTCAAGAATCCAGCTGTATTCAGGAAAAAAAAAATGTGAGTAATATAATAAAATCACTGCAGTAACTTAGAAGCAGTTATAGGAAAGAAGGACTTGATTAGAAAATGATCAAATAACAAACTCGAGGTGATAGAGAAAGTATTGCTAAGAAAAAATATCCAAGATCAAAATGACTAAGGCTCAGACTTTTTCCTGACAAGTTGATAAATAGCAAGAAGACCAAAGTAATTGGATGAATCTACTAGGAGATGGAAGAAAGAACATGGGATAGTGGTTAAGAAGCAGATCATGTTGCAACTTGGAAGTTACTAACTTTGCCTTTTACACAAAGTATTGTGGGAAACCTGTGAAAGAGTTTGAACAGACGAACAATTTCACTTGTGATAGGATAGATTTGGAATGAGAAGAGGCTTAAGGAATAAAATTTGGAATGATGAATGATAGCTGGACAGTTACCATAGGTTATGGTTACTTGGATCATAATGGTACTAGTGGGTGCTGAAAAGCAATCAAATTCTGGATTTATTCTGAAGGTTGTGCTAACAATATTTTTTGATGGATTTAAGACTGTGACTTGCCTGTTCACATAGAGTTTCACCTTGAGAGTCATCAAAATCCATTCTTAATTTGAGCTGCATGACTGTGCTTAACGTAAAGAGCTATGAGAAAATTCTAAGCATTGAGTTGCATCATTTCTGAAAGTGAACACTTTTAAAATGCTCTTCTAAATGTAGTTTTGTATTGTTTTTATAAGTGGAAAATAAAAGGAACTGAGAGTTTAGCAGTTCAATCTTCTCAGGTTTTCTTTTAAAGATTGCAGGTTTAGTCTCAATAAGGTATCACTGTAATTAAAGCATAATGCAAATATAAAGTTTTTAACTTATTATTCTGTCATGCTTTTAGGGGTTGGGGGCCACAGCGTACAGTATTCAGAGACTGTTCCCAGCTTTGTACTCAGGAATGATCCCTGGTGGTTGCTGAGGATATGTATGAGTTCAGCTGCAAGTAAGGTAAGTGCTGAAAGTAAGGATGCTATGTCTCTGACCAAAAATGTTTCAAAATTAGGAAGACAGGCTGATTCAGACAAAAATTATATCAAAAATTAGTGTATAGCCATCCTTTCATTCTCTTAATATCCATGCAGATCTTCAATTGAAGGATCCTTGTTTTCCCTGATGACTGTTCTTCACAATGGACCAGGCATAAAATCAACGTTTTGGGCTGAAGGTCACATTCCACACAACACTAACACTCCTCCTGAGTCCTGGTGAGGACGTGCAGGAGGGGGTACAACCACCCTGATTTCACTCATACTCTGGTGCTTCAGTTCATTCTGAATTTCTTTCAACTGCCCCATTTGCTGGCATTTTGGAAATAAAATGTGCCCCAGCAAGGAGTAGAGAGTGAGATTCCTGTCTTTTTCTTTTCTGAACATGCACCTTATCTTTGTCTCAGTTCTGAGAAAAATCAAATATCATTAGGTTTCAAAAAATATTTATCTTGGAGCTTTAGGAGAATTCCTAGTTGGTGAGAAAGTGCTATTTCAAAGAAGGCAGGGAATAAATCTGATGATACAGACATCCCGAGCAATTGAATTACTCCAGTTGCCAAAGGCAGACTCAGACCTTCTGTGGCCTCCCTGTTTAGTTGGAGTCCTTCAGGAAAAGATCTTTCTTGGCAACATTCCAAGAGGAAGCTGATTAATGTCCAGTGGGAGCTGCAATGCCCTAATTTCAATTACCAATCAAATCAACACTCAGTGGCCACGCCAGAGGACTGGAGAAGCAGTGAATTAATATTTATTCCCATGAAATATATAAAGATGTCCTCACTCTTGAAGGAACATTTGAAACTTGGTGCTCAATAGACAAATATGTGAGTCCTGACTTTTAGCTTAACTTTTTCCTCTTTTCCATGCTTATGACCATTCAAAATACATGTAATTCTTAAATGGGAAGAGAAATTTCTGAACACCAGGCCTCCAGTTCCTAGACTGAAAATAGCAAATGGAATTTCTCATATCTGGGAATGTTTTTGTCCTTGTTCATATTCTTTCCCTCAACTTGCTGTTTTGGGAAAGTTAATGGTATTTTCATCTACTTACAACAAATTTTGCAAGCAAAATCCACAAGGCATTTGTAACACTAAGACTAGTTGCTACAACCTGAACCTGAATTATATGAATTGTAAGTATTTGTGCTCAAAGTGTTTAGTTATGGTTAATTTATAACTAAACACACTAGTATTTAGTGGAACAAAAAAGGTCATTAGTGTCTTACTAGGAAGCAATTAAATTAACAGCTCAAAGCCATTCATCAAATCACAAAACAGATGCTAAACTTTTCTGTAGAAAATCAGATTCTGGAAAGCCAGGAAATAATTCATTGTAAAATGTTACAAAATACCCCCACCTTCCTCAGCTTCTCTCAAAAATCCACCTCTTTCATCTGCATCCAGAGTACCAGAACCCTTAACATTTCAATAAAAGGCACAGGAAAATGAACACAAACTAAAGAATTCAACAATAACAAGTTTCCAGATCACTCATGAGTCATCTTCCTCTCTCTCTGTTGCCGTATGCATATCATCTTCTCCTCAATGTACTATTTTAGAGTAGTCAACGAGTAGAAAAATTATCATCACAATGAAATGAAATAGCATATCAAATTATATGACGCAAAATGTAGTGTTGGTTAGGTAGTATATGCTTCCCTAAAAAATAAGTTTCCAATTTAAATTATTCAATAAAATTTGAAAACTATATATTTCATGTCCTCAAAGAAACATAAACTTAGTATACATCTATCTACTATATATCTATCTATACTAAATGCAACTAGATACTACTATTATTTAATCATGGTGCTACCCTTGATACATAAAGAATACAGAAGGATCACACAAATATGGCACATTAAGATGATTATTGACTTTGGAAACAAAAACCGTATTCTGGTCTTGGCATATATATTAATCAATCAACTTTGGAAAAAATAATTGAAATTATCCAAGTCACTGTAGCTTTGTATATAAATGAAAATAATAATTAACTCTAGGAGTTAATGTAAAGATCAATGTGAAAAAATTGTAAGACTTACTGGTACAATCAGAATAGGCTAATTTGAGAAGTGTTGAACAAATATACTTTAAGAATTAGAACAAGGTATAGGAACCAAAAGGAACAGTGCAATCCTTCATGCCTACAATTGCTGAATAACGGCAGAAGTAGGGACGGTTGACGGAACTCCAAAGACATGGGCAGAAAGCATCCTGAAAACATTATGGCTCTTTGTGAATGTCACAGTGAGTTCATGTATATCCTCTGCCTTTCTCCAATCTCCTGCCTGAGGGAACCATCAGCTAAACCCTAGATTTCCACTGATGTGATTCATATGTTCTACACTCGAGTTGCACAGAACTGAACAAAGTCTGGAGGGAAGAAAAACAACTAGAAGCACCAATAGATGTTATCAGGTTAAATTATTTAGAAAATGAAAATGTATAGCTGTTTAATGATTCTAATGCTACTTAGTTCTTGTTACTATGGACTCTGCTAAATATTATGTATGTATCTATTTAACCCCGTAGGAGGATGCAATCATTATCGTCCAGACTGTATGTGGAGTATCTGAGGCAAAGCTGTATTAAACAACTATGAGAAGCTAAGAACTTATGAGTTCACACATATTTATATCTGATATGATGAATTGCTCCTACATAACAGATAAATACTGATTAATAGATGCTCTTAAGATTTTCTTCAGAATGTAATCTTTACTCTTAATTTTATGGCTTCTCTTGCAATACACCCCAAGTTCATCACTTCAGGTCTAGGCAGCCACTCACTCTCCTGGATAAGTATTTAAAGAAGTAATTAACTCAATCTGCTCATACTGTGAGTGCCCTTTTAAAAGAAATATGAGAAAGTAATACTCAAGTTACTATTGCAGGTATAGGATTGCATCAAGATTATTATATTCCCCACTCAACCATTAACTCAGTATGTTTGTGGACTAGCCCCCTCAACCATTAACTCAGTATGTTTGTGGACTAGCTACTGAGTTCCTGAGCTTGTTTCCCCACAAGTAAATTGGAAAAGCTAGGAAAGAGAGCAAGTTGGGTGAGATGATCTTTAAGTTCCCATGCTTCTATTTCATTGTACAGAGTAAAGATCATGATGCATCCGAATTCATTACTAATGTGTTATAACAGAATTCATCTGATGATGTATTCAGAATCAAGCTCCTCAATATTGATGATTATAACTGATGTCCTTTTTGAGTTTATCTATTTATCAAGTTAAACTTCTCCCATATCCATAAACATATATTCAGAAATAAAGCAAATGCCTTATATATAACTCAAAGATGAAAAGACATTTTCATTCCACATTTCTATGTGCCAGATATTATACTAAATGTTGTACAGATTTCATGTAATTTACTAAAAAAAATTTAAATCAAAAGTTAGAACACAGTGTTAAAGAACTTTGTTTTACTGAGCTGTGTTGTGAGACAGTTCTTCAGAGATCACTTATATTTCTTCTAATCTTATGAGCTTTTTCTTTATCTTTTCAAATATCTAGTATACATTATTGAGTGAAGAAGTGAGTGACTTCTGGAAGAAGTTGGGTGTGCTTGCTATTCACTATAATTAATTCAAAATCTTGGAATTAGAAAGAGATAACACAGTGGTTAAAGTGCATACCCGGCTGTGACCAACTCCAGCTGATCTCCCAAATCATATGGCCCCATACGTCTGAACATTACAAGAAGTGACCCATGAAACCCTCAAGTATGGTGTGGCCCTGAAGGTCCCCGAGCACCAAGCACCTCTAGAATGGTCAGGTAATCCCTGGCACAGCAGGGGCTTAATATTAAATTGTGAGTTAGGTTGATCAATAATTTCCAGGATCTCCTTTCAAAGCCCCCTAATTACCATTTGGAAAGCACCCAGCCCCAGTAATTCAAATTCTTTTTTTTAAAAGTATGTTTTGGGTTATATTCAGCAATGCTGGGGGGAGGGGGAGAAGGGGGGTTACTGTGCTCAGGAATTATTCCTGGCGATGCTTAGGGGACCAGATGAGATGATGGAGATCAAACCTGGGTCAGCTGAGTGAACGGCAAATGCCCTAATGCTGTGCTATCACTATGATCCCTGTAATTCAAATTCTTAAGCCCATAATACCTCAACTTTACACAAATTCACCAGGTGTTCATAAAGAGTTACCACTTAGTCAACCTCCATGTGGCAGGAAATGAGCCAGGAGGAGAGAGCAAGGTGAAGTGCTGCAGACTGAATTCCAGTTGTTTGCTGTGCCATGAGAGTAAGGCCTTTGTTTTTGATGAGAACTTTAAAATCGCTATGATTTTCATTAATTCATGTTACCTTTATTAGCTTCATTTTAGTTATCTACTAAATGACTTCTCACATCCCTCTGCCCTGAATCTCTACTTTTAAATTTTAGATATTTTTAATGGACCCCTTTTGTCTCCATAATCCTAAACTATCTGTGCATTTGATAAATGAACTACCTAAGCATTTGAAAGATCAAAGAAGTTGTGATTGAAATGAGTGGTGGGGCTGAAATGAACAACAAATGTGTGCTTGGAACCTACTCTGGGCTAAGCACTGATCTGTGCAGGGGAGGATACAGAAAATACACAAAGAGTTAAGAAAGCAACACATAATACAAATTGAGGTTGTAATAAGTGTCAAGGAAAAAAATAAATGAAGGACAAGAAAGAATTACTGAGGTTGCTATTTTCAAAGGATGATCAAGAAAATACCCTGAAGATGGGTCGGAAGATAGCGCAGCTTGGAAGGTGGTAATGTTGCAAGCCTAACCCAGGTTTGATTCCTGTACTACATACAGGAGCCCACGCCCCTACAGGAATACCATCTCAGTGTAGAGCTTGTGGAAAGTCTTGACCACTTCCAGATGTGGCCCCAAAACAGAAACAAAAACAAACAAAAAATAAATAAGCAAGCACTCTATGGAGAAAGGATTTCATCAGAGAAATAAATTAAATTAAGATAAGGTCATGTGAGTATATGATATAAGATCATTCTAACTCAGGAAAGCACAAGATACTCTCATCAGAGAGAAGAGCAAGCTGTTATATTATTGTCTTCTTTAAAACAAAAATTCTCTAATATTACCATCTACAATATATTCCTACAACCTAAAACTTCAAGTTAGTTTAGTTGCTCAACCACCCCTGCACCAACACCTCTATGTTTCTGAGATAATATACAGAGAAAAGATAAATTTTAGATTCTCCTATTAGTCTTTATTTTTATTACATATACCAGTCTAATTTTTTCAAATAAATTTAATTATTAGTCATTATATTTTTTGTAATCTTATTTTACTTTTGGTCTAATCCAAATAGCAATTCTTTAGTAAATAGAAAAACTGTAACACATTTGTACTGTATTAGTTATTTGTACCTTGGGACCTTTTTTTTTTTTTTTTTGGGTCACACCCGGCGTGCTCAGGGGTTCCTGGCTCTGCACTCAGGAATTACTCTGGCGTGCTCGGGACCTGGGTGCCGGGATCGAACCCAGGCGGCACAGGCCGGCACAGGCCGGCAAGGCAAACGCCTCCCACTGGCATCGCCCGCCCTGGGACCTTATTTTTGTTCCAACTTCCAGGCACCCAAATTGTCACGCATTTTTCAGTACTCACTTATTTTGCAGACTTCAGTATGCAGTTTTGAGACACTTATGAGCTATATGAAGCTTTTGGACCTAAATGCATTACTCTTGGAGAAATAATCACAACAGCTTCTAATATACAGAAGAAAAGTCTTTTCATCATACCTAAAGAACCAACAAAGACATTTTGAAATGAATGTCTTGACAATATGTAAAATATTTTTGATTGTCTCATATAAGTGATTGAATTATGTGCAAATTAATTATCTTTACAAAAGCATACTAAACAAGAGTAAAGAGAAAAGAAGATAAGAAATAGATTTGTCTCCAAGTTTCTTATACATTTGGCTCAGTCCCTATTAGTTAGATTCATGCCTCCATGTAAAACGTTACATTCTTTCACAATATAATAATTTAGAAATTGTTGGTGTTTAAACAAAAATGACAAATATACAAAGAAATAAGTTTACCATTTTCCTTTTGTAGAACACAGAGCTTAGCTGAAAAAGGTCAGCACTCTAGTCATTACAAATGCCTGTGTGTAAAAAAAACACATCATTCTGTTGAGTGACTGGTTCAAAATAGCCAAAATAGTCCAACCATCATCATCAGTTAGATTTTGTTTCCCATTAATTTTTGCATATTAAAGCTTCTTGACTGCAGCTTTCTGCAGGAAGCAAGAACTCCACCTCTGTCAAACACTTATCACAAGTCCTTAGTAAGTTTGAAGAGAACAACCCCTGGACATCAGAAATTCCAAGAAACTCTGCTTAGAACTGGGCCACTGGAATGTCACTCAGAAATATGGTGATTGAGTCCAGCCCAATATTTATGGAACAATTTCTGACAGCACACAGATATTATTTTTATAGTTTTTTTTGGTGCAATTCCATGAAATTCTCAAAGAAATTGTTAAAATTTCCATGTTGGGAGTATGAGAAACTAGTCTATTTATTTAAGAATAGCATTTTAACGTCATGCTATTGGAAGTTAGTTTCCAACTATGTCTATTGGTACTGATAAGTAGTAAAACAATACAAAAATATTGAGAAGTAGAATGTAGAAATTAAGAAAGTTCAGAGGCAGAGGTACTCTAATACTTGTTGTACTACATGACAAGTTTCTGTTTATCTTCCCTTTGGCTTAGTTTCCTTATCTAAGATGTGAGCAAAATAGAAACAATATTAAGGGATATTTGGAGAATTAAATAGCTGAGAAATATGAAGGCTTTGCATTACTGATATGTGTGTATGTATGGATATATATATGTATGTATATATACATATATTATGAATGTGATTCCTCTCTGTAGTATGCTGAGAATTTTGGCTCTAATTTATAAGACTTTAATTGCTGGAATAGTGTACAGTATTGTAAACAAAAATGATATGGATACATTAAGGACTTTCATATGGCAATTTTCTCCTAGATGATCCAGATGAACACAATATATATCCTTAAGAACAGAGAACTATGTTGCAAACAGAAAAGGAGAAGTCAGAAGAAAGTAATTTTGATCATGAAGGCAGAGACTCAAGTGATGCAGACACAACAATTAAGGAATGCCTTAAGGAAACTTTAAGGAAAGCTACCGAAGCTGGAAGGGAGGATTGGGATTCTCCAAGGGTGCTTCCAGAGAGAGAGAGAGCATGACCTTGCTGCTCAGTGATAACTGATCTCAGACTTCTGGCTTGCAAATTCTGACAGAATGTCTTTCTTTTGTTTTCAGCCACAAAATCTGTGGTGATTTGTTGAAGCAGTCATAAAAATATAATACTATGAATTATCATCAATTTAATAAATTATTGGTCCAAATTTTCACCTCTCTTTATGTCCATAATATCTCTTTTTAATACATTTGGCTTAGTCCCTATGCAGTAGGATTATCCCTCCATGAATAATATTTCAGTTCTTTACAGAATAATAATTTAGAATTTTTAATGTTTAAAGGTGTAAAGCCAAACCTTTGAAATTACTTGATATTATAAACCAATGATACAGCAACAATAATAAAACATTTAAAGTTAACTTTTTTTTTTTGCTCTTTGGGGTCACATGGAGCGATGGTCAGGCAGGGGTTACTCCTGGCTCTGCACTCAAGAAATACTCCTGGCAGTGCTCAGGGGACAACATGGGATGCTGGGGATCAAACCTAGGTTGGCCACTTGCAAGGCAAATGCCCTCCCTTCTGGAATATCATTCCAGCCCCTAAAGTTAACTGTTAAATGCTACATTATTGCTTCTTCATAGAATTATAAAAGCCATGATAACATTTTATGAGAAATAAAAATGTCAATTTAAAATTTTCTGTGCTATATTAGCATAGTGGTTAAGATACTTAACAAAATTTTTGTTTATAGTACTGTACACTATTCTAGCAATTAAGATCTTATAAATTAGAGGCAACATTCTCAGATACTACAGAGAGGAATCACATTCATAATGTATGTATATATACACAAAAATGATATGGATGCATTAAGGATTTTCATATGGCAACTTTCTCCTAGATCATCCAGATGAACACAATATATATAATGTTACTCTGCTGTTGCTGTGGAAGTGTTTTGCAAATGGTTTACTTCTACAAATTTTTACTTTAAGTAATAGAATTACCTTCAATTGAAGTGGAAGGACCTCAATCAGCTAACAATCTTAACAACAGAAACAGAAATTGGACAGAGTATAAATTCTGCCTCAACACTGCAACTTTGACTCTGCCAGTCAGTCTCCTGCCAGCCAGACCAACAAAACCTCTCAAAGTTGTGTCAGCAAATTACTTAAATTACACTCACTACAGTAACCGAGATGTACCAATGGACATCTAAGCAGAGATCTCTGTCGAAAGTAAGAAATTCCTTCATTTCTATTTTAATACTACATAAGCAAACATACACACTTGCATTTTTGGTACTCTGAGTATGAATTTATATAAAGCAAATTTTTTGAGAATGAAGGCATATTCAGTTTTTGATCCGTTAAGTATATTTAAGATGCTCAGTAGACAAATATACTGATATCCTTTCAGTTAGAGATAAAGACTAGAGATTCTGCATGTTATAATACCATTAAAATCATGGGAAGAAATGATGAATCTGCTAAGGCAGAGCAGAAAAAAAGAGTCTAGGGCAGAACCACAAGTGAGGGAAGGACTTACAAAAGGGACTGAAAAGGGTGGTCAAAGAGGGAGTAGGAAAGCCAGAAACTAAAAGTCATAGTGAAAGAAAGGGGAAAATGATCGGTGTGTCAAGTGCTCTGAGAGGTCAAGATGCAAACTACAAATATACATTGGATTTACTGATGAGAAAAAGGTCGTTAGTGGCCTCAGAGAGACATTTTCAGTAGGTGAGTGGAGATGGAATCTATAGAGAGAGCTTTATGAAGTCAGTGGGAGGTGTGGAAGCATAAACAGAATAAAGACGACACTTTCCAAAAGTTATAATAAATAGTGCAATGAATAATCCTCGCACATCAATCTTGTTCACAGCATAAATGTCAGGACTATACTTCCTTAGAAGTTCTAGGCCAGAGGATAACCATACTTAAAATCCTTTGATAGTGAATGCCAAATTGTCTGCCTTGCTTTAACTTTTTAAAATAGATTTAAATTTTAGCCTACAGACATTGATTTAACAGTCTCTTCCACTTGTTACATCTATACCAAAACCTCACTTCTTCCCAAAGATGTTATAGCGGGGCAATTTATAGAAAGGATGACTTTCAAGTTGCACAAGAGCATAAATCATTTAAAGGAGTTTGATGCACTAGATTTATTACTTCAGCATATATTATTGAGAACTTTACAGGTTTCAGAGAGTGACAATATTTTGGTAAACAAAGAACTAGAGTTTCTTGTAGGTTAAAAAAAAAGAACAACAGCACATAAGTACCGCATAACTGCAATATCAAAATTATGTTAAATGATATAAAGAAAAATGCTTTGACAAAGGGGTAGTTTTATGTATGAATAGGAAATCATCTATGAAAATGTAGGATGTGAAGGAGTTGGCCTAGGTTTAACCTGACTCAAGGATCATTGAGTCAGGTTAAACTTAACCAACTTTTCCACTGTAGTCAAAGAACTGGGAACTCCATTTTCCAAGATCTCTTTCTGAGGTTAAGGACAGTGAGTAGAAAGCTGAATAAGGAAGAAGAAAATGTGTCACTTTTCCAGAGACAGTTACAATGCTCATGTCTAGCATCAGGGAAAAGGTTTGCTGTTTATTTGAAGTGAACTCCCCACATAGATTGGTTCAGGGCTATTGGCAGCTGCAAGGGTATGTGACAGTGTTCTGAAGGTGAATGTTAGAAGGCTGACCTCTAAGATCAAACTCTTCAGAGCTCCGAGGTGTGTAAAGCCCTAAAGCCCTCAAGAGGAGGAAAATGTTTCAATAAAAAAAAAGTACAAAAAAATACAAAGTCCTGAATTATGAAGACAGTCCACTGTTTTGTTTTGTTTTGTTTTGTTTTGTTTTGTTTTGTTTTGTTTTGCTTTGTTTTGTTTTGGGTTTTTTTGGGTCACACCCGTGATGCTCAGGGGTTACTCCTGGCTCTGCACTCAGGAATTACTCGGGGGACTATATGGGATACAGGCGGATCGAACCAGGTCGACTGCATGCAAGGCAAACACCCTACCTGCTGGCACCCCACTCAACTGTTTTTGGACTGCAATTGGATACAATGAATAGGGAGGAGGAATAAACCAGAGACTGCCCAGTCTCTGGCTTATTTAGGGAACAATGGAATACTTTGAGCACTGAAATAGTTATTTTAAAGTTTTGTGACCATGATCTTAAAGTTTAAAGTTATTTATTTGTAACCAGAAATGTAAATCAACCAGAAAACCCCATTATATAAACAGTGAATTTTTTTTTTTTAGATTGTAAGGCAGACTATTATGCTATTTTATTTTTTTTTTTAACATTTTATTATACCACCGTAAGATATACAATTACAACGTTGTTCACGCTTGGGGGTTTTGGTCACACAGTGTTCCAGCAACCCGCCCTCCACCAGTGCCCCTCAGCCACCACCCATGTCCCCAATTCCCTCCCCCTCCCACATCCCGCCTAAATGGCAGGTTCTTTATCTCCTCTCCTCTCCCTCTCTCTCTCCTCCTTCTCCCACACATTGTGGGTTGCACTACGTACACTTAGAAGCCATCATTTGCATTTTTTGTCTGTCTTTAATGCTCAGTTCTATGTTAGTATCAGAACTTTAGACATTTATTCACTCATGTTCCTTTCTCTATCTAAACCAACCTCTGACTCCCACACGCTTGTGGTAATTTCCACTTTTGGTAAGATCACCTAGTATATTTATGCCATGCAAATAAATGCAGTCATTCTATGTCTCTCTCTTTCCTTCTGACTAATTTCACTCAACATGATTCTTTCCATATCCATCCATTTATAGCAAAATTTCATAACTTCATTTTTTCTGACAGCTGCATAGTATTCCATTGTGTAGATGTACCACAGTTTCTTTATCCAGTCATCAGTTCTCGGGCATACTGGTTGTTTCCAGGTTTTGGCTATTGTGAACAGTGCTGCTATGAAAATAAAAGTGCGGATTGTGTTTCCGCTGTGTGTTTTGGCTTTCCAGGGTATATTCCCAGGAGCGGTATGGCTGGGTCAAAGGGGAGCTCAATTTCTAGTCTTTGGAGGAATGTCCATATTGTTTTCCAGAAAGGTTGTACAAGTCGACATTCCCACCAACAGTGTATGAGAGTCCCCTTTTCCCCACATCCACGCCAGCACTTGTTGCTTTTTACCCTTTTGGATATGGGCCATTCTCTGTGGTGTGAGGTGATATCTCATTGTTGTTTTGATTTGCATCTCTCTGATGATTAGTGATGATGAGCATTTTTTCATATGCCTTTTGGCCATTCGGATTTCTTCCTTGTCAAAGTTTCTGTTCATCTCCTCTCCCCATTTTCTAATGGGGTTGGCTGTTTTTTTCTTATATAGCTGTACCAGTGCCTGATATATCCTGGATATTAACCCCTTATCAGATGGGTATTGGGTGAATATTCTTTCCCATTCCGTCGACTGTCTTTCTATCTTGGTCACTAAACAGTGAATTTTTAATGGGTATTTTATTACCAAATCGATAGTTTGGGGTTTTGTTTTTTTTTGCTTTTTCACTATTTAGTACTTTTAATATTTAGGAGAACTTATTCAAGGGTCCCAAAGACAATGAGGAATTCTTAGACATATTTTAACATTTTCTGACATGTAGGCACTCAAGTTAATTAATGAACAACTATATTAGCAACTTTTCCATGCAGAGCATAATTAGACTCTTTAGGGATGACATCTTATAGTGGACGATAGAACAAAATCAATCAACAGTTGAAAACACACATAGAAGAGGCTTTAGTTCATAGTTTTAGCTTAAAGAAATCTTCCAATAATTTTTATAGCTTTTATACTTGTGTAAGAATAAGCAAGTTAGAGTGATTGCCACATGCTAGCTACTCAGCTTGGAGTGCTCTGCCCATCTTTGTTTATAGAAGTTCTAAACATTAGTCAAGAAGTCAAGATATAACAGCTGTGGGGCCAGAGAGATAGTGCAGCCGGGAGGGTGTTTGCCTTGCATGCGGCCAACCTGGGTTTGATGTGCGGCATCCCATATGGTCCCCTGAGCACCACCAGGAATAAGTCCTGAGTGCAGAGACAGGAGTAAACCCTGAGCATTGCCAGGTCTGACCCAAAAAGTCCAAAAAATAAAAAATAGATATAACAGCTGCACTTCTGGAATCTTTCAGTAACTCATTTAGGCCATTGTATTACCTTCCTATAGACTCATAAAATTACTTAAACATACTTTACTATAGTGTTCAGTCCATTTTAGTCTAGCCACTTTTCTATGATAATCATAAATATTTGTTTGATAAAGGTAGATAATAGGATTCATTGTGTAAGAGCTGTCTAATTATAAAGTGCCTAACACAATACGTGTCTTTCATAATGATTTTGGTGAGCAAATTTCAAACTTATTGGACAATATTATACTTCCTTACAAATATAATGTCTTTTAGGGTGACTATGGACTTCCCTTTCCACAACATTTTTCTGATTTCTTTTCTCTTGAGGATTCAGGCATTTTCGGTTTCAGTCACATCTCCTGAGTTATTTTCTTGTCTTCATGGAACTCACTCATTTTGCTTATTGACTGCCATCTTGTATTTCTGGCTCATGATTGACAGAGCAACTGGAATCTACAAGCAGAAAATCAATAACTCAAGGCCTTCAGACAGTCCATGGTGCTCTTGAAGAAACTGGTTTCCTGGTTTTAGTGGCAGTCACTGATCAGAAAATGTAAAACTAGCCAGCCATGAATAGAAACAATGTAAAGTCAGTCTCACTGTTTCTTTGCATGAGAGGATTTTTATATTGGTTTCCTATGTTTAAATTCTGTGATGTTTTTCAAACCCTGGAGGGGGATTAAAGCAAAACAAAACAAAAAACACCCAAAAGACTGATGGATGGGGTGGAGGGAGAGGGGGCGGGGCTTGAGAAGGGGAGCATTGTGTGAAAATTGTGAAGTGTGCAGATTTGTTTCATTTGTTTTCATATTGCCACACTAACCTTCACCAGTCCTTAAGCTTTAGGGATCCGAAATGTAAATTTGTTCTTTAACATAACATTTTCCTTGTTCAAGTATAAGTGACACTCCAGTAGACATGAAAGATTCGAGACTTATTACTTGCAAGTTAGCATTTTACTGCTAATGCAGTCTGCCACCCCTTACCTCCTAGTTTTATGGTTGTCTAATTATAGCCTGCAGGCCTGTGGTGGTCCTTTGCTACTTCAAGTGGAATGTAGCTTCCAGAGAATTCGCCCCATTAGGACCTCCCACTGAGTTATTGATTATTAAGGTAATGCACTTTCAGTGTTGTATCTTTAACATGGAAATGTAAAAATGAGTGGCTTGCAATTGGAGGATTAGAAAAAGCAAACTTCACTGATGGAGAGTCATACATGCTACTTAAGTTACTGTTTATTTAAAACATTGTCAGACAAAGCACAGCTTCCTGTCAAGTGATTATATAAATGACATTTGATGATTATATATTTTAATCACTGAAGGGAGATAATTCTACAGGAAAAAGCAGGCAATTTAAGTCTAAGAAAGAAGAAAAGTTAAAAAGTTTAGATGATGGATGGAAGATGGGGAGATGAAGAGAGCAAAAGGGAAAATAAAAACATGTGCTTGATTTTTAGCACTTTTTTAAAAGAAAGAACAAAAATGATCTCTTTCTAGGCAAACCAAACCAAGGCCAAAAGAGGTGGCAACCTTGTTATTAATGTTGATATTATTATTGATTTCTTATCTAGTCTACAGAAAACAGAAAAAAGAAAGAGACCTGTATCTATCTCTCTCTATCTCTCTCTCTTTCTCTCTCTCTCTTTAATTTAGCTGGAAAAATATGACCCTGAGTTATAACTGAACAATCCTTTATGTTGAGTCACTATGGGAAACCTCCTCATGTGCCCATGCTGAATACCATCAAATTCACTTCACTTCACTTGTCTTCCTGTTATTCATCGATTTGCTCGAGCAGGCACCAGTAACGTTTCCATTCATTGGGAATGAGATCCATTATTGTTACTGTTTTTGGCATATGGAATACACCACAGGTAGCTTGCCAGGCTCTGCCATGGCTTTGGGTTCATCTCAGAGGGCCCAGTCTTTTTCTATGTAAGATTGATGTAGGTGACCCTCACGCTTGGCAGCTAGCTATATATTCATGGTAAAGGTATTAATGCCATTTCCTACAGTTGCATTCTGAACTGCTTTCTGGTTTAGAGATGCAGCCCCTCTTGCTCTGCTATGGAGATTTTGCCTCAGGGAATCAGTTCTGGCTTTTGTGAAGCTCAAGCCATAAAGGCCCACCTGAAGGTCTACACTTCAAAAGGCTCCTTTGCCTAGCTTCATCTCCAGATAGACCAGCCCACAATGGGCTGGGCTGGAAGATTTTGGCAGGCTTCTGTCTATAAAATAAGCTAGGAGAAAGAAGGGGCCTTTTGCCATTTTGGCTTCCCTTGGAGGTTTGCCTCTCTGTCCTCTCCATTCTCTGTTGGGTTTCAACACGTGGTGGCAGCCATCTTGGCCTACATGTGGCGGGCCCAGCTGGGAACCCAGAGTCCAGGGTTTTATCCTGCTCTTGGTTTGTATATTTGAACCTGTGATAGTAAGACCTTCTAAAACTGCGCTGGATTTCTGAGTTTTCATCCATTCCCGCTAGCTTCGGAGGTAGAAGGGAACTTGTTTCTTGGTGGTGTTTGCTAGATAAATTGTAGGAGAAGCTTCGGTGACAGAGATTCGTCTCTCCTCTGTGCACAGAAGACACTCTCATTTGCAGAGCCACTCTTCAGAGCCGCTGCCCACCATTAAAGCTACTGGAGCAGCGTGGCATGGAAGGACTGGTAGGAGAGTAATAAAGAAAGAGAGAATGAATTGGGTGGGACCTTCAGATTCTGAGCTTGAATGCTCAGTCTTCCACCTTTTATGAGGTGGAAGCAGCACTCAGAAGCTGATAAATTCACTAGACTCTTGGAGAGGAAACAGAATCATCGATCACTTTTTAAAAAAGCAAAATCTATTGAAAATAGGCCCAACAGTGGGTCTCAGAGGTGCTCACGATTAGTTTTTGAGAATTCAGAAATCCTTCTGTCTTCAAATGCCTGGAAAAAAAAGAGAAAATGCTGGTTGCTTGTGATTTACATAATGTATCATCTAAAAGCGTGCTGGAAATACAAAATGCTATATAAATGTTAGGGGTATCAGTTCATCATTTACTTTATTTTTATGAATGTGTCAATACACAAATTTAAGAAAGAATATTTAAGCATAGAATCTAAATTTAAGCATAGAATATTTAAGTATAGAATCTAAATTTAAACTTCAAAGTCTGTCTGCTTTTCACCTAATGATTTGAGTGGAGGTATTTGAATCCTAAGTGACCAAAAAGAAGGTGAGTTTTTTTCATCCCATGAATATCATAAGTATATTATTTGACAGCCAGATTCTTCTGTTGGTCTTAAAAATCTTTGCCAATTAAGTACTATTAACCAGGCCTCTCTGGAAGGAATCTCGGGGAAGATCACAAGGCATAAAAGGTTAAGTGACTTGGCTTCTGATGTAGAGTAAGTCAAGGGGTCAGGTATGTACATCAAACACAGTTACTAAACTACCAACAACACTCTGCCATGTCTCAGAAGCCTGGTACCCAAGGGACCCTTGAAAGCAAATAAGGTGCTAATAGTCATTAATTAACTCAAGGGTAGGACCTAGTTTAATGGAAGGTGCTGACTCTTTTATTACCAGATAATGTTTATAATTGGATTTGATAACAACAGTCTCTGAGCCATATAAACACTGGAAAAGGTCTTGGACTATAAATTCAAAATTCCAGACTTGAGTTGCCAAAGAGAAAAGACAGTAATACTCTTCCTTAAAAAAAAAGAGCTTATGCTAAAATGAAAGGGAATTCTGGAGAATTAGAGGAAGCTGGGTAATAACTTGAAGGTTGTGGAAGCCCTGCTAGTAGGTCACAGGAAGTCACCGTTAACACTTCTCTCTCCATCCTCAGGGTCAGACACACTTCTGATGAGTAGCAAATGTTTTAGAAAGCTCATTTTTATTTCCCTTTTTTTCTCAGGTTAAGTTTCCTGTCTCATTGAAAAAAAAATTCTCCAAACTTCTGGCTTTCTTTTAAGCAAACTGCTGTCTCTAAGCTGTAATTATGTTACATTTTTTTTCATTGACTCCACTGCCGAATGGCGGGTGCCATAAATCATATGAACAAATGTTTAAGCTAAAATTTTCTCTTTAAGTGCCATAATTTAACTGAATTCATGCTTGGTCCATCTCATGGAGACATGATCTCATAGCATCTGTTCTGGAAAAAGATAGCTGTCTCTATTACCTGGGAAAACGGTATTGAGTTAATTCTATTCTCCTTGGCTAGGCACTTTTCTCATTCATTTATTCATTAGCTCACTTTTTCAAATATTTAGTGTTTCTGTTTTTACAGAAGGTATGTGTGTTGCTATGAACCATACTGTTTCACTACTTTGATTTTCTCCCTTTGGTTCTTGGCTACATCCAGTGGTGCTAGGGCTTACTCCTGGCTCTGCACTCAGAATCAACCTGACAGAGTTCAGGGTCCCATACAGGGTAGTGGAAATTGAACATGGGTCAACTGAGTGCAAGACAAATGTTGAACCTAGGTCAGCTGAGTGCAAGGCAAATGTCATACCTGCTATTCTGCTGGGATTTTTTTCCAATCTTCATCAGCTATTGATTTTCTAAGAAGCCACCACTGAATTCCTGTACCTGCACATTTACATAGCCAGAGTTGCATAAAAAATTTCTCAGTTTGTTTGTGGGACTACATGTACACGTTCACCCAGCAGTAGAGAAAGGAGGTTGGGCTATGTTTTTAAGGAAGCATCTATTTTGTGATCTTGATGCTGAACAGAACCTCTTGATGTCAAGAAAAATATGTGTTTTGTGTTACAGGAGATTCACTCTATGGCTTTATTAGTCCTATTCCTATTCATCTGTATATTTAATTCTATCATCAATTTTTTAAAAGATGACGCATCGCTGTGGTTTAATATATTAATTATCAAAAGTAGTAGGCACTATATATTTTGAATTTGAACACACTTGTAACACCACCACAATGAAACATACCACCACAATGAAACATCATGACAGCACAGCTGTTCTTACCCACAATTTTCAAGGATCACTTATGCTTTCGGTCAGTATACAGTTGTGTTATTTATAATTGTAATGGGAACTGATACACCTTAACAAGTTCTTTTTTTTTTTTGCTATTTTTTGAGTCACACCCAGTGATGCTCAGGGGTTACTCCCTGGCTCTACCCTCAGGAATTACTACTGTCAGTGCTGGGGGACCATATGGGATGCCGGGATTGAACCTGGGCCAGCACAGGCCGGCCGTGTGCAAGACAAATGCCTTACCTGCTGGACTATCGCCCGGCCCCACCTTAACAATTCTGACTGACGTTAGGCACCAGCACTCCTTTACCCACATTTTCATTTTCTAGGTGTTGAATTTTCACTTGCAATCTAGGATAAAGAGGACCTCTTTCAGTTAGAATGTAGAACCAAGGCAGTACCATTTTACTAAGTACAAAACCAAAAGTGTCATAGATCAAATCTTTGTCTGAGGGAATACATTATCAGGTTAAAATAATCAACATCATCAAAAACTAAGAAATAAGACTATTGGATGGGCTAACATTGTGTTCCTTTAAGCGATCCCTTGAAGGAATGACTTTTAACTCTTAAAGGGATGACCAATATCCAAATTATGGTGATATATAAGAGTTGGGAAAAAAACAGTTGAGGTATCAGTTGAGACTGGGTTCTCCCTTTAAGACTCTCTTCAAACTATTTCTTTGCTCTGCCCTTAGGCAAGCTCAGCCAACCCTTTTCTCTGCTCCTCTAACTCTCTATCCTGCCAGGCTCTCTGCCCCTCCAACTCACTCCTGTCAGGCAGGCTGAGAACCCAGTCTCAACTGACTCCTGAACTGTTTTTTCAACCCTTATATATCCCCATAATTTGGATATTGGTCATCCATTTAAGAGTTAAAAGCCATACCTTTAAGGGATCTTTTAAAGAGATCCAACAGACTAAGACAATGGATTTCAGTAGAGACAGATGAATGTAAAGTCTTCACTAATGCCCAGTGAAATACATAATGAAGGACAAAAGATGGGCTCAACTGGTAGAGAAAATGTCCTGCATGTGTAAGACTTTAGTTTTATCCCTGGTATAGAATCACACCCTAAGCACTGTCAGAACTATATCAGTAACATTAGCAAAATAATGTTGAGTGAAGGAGATATAGTTGTATTATTATGCTTGTATTTAAAAAAAAATCATAGTTTAAGACCCTGAGAGATAGCACAGTATTTAAGGTCCTTTGTGTGTGACTGATACCTCACTCAATTCATGGTACTACACATGGTATTCCAATTACTGCCAATGTTCATTTTCAAGTACAGAACCACAGGTAAACCCTGAGCACTGCCAAATGTAGCACAACCATCCCTGTTTCCTCAAAAGAGGCACAGACTTACAAGTGATAGAAAACTCAACATAAGACAATTGTATGAGATGTGACTAGATAGATACACCAAATAAAGGCAACAATTCTAGAAATATAGGCTTCAGATTCTGGAAATAATATGTGTGCACATACTGTTTGCAGAGGGTTTGGTCAACTGAATTTTGACCAAAAGGTAAGTTGAAGAAGAAGAAAATTTTAAAAACACTCCTCTTAAGAAACATCTGAAATGGTAATACTCCCTAGAGCTTTGTACAGATTCAATGCGGTTCCAATAAGGATACCCATGACGTTCTTTAAAGAAATTGACCAAACACTCCTGAAATTGTATGGAATAATAAACCCCACCGGATAGCTAAAGCAATCCTCGGGAACAAGAAGATGGGAGGCATCACCTTTCCCAACCTCAAACTGTACTACAAAGCAGCAGTAATAAAAACAGTGTGGTACTGGACTAAAAACAGACCTGTGGATCAATGGAATAGAGTTGAGTATTCCGACACCCACCCTCAAACAATTGATCTGTTAATCTTTGATAAAGGTGCAAAGAGTCCAAACTGGAGTAAGGAAAGCCTCTTCAACAAGTGGTGCTGGGAAAACTGGACAGCTACATGTAAAAAAGTGAATTTGGATCTGTGTTAACACCATGCACAAAAATCAGATCAAAATGGATTAAAGATCTCAATATCAGACCTGAACCCATAAAGTACGTTGAAGAAAATATAGGAAAAACCCTCCACGACATTGAAGCTAAACACATCATCAAAAGTGAAACAACATTAACAAAGCAACTAGAAGAAAAGATAAATATATGGGACTACATGAAACTAAAGAGCTTCTGCACCTCGAAAGAAACAGTGACCCTTTACACCACAGAGACTGGCACATATTCAAAAGAGCAAGAACAACAAGTGCTGGCGTGGATGTGGGGAAAAGGGGACACTCATCCATTGTTGGTGGGAATGCCGGCTGGTACAGCCTTTCTGGAAAACAATATGGACATTCCTCCAAAGACTAGAAATTGAACTCCCATTTGACCCAGCCATTCCACTCCTGGGAATCTACTCTGGGAAGCCAAAAATACGCAGCGGAAACACAATCCCTACTTTTATGTTCATAGCAGCATTATTCACAATAGCCAGAATCTGGAAGCAACCAGAGTGCCCGAAAATCGATGACTGGATAAAGAAGCTTTGGTACATCTACACAATGGAATACTATGCAGCTATTAGGAAAAATGAAGTTGTAAAATTTGCCTATAAATGGATGGACATGGAGAAGATTATGTTGAGCGAAATTAGCCAGAAGGAGAGAGACAGACACAGAATGACTGCATTTATCTGCATGGCATAAATATATATGTACATATTAAGATACCAATATCCAAGGTCAAGTGAAACATATATCAGGAGGTCTTGTCAAAGGTGGAAATTATCACAAATGTGTGGGAGTCAGAGGCTAGGTAAGACAGAAAATGCAACAGTGTGCTAACAATTGTCGAGGGTACTAATGCCAACCTAGAACTGAGCATTAAATAGAGGCAAAAAGATACACATGACAACCCTTTAATGTATGTTCTGTAATCCATAGTCTGGAGGGAAGTAAAAGAGAAAGAGAGAGAAAGGGAAAGAAATAAAGAACCTGCCATGGAGCAGGGCTGGGGGAGGGGGGAGGGAACAAGGGACATTGGTGGTGGGAGATGGGCACCGGTGGCGGGATGGGTGCTGGAACACTGTATGACCAAAACCCAAATATGAGCTTTTTAATTGTATATCTTTGTAATTGTAAAAATAAAAAATTAAAAAAAAAGAAAGAAACAGTGACCAAAATAGAAAGACAGTCCACAGAATGGGAAAGAATATTCACCCAATACCCATCTGATAAGGGGTTAATATCCAGGATATATCAGGCACTAGTACAGCTACATAAGAAGAAAACAGCCTACCCCATAAAAAATGGGAAGAAGAGATGAACAGAAACTTTGACAAGGAAGAAATTCGAATGGCCAAAAGGCATATGAAAAAATGCTCATCATAACTAATCATCAGAGAGATGAAAATCAAAACAACAATGAGATATCACCTCACAGCACAGAGACTGGCCCATATTCAAAAGGGTAAAAGCAGCAAGTGCTGGCATGGATGTAGGGAAAAGGGGACACTCATACATTGTTGGTGGGAATGTCGACTTGTACAACCTTTCTGGAAAACAATATGGACATTCCTCCAAAGACTAGAAATTGAGCTCCCTTTGACCCAGCCATACCACTCCTGGGAATATACCCTGGGAAGCCAAAAACACACAGCGGAAAAACAATCCGCACTTTTATTTTCATAGCAGCACTACTTACAATAGCCAGAACCTGGAAACAACCAGTATGTCCGAGAACTGATGACTGGATAAAGAAACTGTGGTACATCTACACAATGGAATACTATGCAGCTGTTAGGAAAAATGAAGTTATGATATTTGCCTATAAATGGATGGACATGGAAAGGATCATGTTGAGTGAAATTAGTCAGAGGGAAAGAGAGAGACATAGAATGACTGCATTTATTTGCATGACATAAATACATCAGGTGGTCTTACCAAAAGTGGAAATTACCGCAAACGTGAGGGAGTCAGAGGTTAGGTAACACAGAGAATGGAACATGTGTGAATAAATGTCGAAATGGCTAATACTAACATAGAACTGAGCATTAAATACAGGGAAAAAATGCACATGATGGCTTACAAGTGTATGTAGTGCAACCCACAATGTTCAGGAGGAGGATGGGAGAGAGGGGGAGAAAGAAAAGAGATAAAGAACCTGCCATTTAGGCAGGCTATGGGAGGGGGAGGGAATTGGGGACATTGTTGGGAAATGGGCACTGGTGGAGGGCGGGTGCTGGAACACTATGTGACCGAAACCTCCAAACATGAACAACGTTGTAATTGTATATCTCACAGTGGTATAATAAAATGTTTAATTAAAAAAATAAAAATAAATAAAAAAGAAACATCTGAAACAACATGAAATATATCCTTGATGAGGAAAAGACTTGAAAAATCTATAATTCTTTTTTCAAATATTTCAGAGTTCCCTGTTGGATAAGAAAACAAAAACCTTACTCTCTACTGACCAGAAAAGAAAATCATACTCAGTCTATAGAAATCTTGAGGAAGTGCATGTCTATTTTTTCACTTGTTATGTTATGACTAAAATAATGAGTCATTATAGGAATCCATTATAATTTGTTTCATTTCAAGATGATTTCTTTATTTCTCAAGTCAAAAATACAACATAAAAAGATAACAACATTACAATACAACAATACAAAGATAACAACATTATCTTTGCTTTCTGTTATTGGCAGGCACAAGACTGGAAAAGAATGAATACAGAATGCTATATATGTTGGGAAAGTTGTAAGATAAAGCTAGAGAAGCCAGTAGGTTCTGAAGGCAGAGTGGGTGAAACACCAATTTTTCAGATTAAATTTTACTTTGAAGGCAATGCGAACAGCTAAGGAAGAAAGAAGAGGCATATCCCAATAGTTCAGAAGCAGAACGAACTTCATTAAACCATGTGGATGGAGAATGTCAATTTAGAACACCCAAGTGTTGAGGTGGGAGGCATTTACATAATAATTCAGCCAAGAATTCAGTCTTGGTATTTTCTGTCTGCCTACAAATCTGTTAGATAAATGCAGTTAGGGACTAGAGAAGTACTTCACAAAAATGGGATGACTTGGACTCCACAACCCCAAACACATTTATATTAATTTAATTCTTGGGAATGAATTGAAATATCTGCTTTCAATTTCCATTTGTTATTTGGGCATCATGTAGGTATAGAATAAGCCAGAGGAGATGAAACTATTGCCAGAAACTCTGACTTTATATTGAGTATGTCTATAAAATATATGTATTTAGTACTATTTCTCCCTTTATTAAGGTGAAAATAATTCATATGCCCATCAATAGTTTTCAACAGAAATCTAAAACAATAAAGTTGGTAGGTGGGCTTAGATTGGCAGCCCCTTTACATGCTTATGCTTTTCAGATCTCATGCATGGGGGATCCCTCTTAAGCACCCATGTTTTTATATAGCCAGAACTCTTTCTCTTATATTATACTTTACCCTAAAACTGTTCTGTGTGGTGGTGGTGGTGGTGATGGTGATGAAAATGTACGACATTCCTAGCAGACACTCTACAACATAAGTCATTATGACTACAATTGCTGCTATTTCTATGATTCCTGATCCTATGGTAATCCAGGGGTAGTTAATAACTCCCTTGGTGAAAACTGTTTACCCATAAACACTTTCATGAAGGCTGAGTAGCAATTAAGGTAATGGTTCTGGTGTAGGTAAAGGTAAATGACCTCGTTAAGGCCTCAGCCTAAATGGTACCCTGGTGACCTGAGAATGTTAGTAAGCTGCAGTTTATTCACACTAAGTGTTTTATTTTCCATATCTCAAATCCTCTATCATTATTGTTGTTTGCTTACCATCCTTCACAATATGAGATGGGACTGTTTGGTTTGGGCTGAGATAATATATATGTATGCCCTTTGTGCCCAGTGAATCTTCTGGCTAATAGTCTACATATCTTGAGCTGCAAGTTTACTTACCTAGGTGACAATCACGTCATTCCTTCTCAGGAATTAGTGCCATTAATCTTGGTTTAACCTCACACAAATCCTATAATAACTCATCCACTGATTTGTCTCATAAATGTCATGAACCATCTACTGGAGAGAAAGAGAGAGAGAGAGAGAGAGAGAGAGAGAGAGAGAGAGCCCTGAAAAGAATTATTCACTTGACTAATCTGCTGTTGCTAGTATAAAGTGCTACTTAATTATTACAAAACCTGCAACATTGAATGGATGTTCATTATGGGGCTACTAATTCTTTACTCTCTGTGTGTGGTAGGCTCTTTGAAGAAATCATGGCTTCCTCTAAGATGCCTGAGCTTGTTATCATTCATTGACAACACAGTGACTACAGCAGAACAGGGTCCCTCTGGGTAAGGACCCTGTTTCCGTCAGTCTGCTGCTCAGTGGACAGATCCAGCCTGAACCAGGATTTACTTAGCATATGACACAATCAATAATTTTGACTCCTAAAGGATAGAACGGACAATACCTAGAGCCCAATTCAGAAAGAGGGAGATTTAAAGAACTATCAGCTTGTTCATGCATTCTTATGCAAAATTTCAGAAGATGAGAGTATGTTAGAGAATAGAATATTAAATAATATTAATATAAACTCTTAAAGATGGGATCTCAAGAAATTAGTAATTAAATAAGTCAGAGTTTACAGGATGATACATGTAACTAGTTACAATGCAACTATCAACTCATTGAGTCTAAGTTTTTAATGTCACCCCTGCCATGGATAACTCCAAGTATAGGTCAGTTAGAATTTTTTTACTTTGCTGCAGAGGCGAGTTTAGTCTGCTGAGGATAGGCAGAAAAGAACTCCAGGTTGACCTCATCTGGTCAGAGGGAATACAGCAATTCTATCCAACGTCTTTAGCAGTTATAACAGTAGAATGAATGACAGTGTGTGCTTTTGTTTGTTAATGTGAGTGTGCACATTTGTAAAAATATGCAGCACACATTTTCTCAATTTTCTCAAAGGTTGTGTGCATTAGAAGGATATTGACTATATTCATGGTTCTTATTAAAGTTGCAGTAATAGTGGAACCTGTCATGGTCTAAAGCACATGTACTTGACAATCCCTGTATCCTCAGTCTTTCGCTGAAACCAGTGCCATTCTATAATTCAAACACAGCGTCTACTCAAACATCAGATTCCCAAACTGTGAAAAATGTTTTCATCTTTCTTATGGACTACGATTTACAGGCTTTAACTAATTGAGGAAACAATCTAGTGACAAAAAGGAATTTCCCACCAATGAAATTTTTGTAGTGCCATAGTTCTTCAAACAGCTAAAAATCCAAATGAAAAAACTATCAGTTTTTAATTACGATTCTGATTGTGTTTATTTTCACTCCTCTGTGATTAAAAAATTAAAATGACTATCCCAAACCATGTCAGAAACATAAGAAAAACGGAAATAAGTAACAGAGATTCCAGAAATTGCTATTGCTGGGTCAAATGTCTGAAAATTCATTAAGAGATCCTCAGGGCTTATATGGGGGTGATACATATTATTTGATGGCAGTAGTGTTCCTAGTTTTAATATTTCACACAGGTCATTTGGTTTGTCTATCCACAGAGAGATTATAACTTGAGCCATGAATGGCTCAGCTTTCAAAAAATATTGCTCATGCCCCTGGATAGTGACTTCCAGAATTAGAGAGAGGCAGGTCAGAGGTTCAGGCAAATGTGAGATTTTCAGGGGCCAAGGTAAGCCAGAATTGGAGCTCCAGCTCTCTCGTCCAGGCCTAATGTTGCCAGCTGGATTAAGCTCTCCCAGCATGGAGAAAGGACTTTCCTATTTTCTCTGTTTGTTTAATCCTCCCCCTTGAGAACCTAATCCCACTTAACCACCAGTTAAGGACATTGCTCCCACCTAGGATGCAGAGGCAACCAAAACACAGAGCATGCCATACAAACAGTTCAAGGCAGCAAGAAGGCTGCCTAAACAGCAAAAATGTATCCACATAGAGCAAAGGATAATGGACTGAGCTAGCATTTATATTTTGTAGATATATTTAAGAAAGAAAGAAAGAAAGAAAAAGAAAGAAACAAAGAAATTTTGACTTTGGGAGTTGAGAAGCAGAAGAAAAGACAAGAAAGAAAGAAAGAAAGAAAGAAAGAAAGAAAGAAAAAGAAAGAAAGAAAGAAAGAAAGAAAGAAAGAAAGAAAGAAAGAAAGAAAGAAAGAAAGAAAGAAAGAAAGAAAGAAAGAAAGAAAGAAAGAAAGAAAGAAAGAAAGAAAGAAAGAAAGAAAGAAAGAAAGAAAGAAAGAAAGAAAGAAAGAAAGAAAGAAAGAAAGAAAGAAAGAAAGAAAGAAAGAAAGAAAGAAAGAAAGAAAGAAAGAGAAAGAAAGAGAGAGAGAATATTAGTTCAGCAATGTGAGCTGGCCAATATGAATTGTGCTATTGAGGAAAGTGCTAGCAAAGGAGTTTCCGGAATGGCTCACTTCACAGGACCCAGAACACTCAGGTAACAGCCGATGCCCTGACATCAAGTGCCTGAGCCAGAACATGGCAGGAAGCAGATGGTGTCATATTTCCTGAGCATCACTGTCCAGTTGAGTTCAGTGCCTGCCAAGTACAAAATGAAACGTCCCTTCTTTCACAGAGCTCCGCACACATGGCAAGCTGGGGAGGCGGTTGTGGCAGCAAAGGCAAGTTCAGGAGAAAGCGAAAGCCTCCAAGGCCCAGGTGCATTTCTCTGGAAGAGGAGAAGGGCACAGGATGGGACTGGCAGCAGGAGGTCACTCTGCTCTTCATCTCTTTAACAGACGGGGCAGAATAGTTTGCAAGTCAGATGCTGAGAGAAGCAGTGGAAATTCAGTCACAGCAAAAAAAATAGATAAACAGCCGGGCACTCTCATGAATGACCAGATGGACAGTCAGGTCACAGGTCATCAAATCAGTCACACAGTGCCACATAAAGCAGCAGGCTGGCACTAACAGGGAAGACCCACCTGGCAGGCTGGCAGACAAGCATGCAGGGCACAGCACACTACGCGAAGAGAGGCTGAGAGGGAGAGAGGAGAAGAAACAAGGGTCTCCTCCAAAACCTATTGTCTTAGCCTGCATTAACATTGCTCTTTGGGTTAAGTAAAGGTATGCAATAAGAAAACGCGCGCCCCTTCCTGAGGTGCATCCTGACCATTTACTGAGCAGCAGCTTTGAAACATTTATTTATCTTTGCTCATTAGCTAGCTCTCTGCAGATAATTGGTGAGCTCTTCCCAGCAAGTGCAAAGACCTAGACTGAGCCCAGTGTGTGTTGATGACTGCAGAAAAAGAGATGTGATACAGCTTGTAGATATGTAGATAGGATCGTGGGAAGGGCAAATAGGATAGCAAATAGAGCCCTAAGATAAATCGGAAGATTTTACATTTAAACCTTTCCACCTGGGTAGAACATATCAGCAAAGTGGAAAAGTCTCGACTTCAACGGTTACATTATAGATTTCTTTTTCCCTTTTTTTGGCTTTTTTGGATCATACTCAGCCATGCTCAGAGGTCACTTTTTGGCTCTGCACTCAGGAATTACTCTTGCTGGTGCTCAAGGGAACCATATGGGATGCCGGAGATCAAATCCAGGTGGGCCAATGCCCTACTCATTCGACTATCATTTTAGCACCTAAATTATTATTTTGCCTATGCAAAACTTGCAGCTTTGTGCAGAACCCTCTACCTCTGAGACTTAGTGGTCCCATTGGTAACATAAGAAGTTTCTACCATGAGGAGTTGTATGGGCTGCACTCAAGGTGGCTTTGCTTGGAAAATGATAACAATGGTATCATAAAACTTAGTTTTAGGTTATCTCTAATCTACAGAAATGGAGACAGCTGGTTCGGATTACTCCATGCGGTTGCTGCTAGAAGGTCAATTTAAGTTACTTAAGTAGAATGAAGACTGGGTTGACACATGGACCAGAGTAAGTAAAGGCATAGCTGACAGTAGATATTTCCGTAGATGTTTCTTCTTGGCTTTGCTTCCTGCTAGGTGCCAATGTCTCTCCATCTCAAACCTTCTTGCTTTCTTAGGCTGAAGGAAGATGGTGATAAGAAGTACTTACATTCACCCTATGGACCATCTTGTGATTTTTCTCTGATTTGAACATGCGCAGACCCTAAAACTTATGTTGGGTCATTTGATAGCAGACAGGGACTGCTGATTCCAAATCTTTTTCCCATAATTATAACAAGCAACCCAAACTTTGTGAATGCATGTCATCCCAGCCTTAGACTGTACTTCCAGGGAGCTGTGTTCTTGCTTTTTAACACCCCAACTGTAGATCTACAGCTTTTCATTCTAGAAAATTGCATTATCTCATCTTTCAATTTTTTGCCTTTCTTTTGTCTTAAATGACCTCTTTGGTTCTACTTCTCAAAGATTCCAAAACAGTGGCATTGTACACTCTGCCCACTGTTCCCTTTCTCTGTTCTTTTGCCAAGTCTTGAAACAATCCTCTATTTCCCCATAGTATGGTTATATCAGTAGGCATCCATAGTCTCACGCCAACTGTCTGCTATCTGGAAAACTCTAGGGTCACTGAAAATTGTGGCTTTGCCTCTCTATTGGCAGCATGAAATAATAACATTTTTGTATACTAAAAGACTATTCATAACTTTTTAAAAAATTAGAGGAACACTGACCTTACTCGTTAGAAATTCTTGCTCCATAGTTGCCAGATTTACCGCAAAGAAAGATTATATAATCCATCTAAGTTACCAAAGTAAACTGTTGGTCCAAAGAGTGAAATCAAGATTGCTGTCAAGACTTAGATAACTTGATCCAACTCCAGTTTGACGAGTTTCTCCTCCTTATGTGTGCACTAGGCAGACCAAAGGCAAAAGAGGAATTAATGTTTAACAAGTTGAATAACTAATTGTCTGCTAATGAGTTCACCCTTAGGCTCTTACTGAAGTGGATGTCATCTGCAAATGCAGTGTTTTGTGGAGGCTTGAAGGCCTCTAATGACATATCATAAATATTCTTAGAGAAATTAAAAGATACAATAGCACTCATTTCTTTTTTGGTTTCTTGAGCACTCTTAAGCCTCTTGTTTCCAATAAGGCTTGCAAAGTCTTCCTGAGTAGCAACTAGAATCAGAGCTTCAGACTATGAAAGTCTGCATTCCATGCAGGAAGTGAATACCCAATTCAGCTTAATATCACCTATACATAATCAGCAAGCACAGTATAGTGAAAATTCACATGGTGTAATAGACAGAACTCTGAATATCCAAATCTTAGTTTCAATTCAATTTAAATGTAGGAGAATTCGAGCAGCTTGAACATTCCTCCTGATACATGATTTCTTACCTGTGTAATTAAGATTATGAAACAAAGTGTGGCTTTGATAAATTAATTGTAGTCACAAAAATTAAAAAGTGTGCCACATCAAACTGGAATAGAGATTAGCAGATGGTTTTTAGTCCAAGTTATTAGTCCAAGAGATGTAATTCATAAATAGAATTACTATGAACAAAGAATCATGTCTTTATTATGTGCATTATATTTTTTTGGAGGGTGGAAAGGGGTACAACCAGCTGTGCTCAGGGTTTATTTCTGTTCTGCTCAGGAAATACTCCTTGCTTTGCACTCAGAGAACTACAGGGATACCAAGGGGCTGAACCAGGGTCAGCCGAGTGCAATGCAAGAGTCCTATCTGCTGTATTATAACTCTGGCTCTTATGTCTATTTTCTATGCAGACATACTAGCACAAAGGCATTTCTAATATTAGCTAGGTGGATGATTAAATTGACACATGCATGAAGAGTGAACCTGTTAGATGGTATAAGGACAGATGGGCGTATGTGAATAGATAGGTAGGAAGGTGAAGGCTAGAGGAAAAGACGCAAATGAGTAAGGAAAATGGACAGAATTAAAGGCAGTTAAGTAGCATGGCCAGCAGGAAACTCAGAAAGAGACTTTAATGGTCTCAGTGATGAGTATAACCCACAGAGATCTTTGAGGTACTTCTGAAAATCCTGTTTAAAAACCAGTGGGAGTAAATTGTGTATAAAAGTAGTAAAATTTTTGCAATAACAAATAGGTATGACATCACTTACAATAAAAGCTGTCATATAAGTATTTTCATGTTATTTTAAGTCAAGAGTCAGGTTCATATTTACTCTTCTACCTCATTGGAACTGTTCTCTCTAAACTTTTCAAAAGCTCTAAATGAGTACATTCAAAGTCATCAATCAGCTGTAAAGTGAATGGAGTTCACTTCAATAGACTCTATTCTGTTTTTTATTAAATAAATGCCAGTTTATCAAGTAGACTCTGAAAAGAATACTGGCCCTGAGTCAAGGTACCTAATCTATACCTCATTTATTTACTCACTCAATTCTCTCAACAAATAAGAAATCAGTCCTTGTTGTGTGCCGGGCACTGTGTTAGTGAACATGAGAGCAGTCAGCAGGGAGAACTACAGTGAGAAGCAGAAAGCCATTCTCTTACACCAAGATCATTCCTTTATTGTTAATTCAGAGAGCACTTTTATTCCCTGATCTTTATCTGTGACTTTTTCCAGAGAGATGGAAAGTGTAGAGAAATGTGATTAACCACCTCAATTTCTCTTTCCTTACCTGTGCTTTTTTAAAGACTCTAATGCACACACACAACTAGGCTTTTTCCAGATCTTTTCTAGTTCCCATTACCTCTCTTCCTCTCCCACTGTTAGGAGAGTCCAGGTACCATAATTATGTAGCAACCCCCCTGGCAAACACTAGCTCAGCAACATGCTGAGGGAGTTAATGTTCCCGGGCATTGCCACCTACCACTTCTTGTCCAATGACTTTTCTTCCAAGTGAATTGAATGGACTGGCTTTTACTGTGCAGTTTCCTTGAAATCTCACACCAATGCAGGTTCTTATCGTGTCATAAGTTGTGATGGCACTTAACTAGCTCGAAATACAAGTTTTATGGATTCTGCAACTAATGATGAGCCAGGCTATACAATCCTTTGGAACTTACCAGAGACTCTGCTGTAACAAAAGTAGAGCAGGAGTTAAGAATATCTTAATATTCAAGAGCTCAGAGGATTTCTTCTAAAGCTGTGCTGTTTACCCACTTAATACCATTGGCGATTCAAAATCAATGTAATACAAGCATTCACCAGAAACAAACTAAATGCCCAAAAGGATATAAGTCAGTTCTGTGACACCTTCACTAATAAGGAATGACAGTGAACAAGCAATAAAACAGGCTTTAGGATTTTCAGATACTCTCGCCCCTTATGTTCATGGCATTTCCTGCTTGGAAAGGATGCTGCCTTATTAGCGTGGGAGAACCAAAGGACAATAAAGATCATTCCAAGGCATTCTTCCAGAAGAGTAACCTAGAATAACATTGCTCAGCTGAGAATTAAAGCAGGGAGTTGGCAAGTTATTCCACGGATGTTTTGCCCAGGATTTTAATCACTGATAACTGCCAGCAAGATTAGTTTTAGGAACAGAGAGAAGTAGTAATTCTTGGTGCAGAGTGTGTTTGCTTCTTACCCTCTCTGATCTCTTTTCCTCTCTTTCAATGAGCAGCAATATATATTTTAAATCATACACAGATACTTACCAGGCAAGGAAGATACCACTGTCACAATAGTGGTTTTCCCAGGGCAAGGCTTATCCATTGCACTCCGATGTGCTGACCCCTGCAATTTCACAGAATGTGGGAGATGGAATAATTTGTGGTAATGGTGAACTGTGTTCATGTACTCCTCTGAGAGAAGAAATAAAAATAAAAAATAAAAAAAAATAAAATTATCCACAGTGCGGCTCAATGGGCATTTTACACTGGCTAGTATCTGCCCAGGACGTTTCTTTTTGTTTCATTTTGTTTGGTTTGGTTTGGATTGAGGGCCACATTCAGTGATGCTTAAGGCTTCCTCCTGGCTCTGTGCCCCAAAATCACTCCTGGTGAGGTTCTGAGGACCAAATGCAGTGGAGTTGAACGCAGTTAGTCAGGTGTAAGGCAACTGTTTTACTCACTATATTATTCCTTTGGTCCTGGTCAGGATTTTTTAAAATATTTTATTAAAGAGTTATCATTTACAAAGTTATTAATATTTGAATTAACACATATAATATAAATCACACTAACAGTGTCAATTTCCTTCCACCAATTTTCCCAAATATATTATTACACAAGAAATCCATTTCTCCTCAAATATAATTATTTTCATTTAGGTCTTCCTTGGATACTCTCTATAAGAGAGTAGCATCTGTCATCATTATTTTGTTATATTTATCTTTGAAGTACCAGGCGTACTTTTAGGAGTTGTTTATTATCTTTCTCCACAACTGAAAGTAAATTTCAAGAAAGCAGGCATTTCCCCCATATTGTTTGGCACTATTCCCAGAGAGAATGAGTCCATTTGTTTCCATTCCATTACAAAAAAATAAAAGAAAGTTCACCACCACCAAAGTAGGAATCAGACTAAGATAAATTTAAGAACAATTCTGTCATTAACTAACAATAAGATTCTAACTGAAGGTGTAAAATTTTCGTTGTCTTGGCTTTATCTTTTGTATAATAAAATAATCAATGATAACAATTGTCTTTTCTACTCAACCAGTCTCTATAAGAAGGGTCCTCTGCCCCTTTCTAAATTCTCAATATCTCCTGCAGTACCTCTGACACAGATCAAGGACCTGGCTACCCTAATCTGTGAGTTACACAGAGAAACTTGACATTGCCAGCTCAACCCTCCACTTCTCAGTGTGTAGGTAATGACCGGTGTTGTGGAAACATTGTGGCTGTCTACTTTTAGTATTGCAGTAAGGTATATAGTCTAGTGGGGAAGTCTAGTGGGGAGAGAGAGGGTACTTGTGGCTTAGGACCAAGTCAGACTGATTCTGAGTTTAGATATATTAGATTGTATGTATGTATGTATGTATGTATGTATGTATGTATGTATGTATGGATGGATGGATGGATGGATGGATGGATGGATGGATGGATGGATGGATGGATGGATGGATGAATGGATGGATGGATGGATTGATGGATATTTTATAATAATTATATCTAATTACATACCTCATGAGACTTTCAACATGATCACATTCCCCATCGACCCTTTATCAGTACTAAGCTCACATATTGATCTCCATTTCCCTCTTTGCTTTAATTTCAACTTAGTTCAGAACTCTGATAGAAAAGAAGAGCATTCTAGCTAAGACAGAGAATGGAACAGTGTGCTAATATTTGTCCAAAGTGCTAATACCAACCTAGAACTGAGCATTAAATACAGGCAAAAGATACACATGACAACTCTTAATGTGTGTATTGTAATCCACAATGTGTAAGGGAAGGAAGAGAGAAAGAGAGAGAGAGAGAGAGAGAGAGAGAGAGAGGAAGAGATAAAGAACCTGCCATAGAGGCAGGCTAAGGGAGGGGGAGGGATGGGGGCATTGGTGGTGGGAAATGGGCCCTGGTGGAGGGATGGGAGCTGGAACAGTGTATGACCAAAACTCAAATATGAACATCTTATTAACATCTTTGTAATTGTATATCTCACGGTGGTATAAAAATATTTTTTTAAAAAAAGAAGAGTATTGTATATTGAGTCCATTTAAACAACAACAAAACAATATAGTCTTTTCATTGAACCAAGTTTAGGGAAATAGATAGCAATTTTTAAATTAAATATGGACATTAATAAAGTCTAGCATATGTTCTTTAACAGAAACATGTTTTCAGTGCTCTAAAAAGTGCTGATTTGGTGTTTCCAAACTTTTGTAAAATACTTTCTTTTTTTAAAAATTATTATAGTTTTGACTGCAAGACTACAATAGTGTGAAAGTTTATTTTATTGATGAACAAAGTTATTTCACCCCACCTTATTCACCTTTTATCGAAAAACACAGAAAAGAAAATGCAGCAAAGTAGCAACAACTATGAACTCACTGGTGGTTATTCAGTTAATTTTTAATTTGCTATGCCTTCTCATATTTCTCAGATCTCTACAAAAAATATGGATTACTTTTATAACTAGAAGCAACATTTTCCCTTCCCAAGCATAGTTACTTTTCTCCCTTAACTCCTCTTTCTACCAGCAACCAGTAAGTACAAAATGGCCTACATTGGCCACAAATTATTTCTAACTGAAAAGAAAAGCTGTTGTCTCAGAACAGGGAACCAAGAATCATAAAAAATTCCCTTTATTCCGTAGGATAAATCTTCATGATCAACAAAGACTTCTCAGATTTCCTTGGCATCCAGATTTAGACACAAATTGCTAACTACTTATTTTCTAAGGGTCTGCTCCCTGAGGAGAACCTGCTCTTTGTAAGGAAACAGCCCCTGAATATCTCCAACCAAATGATAACAGTGTCAAAACCAGCAATCGCAAAGCTCTTACTTATTACCTACCTCTCTCCTTGATCTTGGCCCATCCCTGATCTAGAGAAAATGTTAGTATCTACTCTTAGGAGTAGGTAGTGCAAGAAAAGAGAAGAGTGCCAAGAAGGGAGAATGAAGACCAATTTATTGTCCAACAGAGGCTGATAAAAGTGCAAGAACCCCATCTCAAAAAGCAAAATTTCTGTCGTAAAGAGGGAGATGGAGAGATTTCTAAATTAAAACAAATAATAAATATTAAGGAATTGTAAGACCTCGTGCAATACTGTAGACCATATGGGAACTCTTGAATTTATCTATAGAAATGAGTATTTAGAAAAAATAGGCTTCCTTTTCAGTGTAACTAAGAGAAGGGAAATGAGAGAAGTCAAACAGTACTATAATGTTGGAAATGATCCACAACCAGTTGTTATATAAACTCTCTCTCTCTCTCTCTCTCTATATATATATATATATATGTGTGTGTGTATATATATATAGTGTTTCCAATGTGGAGGCGTTCAAAAATTTAAGTCAGAATATTGATTTATAATTCCTGTTTAGCAAAAGTTTCAATAGTTTTTCCAACCCATCTTTTTCATAAATGGTTTTTAGATTCTTCTCTAATCTAGTTGCTAGTAATGGAGTCAAATTTATGACAGAGAAATCTCTAATCTAGTTGCTAGTAATGGAGTCAAATTTATGACAGAGAAACCAGGGTATGTAATGAATAGAACCCATACATCTGCATTTTTTCAGAGTCCCATAAATGATTCTAATGTACTAGCAGGGTAGTAGAATACCATCTCACATTAACCAATCTAAGAAACAACAAAGGGAAGAACCAATTATTTAACACAAAAAAGAAAATATAATTTGGTCAGACTTAGTCCTGAACAAAAAGACAAATATGGGCTAGAATCTGAATTAATCTATTTATATTTTATTAATTTAATTTAAATTTTTTTTTGCTTTTTTGGGTCACACCCGGCAATACTCAGGGGTTACTCCTGGCTCTGTACTCAGGAATTACTCCTGTCGGTACTCAGCAAACATATGGGATGCCAGGGATGGAACCCAGAAAGGCTGCTGGACTAACGCTCCAGCCCTAACTACTTATATTTTAAAGTTCAACATGACCCTATAAAGAAAGTAAAAGAAGTTTCTTTCTTTCTTATATTTTTTTTATTTTGGGTGCTTTGTTTGGGGGGGAGGGGGAATGTTTGGAAAATTTTATTTCCCATTTATAGACTGTAACTTAGGCTCAGAATGACTTGTTTCATGACATATCTAAGGTTCCATGCCAACAAATTAAAACCCAAGCTGTTGCAGTTATATACAGATTATACAAAAAAAAAAATTGTAATACCCAATTTGTTGTCCTGATGAAGTTGGAGTGCTTCTTCATCTATCAGCTCTTTCCAGTGCTTCTCTGTAACCAAGAGCAGCAATCAACATTTTTTTTTCTTTTAGTATTCACTCTTTTATGCTCAAAACAAATGAGCAATGATATGTTGAGAAAGTGAAAATCAATGCCACTAATTAACTGTCCTCTAATTTGCTTCCCTGACACTCAACTTTAATGAATTTATGATGAGAAATTAGTATCTCTTTGTCTATATCACTTACAAAGAAAACTTTTTAAGTGTGATCATTTTTGGAAACTATCAAGATAATATTAAATATTTTAATACTAGAAATATTTACTATAATTTTACTCTCTAATGATGCAAATTCACTGACTCCTACAAAGACTTTACATGTGTCAAGTATTTTTCTTATCTGTTTCAGGTAAGGAAACAAGAAATAAAGTTCATAAATTACTTACCGTTCGTCATGTTTGCTTCTAGTATTTTTTCAGACTCAAGGAGAGAACTATGACATGATCTTTCCTCTTTGCCCAAAACATATCTTATAAAACAGAGCTTATCATCTCTCTAAACACTTAACAAAAGGAAAACTTCATTCCTGTAACAATTCAAGTGTATGTTAAAAAATTTCATAACGGGATGTTATCGAAAGCTTCCCTCCAGTATGTGTCAGTTGTGCAAGTTGAAAGTTTTTTAACCTAGGGGCCGGGCGATAGCCCAGCGGGTAGGGCATTTGCCTTGCAAGCGGCCGGCCCATGCTGGCCTGGGTTCGATCCCGGCATCCCATATGGTCCCCTGAGCACCGCCAGGAGTAATTCCTGAGTGCAGAGCCAGGAGTAACCCCTGAGCATTGCTGGGTGTGACCCAAAAAAAAAAAAAAAAAAAAAAAAAAAAAGAAAGTTTTTTGACCTCACTTGAGCCTTCGATGACACGCATGTGAAGCTTATTGTTCTGGGCCTCTACTTCCCTTTTCCCAGATTGCATATGTAACTGAAATTAGTGTCAATCCTCTTCTCCCACTACTCTGTACACATTTTGAGGGAGAGATCTGCCTTTTCACCTTTTCTCCACTGCCTTTCTTTATGGTCATACAAAGATAGGAAAGAATTAAATTCCAAATCAAATTATGGATCTTAAATCTAGACTACAACTACTAATTTTGATGTTTTAAAATAGATTCAGTAAACAGCTTCTTTTAGCTTTGTAAACTCTGTTCAGATGGCCATTAAATAAATTTGTTTTAAAGAACTTAACTAATCAGAGGCAATTGACGAGCAGGAAGGTAAAGTTATACATTACATAAAAAAGAATTATCCTAATCATTTTAGGTTTCGATAATTATTTAAATAGAAAGCAAAGAAAATCACTAAGTCTAGGGGCTGGAGCGATAGTCCAGCAGGTAGGGCGTTGCCTTGCATGCAGCTGGCCCATGCCCGGCCGGGTTCGATCCCCAGCATCCCATATGGTCACCTGAGCAATGCCAGGAGTAATTCCTGAGTGGAGAGCCAGGGAGAAACCATTGAGCATTGCCGGTGTGACCCAAAAAAGCAACAACAAAAAAAATCACGAAATCTTCAACTAATAAACTTTCAAAGTATTTCTATCTAGGTGACTACAAGAGTATGCCACCCGCACGGCAAGCCTGGCAAGCTGCCCGTGTCGTATTTGACATGCCAAATACCAGTAACAATTATGTTAGGTCATTCCATGACCTAATGTAATGGTTTGAGGCTCTTCATGTTCCTGGAGCGAGTGATGCCCTTGGACTCTACTAGCATGAGACAGGGACATATGAAGATGTTACTGGAGCCCGTAGAGCAAATTAATTATAAACAGGAAGATAGTGATAGTGACTCATTCGAGGTGTGACCCTACTTGTATTTTTTTTAAAGTAACATATAGTGTTTCTGCTATGTGTTTTTCGGTCTCTCAGGTATATTCCCAGGAGTGCTATTGCTGGATCAAATGGGAGCTCAATATCTAGTTTTCGGAGGAATGCCCATATTGTTTTCCAAAAGGGATGGACTAGTCGGACTCCCACCAACAGTGGATGAGAGTCCCTTTTCCCCACATTCATGCCAGCACCGGTTGTTCTTGCTGTTTTGGATGTGTGCCAGTCTCTGTGGTGTGAGATGGTACCTCATTGTTGCTTTGATTTGCATCTCCCTGATGATTAAAGATGAAGAGCACTTTTTCATATGCCTTTTTGGCCATTCGAATATCTTCTTTTTGGAAGTTTCTGTTCAATTCTTCTCCCCATTTTTTGATGGGGTTGGCTGTTTTTCCTTGTGAAGTGCTACCAGTGCCTGATATACCCTGGATATTAACCCCTTGTCAGATGGGTATTGGGTGAATATCCTTTCCCACTCTGTGGATTGTCTTTGTATCTTGGTCACCGTTTCTTTTGAGGTGCAGAAGCTTTTCAATTTTATCTAATCACATTTGTTTATCTTTGCTTCCATTTGCTTGGTCAGTGGTGTGCTATAAGCTAAATGTAACTTCCCCTGGCAGGAAGGGTCAAATGCCCTCAGGTAATTTCTCCCAGCACCTCACTTAATGTCTTGAGCCAAGATCTGCCTGGAATTGCATTTATAGGGTAGAGAAGGGGGTTGCTGTGATGGTATGCCTCTGTACCAAAGACTATACTAATGCCAGTTAAATATTTCTCCAAGCATTCACATGAGTCTCGGTCTACTTCACGGTAGTTTTGTATTTTAGTTGCTTTTGAGTTATCAGGGAGCCATGCTTGCTTGCTTGGAGGCAAACAGCATTTCTCTCTGGTCTAATTACTTAGAGATTCAACGTGGCCAGGCAAATATGCTGGAAAGACCTAGCTAGTCCCACGATGATTGTGGTAGCATGAGAGAATATTTATACCAGCCAGTATAGAATACATGGTCAGATAAACTGCCACATTTGAGACTACCCACCCCCAGCCCCAGCTATAAGTGACCTGCAGGGAGGCAATCCAGGGCAGATGCAGAGGCTTAGGCTTTTAGGTGTCCTGCAACAATAAACCACTTTTTCTTAAAGCCTAAATTACTGAGATGTACTGTGAGAACCTTTTAAACATTATGCAGGCATAGTCCTATTTTTTTATGGGTTAAGCTATGGGGACATCAGGGTTTTGTACTTTAAACCATGTTGTTAATTTCAAATAAAAGTTAGTTAAAGCCTCATGGATTAAGGTCTAAACCTCCAAAACAAACAAAATACATAAAAATATGAGCCTCTTTGTATGTGGCTGTGAGACTGGTAAAGAGCCTAGTCAGCAATCAGCCCAGAATAAGAAGATAATTCAGAACCTATGTTCCCTAACACCCAAGAAATAATGGGATTTTTTCAAGGTCCCTTGGTTAATTCAAGCTGATGATCATCCTTCCACCCCCGTCCACCAACAAAGGAGTGGGACCACAGTCTTGTTATCAATCAGTGGTCATTTAAAATTCAAGTCAAGTTGGCTAGTTATGGAGACATCATGAAGTGTTGGGGGTAGGGAGTTACAGATAGGTGGTAAACAATGAACAGATGTAGAGTCCTTCCTTCCGAGAACAGTCTTCTATAGGATCCACCTAAAGGCAGAATTCCATCTAGGGACTACAGCACTTAGATTCCTTTTAGAATATCAGCCCAAGGGCAGGATTACATCTACGGGTTAATCGCTTTCTCATTTCCTTTACTGGTAATCTGCAAGCAATCATATTAAACTAGTTTCTCAATAATATTTTTTGAGTCATTTTGTATAAACACAGAAAGATAAATTTTTAGCTATAACCTGGATAAACTTAACATGGTCTCTCTGGATTTATGGCAAAGGATGTTTTTCCCTGGGGACATCTTGCCATATATCCCAGACTATGCCCTCAGGCCAAGTTAGTTTTTCCTAACCCCAGGAAGGTCTTTACTCAGTCCCTTCTTTATGGGTCATGTCAGAGTCTGTTCCATGACAGTGCTCTTACCTTCTTACACTTTTATGATGCTTAGTCTGATCCATGTCGAGGTCAGGGTACTTAGTCATAGATTGCCCTGGTCCATCCAAGTCCTGCTGCAGACCCTCCTTTGGGGTATAAGGAACAATAAGTCAATCTGAGGGGCAACTGAAGGTTAAGTCAGGTAAATATGATCTCTGTTTATACAAAATGACTCAAAATATTATTGAGGAGCTCAGTAGTAAATATTTCAGAGTCAATTGACTCCAGATTACAAAAGCATAGCATTAACTGTCTTCCTGTGTCTATAAAAAGGACTATGCTCCAATGTAAAAAATATTCAAGGACATAAAAGGAAAGAGAAAAACTATATTTTACTTAGAATATGAAATCCAAAGTCATCTAATTTACCTTTGTAAATTGCTATGTCCAATTAGGGAGATAATGTGACTAACCAGCAGGGGAAGAAGGACACAAGGGAGGTTAAAGTTAAACACAAAGGATTGGGTGTGCTCTGGTGGTATAGTATATGCCTCTAGGAGCACTGGAATGGGTGCAAGTCAATTAATCTATGCTTCCTGCAGGGTAATCTGATGTTAAACCTGAAATACCTAGGTCTTTAATCCAACAAGAGCCCTCTGCTGAAAAATTAAGAATAAATTCAGCTAATAGAAACTTCAAGTTGAAACAGCACTACCTTAAACCAAGATGGAGATTCTTTGAAGAATTATACTTCGAATAAGCACAACTGATAAACCAATCAGTTGTGTAAAGATGTAAAGAGTTTTGCATATTATAAGTAGCAGTAGCAGAGGGAAAAGCAAGAGTGACCAGTATGGGATGTGGTGCTAAGGGACTGACTTAAAAATATAAAGAAGTCACCATGTTGTGTATTGTTGGTGACAGTGACTACTGATCGCCAAGATGTTTAAGTGTAATTAGAAATAGAAGAGTGTAGACATTAAATATCGAAAAAGGAGAGGGGCCATAGAGATAGCACAGTGGGGAGGGTCCTTGCCTTCCATGTTGTATACCTGGGTTTGATCCTTGGTATCTCATATGGCCCCAAATCTGCCAAGATTAATTACTAAATAAAGAGCCAGGAATTGCCCCGAGCATTGAAAGGGATGCCTACCCCTTATACCCCCAAAAAGGATAAAAAGGAGAGGTCATCTATGTGGTATTGCATTTTGCCAGACGACATTGGCGCAGGGAATCATACTCAGAGAAAACCAAACCTAAGTTCCTATTAGAATGTATTTCTTTTTAACAAAAACTAAGAGCCATAGTTTATGAACTACACTTAGCAATAAGAACTTCACTAATATTCATACATATGCTGCATGGATGATCTTGTGAAGAGATTCAAAAGCAAAATAAAATGTGGATGTCAGAGATTTCCCTGGCTTTCACTTAAGCATGATTCTCATCTTAGTTAGCCTGTTAACTGCTTGAGCAGTATGACTTACAAGCCTTTCTATCTAACTCAGAGGAAGTTGTAAATATTCCTTATATAAGGCATGCATTAGGACATGAAAAACTATAGCCTTTACTACAACTGAAGCAGTCTTGGTCCAGTGCAGAATGTTTTGGAGCCATAATGCAAATACTTTCAGATACAGTTTTTCTCTTGAACATCTTGAAAATAAGAGAACCAAATTGAAGCATTTGGAAACCTGTGCAGAACTTGTAGTCAGCACTCCTAATGCTAGGATTCTGGACATGAAAATAAACCCAGCTGCAATTTCAATTGTTTGGCTCTATGGACCTATAGACACAAAAAACATGTAAATAAAGTGAGTGATAAGTGAATTTTTACTCTTTTGAAGTGTGGTGATACAATGGTGAAAATATTGTCCACACCACAATTTACTGCACTTAACCTTTTGCTGTTATTCCCTCCTGAGCCTCAGTTTTCCTCTCCTATAAAATAGAGACTCACTTCTGTATGTGGCTCAAAGTTAGATAAATATGTATTGGGGTTTTTTTAAACTATAAAGTGTTGAAAACATTTAAGACATTATCATATTAAAAAACTTGACACTGTCAAGGTCACCTCTGACAAGGATTAAATTTCAGAGTCTAATATCTCAGGACTAATATCTCAGACTAATATGTCAAACTCTAATATCTCAGAGCATATCAATGGAAACAAAGTTGTATTTCAATTCTCTGTTCTTTTCCCATAATTGAAGAAATAAATGGCAACATAAATAAAAAATTTCCCTTGAGTGTTTGTATTTATCCCCTGCGTTTGATCCATATGGTCATCTATACTTCATTGGCAACAGGTACACAAAAAGGGAAAATAAACCTTAAGTGAGGAATTCAACCGGTGTTTCCTCCCATAATGACTTATGTCAGGTAAACTTTCTCATGCAGAACAGCCATTCTTCCTAATTCTTGAGAAATAAACTGGGCTTCAATCCCCACAAATGCTTGATATGCATTATTTACCCTGAAGGAAACACAAGGCCATTTTCATTCCCCATTTTCTTTGCGACACCCAAGCCTCTTCACTGCATCTCAATTCAATATTCACACTCTCAGCATTAATGAGGAGTAACTGTGACAAAGGCTGAGGAAAAACAAAGAAATGTTATGGAAAGAGCTGAACCTGAAATGAAAGGAAGAAGTTACAAGTCAATAGGTGTGTATATTAGACATCTATTGAACTAATACCTGTTTTCTAGGACAGGTTCACAATAAAGGAAGGTTATGGTTATTTGTTTATCTTTCCTTTCTGTCTTAGATAAAAACAGAAAAGAAATTATTAACAGTGACCCAATTCATTAGTCAAGGAACAAGGCCAGAACTTGGTGACTTAGTCTCTAGAAATCCACACATGCCTCCCCCTCCCCCAAAGTGAATTTGTCCCTCTTTTTCTTTTTTTCCCTTTGGTTCTTTGTGTGTCGTAGCCAGTGATGCTCAGGGGTTACTCCTGGCTCTGCACTCAGGAATTATTTTGGCAGTGCTCAGGGACTGTATGGGATACCAGGCACTGAACCTGGGTCACCAAAGTGCCCTACCACTGTACTACTAGTCAGGCCCCAGACTGGATTTTTCTTTCTTGAAAAAAGCACATGATTGAACTTGTAGATTTAGTCCCTATTCTCAACATTTGGCTTTAGTCCTGACTACTGTGTAGTTATCACTTAGTCACTGGTAAGATGTCTGTTGTAGCCCCAAAACTTCATTTCAAGTGTAAGTTTATGTAACTGATAATACCTACTGCAAAAAGCTGTGCCTACTGACCCAGCGTGTCCCAGAGGCTATATTTGTGTTATTAATCATAGAGAAGGTAGAAGTGATATTTCAAAGTCACTAATAGAAAAGTCCTGATGTTCTTTTAACAATGTGCAAGTCTTTCATTCAGCAGCTGCAGAGAAATGTACTCATACATTTGAAAAAATCTGCTATCATTAAGAAAGGACTGATTTGGCAACAGTCAAATCTCTGCTCTTCCTCTGCAACACCAACAGGAATTAAACACTGTTACCTCTCATTCCAGTGTCCTACATATAGACTCTCACTCTGTGCCCATGCCACATTCTAATCATTTGTTTCCATGACTAGATGTATAGAGAATTTCTTCAGGAACAAGAATTGTGCCTTCATTCATGTCTGTCTCTCAATGACATTTCTGCTGAACAGGAGACCTAAAACATGTTAAGTCGAAGAAAGCTGGTGTGTCCAGCAGACTTCATTAAAGGAAGTGCAGACGCTAATTATGGGTCATGTGCTATTCTGTCCCTTTGTCGATTCAAAAACCATGAAGTGTCATGTTAAGTTTTGGATACCATATTATAGAGTATTGGGAAATTCGAATGTGTTCTGTCAATGATCAAGATGGGCGGTAAAGGGAAATGCTTGGAAGAATCTGGAAACCATGTCAAATGAGGAACAAATGAAAGAACTGGGAATGATTAACTTGAGCAAAAGAAGGCAGAAGAAAGACATGGTTACTCTCTTCAGATATTTGAAAATCTGCCAAGTAGACTAGGTAGTTAAATTTGTTCTGTTATTACCCTAGAGGGGCAAATTAAGGTCAATGATTAAAAAAGTAGAGGGAAGCAGATTATAGCTGAACAAAATCTTATTGGAAACAAAAACAGAAAACAGAACTCATCAACAATAGCAGGAAAAGAGTGAGCTTTCGATCTTTGAAGTGCTTAAAGCAAGATATGATATTGCAGGTTTCCTCCCTCCACAGATTTCTAAGTTTCTGTATAATAAATGCAGATATTCCTAAAATCATAGATATAAAAATATACGAAAATAAGTGGCATCACCTTATCTCCTTGGCAGTAGTTTAATAGATGCAAAAGCAAGGAAACAGATAACATGGAACTCCTGAAGAGGGGGGTGGGTAGTCTCTGAAAGGCAAGAGGAGAATTGGCAGCCTATTTGTGGATTCTCATACCACAGCCTTAATTCCTGCCTCCCCTAGTCGGAGAAAGATGCTAAGAAGAGTAAAATGGGTAATTTAAAAAATAAACAAAATTATTTGGAATTTGGAGAAAAGGCACATCTTTTAGAAAGCTAATACTTTAAAAGAGATGTAATCACGCATCTGTTTTCTTGTTTGGTTTACAATTGAAGGAATGGGAACAGAGGGACTCCGTGAAAGTGAATGACACTTCACATTGATAAGCATTTCAGAAACAATACGGTAGCAATTTTAGGAACATATTATACACTCAAGCTGCATAAAGAAGGAGCAAAGAATATATACCCTTCAATGCTTCATTTTAATAATAATCTTACTTGTTGCAAAAATAGCATTTCACAATGAAAACCTTTTGTTTCAGCTTCAATAATATGAGAAGAAAGCTTGTAAAAGTGAGAATTGAGGTTTAACTATGTTCTTATGCTTTATTTTCCATTTATCATATGAATAACTTGTAAATAAGATTGCCTTACTTCATTAATTTGCATAATTACTGAACTATAATGTGTGAATCCAAGTAGAAAGCTTTGACAATATTATTTCAGATTTATTGTGACATTTTGAGAAAATGACAAAAAATTTAGACACAACTAAGATAAAAGCTTTCAAAATATAATGTGATAATTAATTAACTTTAAATCTTCAAAATATAAGAAGGTTATTTAGGGCAGAACAATGATTTTTTAATGACTTATGCACTCAACAATTTGAAAACAAAAATTAAAATTGTACTACAACCATATTTTCTCATTTCTTTTGGCTTCTGTTTTGGGATTTTGTTAGGGGGTTATACCTGGCAAATGCTCTGGTGTGCTACTCCTGGCTCTGCACCCAGGGAATCACTCTGGTGGTAGTTAAGGGAACTATATTGGGTGCTAGGCAAGCCCCCTATTCACTGCAATAAATCTCCAGTATCCATGTAGCATTTTTAGAGTAAACAAAAGTTTGGTTTTACCCAGAGAGATAGAATGATTTTTTGTTTATTTTTTATTGATATTTTATTTATTTTTTATTTATTTTTTATTTTGATTATTTTATTTTTTTAAAGATCTTTAAAGATAATTGAAGCACCTATTCAGATATATTTGCAATTTTTCAAATAGGATCTATCAAATTAGCTCAACAATCTCTATTTCCAGTTAGAAAATCCAGATGCCTTGTTTGAGGTTCTGACCCACCAGCAAATCCAGATATTTCGTTTAGAAAACTTTTCAGATGTGTGAAAAGTGAGATAGAAAGTGTGGATATGGATTAACAAAAGAACTGTACACTATTAGTTAGCTATCAGATATTGTTCAAATAACAAGCACTAAATGCTCTTCTTCTTTGGAATGGAAGCTACAAGGCTCACTGACAAGATAAATTCCAAAGGTCTGTCTTAGGAGGACTGATAAACAGAGCCTCAACTGATTAAGTGTCTTTCTGAACATCACAGAGAGAAAACAGCAGAACAATAGCAGAGAACCCCCCCAAAGATACCTCTTTCTTCTGCCTCCTACATCCTTAGTAATCATTTTAAAGTGAATGCTTTGTAGTACCCATCCTGCTAAAGTATTCCTTTTTCCCCTAAGACAGCATCCCAGAGCTAAGGACTAATGCATTATCACTTGTTCTTTTCTTCAGTAATGAGTAGAATAAATTTATGGATTTCATGGAAAAAGGGACAAATATTTTATTGGGCATTTTGATAGAATCTTTATTTTTTTCCTAGTCATTAATGAAATGCCAGATATTATTTTCAGAAGAAGTTCTTATTGTTTCATACACCCTGGTCCCCACTTCCCAACCAGATGAAAAATCTTATTTGTCTGAAGTTAGGTCAAAAGATGTTCCCTCCAGCTGTTGGAGTCTTGTTGCCTGGGTAAAATAACAGAACACATTTCATGGGAGCTATTAATATGGGCTGTGAGTGCTTTTGAGGCACCCAGCCAACAGCTGGATGGAAATGGTGGATTCTGGGCCAGCTGAAACTCTCTACTTTCAAGTTTTGCGTATTGCACACACACACATAAACATGCACATACACACACACACAATTATACAACCAGCTTGGGAATGTTAAACAGCTCCAGATTTATTTTTAATATGAACTAAAATGTCTTGTGTGGCCTAGAGATTTGGCAAAACCAAACGAGCTTTGCTCCTTCCCACGACAAGTTGGAGGCATCTGGCCCGGGCAGAAAAGTTGCTGGCACTCTTACGGAGATGAAGGGCTTTGGAGGGCATGCCCTGCCTCTCAGCCAGGTGGATCCTGAGAGGAGGGAGAGTACAAAGTAACTTTGGTCATCACAGTCTCCTAAGTGCTTGTCCTTGCTGAACTCCTACTTTGTAGAATAGAAAATTGAAGCCCAAAGCATATAACGAATCAAAGGCAGAATCAAGATCAGGACCTGCTTTTTATAATCAGGGCCAGATTAAAGCCTTCAGAGCATTCTGGCAAACTCTAACAGATTGTGGGGTGGCAGCCTTATGTGTCATGACACATGAAAAACATCAAGCAAAGTAGAATGTGGTACTATGATGTTCTGATTTTTTCCAAAAGTGTTATTTTTAAAAGCCATTTTAGAATATATGCCTTATATGTTCAGAAACACTTTTTTCCTATTATTATTTTCCTGCAGTGCCGAGTGCTTATCTAGCCTATTGAAATTCTAGTTCTGTTTTCACCATAGTCATGAACACTGTGCTTATAACCCTGCCTTTCCTTAGACTGGAAGACACCACACTCCAGCTTGTATGCATGTGTGTGTGTTTGCATGTGTATGTGTGTGTAGTGTATATGTGTGTGTGTGGGGGGGAGATACCCATCTCTGTTGGAAGGCACCAGGGAAAAACACATCATATGCCAGGCTAGCCCATTCTGTTTCTATCAAGGACTCTGATTATTAGAAAGATATTTCCCTATATTAATTAGAACTCTGTCTTGTTATGACCTCCACCTAGTAACCTTGAAGCCTTGTGGATCTATCAGAGTCATTATCAGGACTTTGAGATATGAAAAAAGAGTCATGTATTAGGGTCAAAATTTACACTGACTACTGGGGGGACAGTTATTCATAGTTCTACCTATATATTATTTTTGTTATTTTTATTATTTTCAAACTTTCAAAGCTTTTAATAACAGTCTGGGGCATTCAGGGTTTCAAACTCACCACCAGTGTTAGTGTTCGTCCACCAGTGACCCAAGGTCCTACTCCCAATCACTACCCCACCTTTAAAAAGCACGTTTTGTTGATGGTGGTCACTCACTAGGGTTTGGACAGTAAGTTTTCAATAGTGTTGACTCTTGGGGTTATCCACATTGATGGTGCTCAGGGCTCATGCTTGCCTCTATGCTTCAAGGATCACTGTTTATGGTGCTTAGCAGACCATGACAGGGATTCAATTCAGGTCAGACACTTACAAGGCCTTAGCCACCATACTATCCCTCTGTCCCAGTGTTGAGGTCTACAGTTTTGTTGTGCATAGTAACCTTACTTTTAAAGCACCCAAATGTCCAAGACACTCATCAATATTCTTACCTTAGTTGCAGTCTGCCACCGCCTCTTCCATTTCTCTCTCATTGCCACTCTCATTTCTGTAATCCAAGGCCAAGGCGTAAGTGTTTGCCATCATGTGATACCTTCTATTTCCTTGTGTTTTCTCTTTGCTTGCCAAGCAGATTTGTGAGAATAAACTATATTTGTTCTTCTCTTTCTGGTTTAT
>JAJIBD010031062.1:0-14955 GCA_021461705.1 Cryptotis parvus | reverse complement strand
AGAAGAAGAAGAAGAAGAAAGAAGAAGAAGAAGAAGAAGAAGAAGAAGAAAAAAAGAAGAGGAAGAGGAAGAAGAAGAAGAAGATGAAGAAAGAAGAAGAAGAAGAACAAGAACAAGAACAAGAATAACAAGAAGAAGAAGAAGAAGAAGAAGAAGAAGAAGAAGAAGAAGAAGAAGAAGAAGAAGAAGAAGAAGAAGAAGAAGAAGAAGAAGAAGAAGAAGAAGAAGAAGAAGAAGAAGAAGAAGAAGAAGAAGAAGAAGAAGAAGAAGAAGAAAAAAGAAGAAGTAGAAGAAAGAAGAAAAGAGGAAGAGGAAGAAAAGCACCTACCACACTACCAAAAGATGGGGATGGAAATGTACACTAGTGAAGGGACAGGTGTTGGAACATTGAGTGACTAAAACAAAATCATGGACAACTTTATAACTATGTATCTCAGTAGCTTAATTTTTAAAAATTAAATAAAGAAACTCAGTTTATGAATCATAGCATTAGGAAAACTTTTCTTGACAACCACTCTATGTCACTGCAACACATCTCACACAGTAGTCACCACTTGTTTCGTTTATAGCCCTTATGAATAATGGTGACTAATGTTAAAACCATGTCACTTTCACATACAACACAGACTAAATGGCTTTAAATCATGACAATAGACATGGGTTGTCTTAAATTTTCATACTTTTTAGACCCCAAAGCTAAGGATGAGATGAGTGGACAACATGGATTAAGTAGTTCAGATAAAAATGAATCCTGTAACCTGTGTGTAAAAGGCCTTTGAAGAAAGATACCCTGAATCCTAAAAGTGTGGTCTGAAGCCAGTGCTCAACAAGCTGGAAAAATGAGAGAAAAACTTCATGGCATGGAATTTCAATGATAGATATGGTTCATTGTACTTAAATAGCTCTGCTTAACCTTTCAAGCAGTTTTGGAGATGAGCAGATGGTAGGGGAGGGCTTTGCTTAGGTGGTGAAGTTTCAGCTGCAAAAAGGCAATTCCTAGAATGATAATTCAGAAACTCATTTCCAACACTTATCATATTGGCAGAGGGTTTGTGAATCTTTTCAGGAAAAATGAGAAGGAATAAGAATAAGGCATCCTATGTTTAGTTAAGTTATATGGAAGCAAATGCTATCAAATCCAATTCTTCCTTGTGTTGGTATTCCAAAGGCAAAAAGCCAGACTTGTTTGTACTTAAATAATACTGAAAGCTAAAGTTTAGGGTCTACAATAGAACAGTCCTCCAAAACACAGAGCAACTATAAATGCTTTCTGAAATCAGTACATAGTTTCAGCTCAATTGCTCCAACCTAAGCTGTTGTTACATCCCTCTGGCTTCCAGCCAAATGTTATACAGAAAGGACAAGTTTTAGAAACAATTTCAATATAGACTGAAATTCTACCTTGCCACTAAATAACTATATAATTTTGGACACATTTCTTTTCTTTATGATCCTGTTTCCACAAATGTAAAATAAGGGTACAAGTATAGAGGAAATTATAGAAATCTCAACGAAGATTGTCAAAATTCAATGTATAATATGTATAATATACTAATATATAAATAGTTAGCCAAATATACATAAAATCGTATCAGTTTATCTTTATAATTTATCTCTTGCCTAGTTTAATGTGCACTTTCTATCATAATAAATGTCTTTTCTTTTTAACTTTGACTTATCTCTAACCTTCCCTTTATTTCACATAACTTTAATGATAATGTTTTTCCTGAAATATCTTCACACTTTGCTTCATTTGTACAAACAAGTCAATGAGATTTGATTTGGGGTACAAAGAGTATATAACAAAAACTGTCAATGTTGTCAATACTTAAAATGCTTAATGATAACTGCTTTAATTCAGTTTAAATTGTTTATATGCAAAAATGTTTTCAGTGGATATTTTTCTGTAGTAACAAAAAAGACTATTTAACTGGCTTAAATAGGGAATTGACTTATAACTGAAAAGCCCCCCACGGAATTTTCATGGCTTGTAAGGCATGGTTTGGTTCAAATATTTAAGTCTGTTCTAGAGCATGAAGGGGGTAAAGAGAGAGGGAGAGAGAGACAGAGATCTAAAATACAAATCTCTACACTTTGTTCAGTTTAAGATTGAATTAGGCAGGTGAGAAATGTAGAAGCAGACTAGGCTAGGGAAAGAGTTAGTTGAGGAAATCTCATTTCTCTATTCTTAAAAATGATGAGAAAGAACAAAGATGTGGAAAATTTAGGTGGCCCACTTGAAGCTTTTCAAAATAAGACTACAGAGATTAATGAAATAATTTTAAGATGCTAAGAAGGATAACTTTTGTTTTCCTATGAATATAGATAACTTTATTATTGTTTTATATGCAAGCAGTAGAAAATTCACCACTGAATTTCTGTCCAGTAAAAGGTTAAAAGTGATGACTCAGAACCGGTCGCACAGAAGCATTTGTGTGCCCAATTTTTTGAGCATCTTGCCCAATTTTTCTGCAGTTCACCAGTTCTGTCTGCTTTCAAATGTTGGCTTTGTTCTTGGACTGACCTCATAAACCTAAGGCTGGCATCCTTCAATTTGTTCAGTTAAGCTTATATCCCAGGGCAGAGCAAGAGCTACAGCCAGGTTTTATAATCATCATCCAAAAAGTTCCCAGCTTCACTTGGATTAGAATTCCCTGACAAAACATCTGTAGCAGGGGGAACACTATTCTCTGATTGGTTTAGCTCTGTATCAATCATCATGACAAGAAAACAAGATTATTCTAAAATTCTAACACCAAGCAGAACCTTCTTCTGTTCTGGCCATGACAATAAGGCTCATTCCTCATCCTCATAAACTTTGTAACTGTCATTCGGGGAGTTGATTTAAATGTTAGAAGAACAAATTCAATGTCAGACACAATTTAAAAATAATTTTAGCACTGGGGAGATAAATCAAAGCGGTTGACATATGCTTTCCATGAAGGGTCTAAATCTAATCATGGGCACCTGCATTGCACTCCTTCCTCTTCTGTTGTGGAGCTATATTCAGAGACCAATATATTCTTCTCTGAATATAGTCTTTACAATTGGAGGACATGCTTTGGGTCCCCAGCGCCACCAGTCCAAGCTGATATCACTGATGAAAAACTGCTGATAGCAGCCCCTGACCCCTCCTAAGAAACCACTGGGAGCCCCTAAACACACACAAAATACAAGTATAATTATTAGGATTGGTACAATGTTCTGAAATGTTTAGAAGTATTTCCCTACTTCGGATTTCTTCCAAATAAATATTATGATTAAAATCCAAAGACATTGTTAAATATCATGGATTAGCATCCAAAGACATGGTTAGAGTGGAGAATCTGCTACAATGATTAGTATCCTAAAATGTAGTCTGGAGCCAGTGCTAATCTACTAATATGTTGACAAGAATCTATTTCTAGATTTCTAGAATATATATTTCTAATCTTACTAATATACTGACAAGCACTAATGAGATGGGACTCGTACACTGACAGCCAAACTCCTATTATAGAAAGGTTCAGTCCTTTAGCTATTGTGCCGTCCCAATTTTTTCTTACCCTTCTGCTTCGCTAAAAATTTTTTTCTTTTCTTTCTTATATATCACACTTCTCTTTCATTTTCTTTCAATGGGAGGTCAGGTATGTAGAAGTGCCTGTTGTCTAAGAAACAGGACTCCTGCAAGGATGAACTGACTGCCTGAGTCACCGAGAGACTCAATGAGTCTCTGATCTTCTGATTGCCCTTGATATGGACAGGCTTGGAAGATTAGTAATCTCCTTGGGATTGGGCGGTGATGGCCAACATCCTCCACACAAATATATATCCAAGGTTTGGAAAATTTTTTCAAGGGAAAAATTAACCTTTATACCCACAAACCCGCCTGGAAGATCATGTATTAGGAAATTAGAGATAGTCTAGGTATAAGGTGACATGTCTTGTACGTGATATTGATTTAATCCTCTACTTATTGTCCTCTAAGGACAGCCAGATGTAATTCTAAAGCAGAGTAAGTCAAAACAAAAATTAAAAATAAACATAGGTGCTGGAGCCGATAGTCCAGTGGGTAGGCATTTTCCTTTGCACGTGATCATTCATGCTAGCCTCGGTTCGATCCTCGCATCCCATATGGTACCCTAAGCACCGCCAGAGCACCTCGAGTGCAGAGCCAGAGTAACTCCTGACAATTGTCGGTGTGACCTAAAAAGCAAAAAAATGAACACAAATGTGACCAGAGAGATGGTTCAGCAGAATGAGTTCATGCTTTGGATGTGCGTGGAGGGCTCCAGGTTCAATCACAGCAACTCCATGATGGTTCCTGAGCTGACAGTTTCATGAGGAGCCACGCTAGGCACAAATGCTTCTGTGCAGACCGTTCTGAGTTATAACTTTAACCTTTTTACTGGACAGAAATTCAGCGGTGTATTTTCTGCTGCTTGCATAAAACAATAATAGTTATCTATATTCATAGGAAAACAAAATTCTTTCTTAGCATCTAAAAATTATTTAATTAATCTCTGTAGTCTTATTTTGAAAAGCTTCAAAGTGGGCCACCTAAATTTTCCTACATCTTTTGTTCTTCTCATAATTTTTTAAGAATAGAGAAATGAGATTTCAACTCTTCCTAGCCTAGTCTACTTAACATTCTCACCTGCCTGATTCAATCTTAAACTGAACAAAGTGTGGAGTTTTGTATTTTAGATTCTGTCTCTCTCTCTCTCTTTACCCTCAACGCCTAAGAACAGACTTAAATGCTTAATTTAAATGGCATCTTCTCTTATGTTGAGCGTAAATAGCCAGAAGGAGAGAGACAGATACAGAATGACCGTATTTATTTGCATGGCATAAATATATATATAAACACATGAAATTAATTGTCAAGTGAAACATATATCAGGAAGTCTGTCGTTGCGGAAGGTCTCGAAACGGTGGGAGCCAGAACAGTATGCTAATAATTGCTCTAGAATATTATCATTGTCCTATACGTGTGATACGATGGGGTTCCACTGTATGTTCTGTATCCATAAAGCCTGGAAGGAAGCGAAAATAGAAAGAGAGAGAAGCGGAAAGAAATAAAGAACCTGCCACAGGTGGGTTGTAAAGGTGAGAGAATGATTAGTGGGGAGATGGGTCAGAGGCTTTCGAATACTGTATGACCAAACCCAGACATGAACTTTTTTTTTAATTTTTTTTTATTTTTACAAAGATATACAATTAAAAAGTTCATATTTGGGTTTTGGTCATACAGTGTGGCAGCACCCATCCCGCCACCAGTGCCCATCTCCCACCACCAACGTCCCCGGTTCCCTCCCCCCCCCCAGCCCCTCCTCCATGGCAGGTTCTTTATTTCTTTCCATTTCTCTCTTTCTTTCCTTCCCTCCAGACTATGGATTACAGAACATACATTAAAGGGTTGTCATGTGTATCCTTTTGCCTCTATTTAATGCTCAGTTCTAGGTTGGCATTAGTACCCTCGACAATTGTTAGCACACTGTTCCATTTTCTGTCTTACCTAGCCTCTGACTCCCACACGTTTGTGATAATTTCCACCTTTGACAGGACCTCCTGATATATGTTTCACTTGACCTTGGATATTGGTATCATAATATGTACCTATATATTTATGTTATGCAGATAAATGCAGTCATTCTGTATCTGTCTCTCTCCTTCTGGCTAATTTCGCTCAACATAATCTTCTCCATGTCCATCCATTTATAGGCAAATTTTATAACTTCATTTTTCCTAACAGCTGCATAGTATCTCCATTGTGTAGATGTACCAAAGCTTTTTTATCCAGTCATCGATTTTCGGGCACTCTGGTTGCTTCCAGATTCTGGCTATTGTGAATAATGCTGCTATGAACATAAAAGTAGGGATGGTGTTTCCGCTGCGTATTTTTGGTTTCCCAGAGTAGATTCCCAGGAGTGGTATGGCTGGGTCAAATGGGAGTTCAATTTCTAGTCTTTGGAGGAATGTCCATATTGTTTTCCAGAAAGGCTGTACCAGCCGGCATTCCCACCAACAATGGATGAGTGTCCCCTTCTCCCACATCCACGCCAGCACTTGTTGTTCTTGCTCTTTGAATATGTGCCAGTCTCTGTGGTGTAAAGTGGTATCTCATTGTTGTTTTGATTTGCATCTCTCTGATGATTAGTGATGATGAGCATTTTTTCATATGTTTTTTTGGCCATTCGAATTTCTTCCTTGCTGAAGTTTCTGTTCATTTCTTCTCCCCATTTTTTGATGGGGTTGTTTGTTTTCTTCTTGTAAAGTTCTACCAGTGCCTGATATATCCTGGATATTAACCCCTTATCAGATGGGTATTGGGTGAATATTCTTTCCCATTCTGTGGACTGCTTTTGTATCTTAGTCACTGTTTCTTTTGAGGTGCAGAAGCTTTTTAGTTTCATGTAGTCCCATATGTTTATCTTTTCTTCTAGTTGCTTTGTTAGTGATGTTTCACCTTTGAAGATGCCTTTAGCTTCAATGTCGTGGAGGGTTTTTCCTATATTTTCTTCAATGTACTTTTATGGATTCAAGTCTGATATTGAGATCTTTAATCCATTTTGATCTGATTTTTGTGCATGGTGTTAGACACAGGTCCAAATTCATTTTTTACATGTCGCTGCCCAGTTTTCCCAACACCACTTGTTGAAGAGGCTTTCCTTACTCCATTTTAGACTCGTTGCACCTTTATCAAAGATTAAATGATCATGTGTTTGAGGTTGGGTGTCAGGATACTCAATTCTATTCCATAGGTCCACAGGTCTGTTTTTATTCCAATACCATGCTGTTTTAATTACTACTGCCTTGTAGTACAGTTTGAAGTTGGGAAAGGTGATGCCTCCCATCTTCTTTTTTCCTGAGGATTGCTTTAGCTATCCTTGGGGGTTATCGTTCCATACAAATTTCAGGAGTGTTTGGTCAATTTCTTTGAAGAATGTCATGGGTATCCTTATAGGGACTGCATTGAATCTGTATAGAGCTCTAGGGAGTATTACCATTTTGACAATGTTGATTCTCCCCATCCATGGAGCAGGGAATATGTTTCCATTTCCTTGTGTCCTCTTTATCTCTTGGAGCAGTGTCTTGTAGTTTTCTTTGTACAGGTCCTTTACACACTTGGGTAAGTTGATTCCTAGGTATTTGATTTTCTGTGGCACAATTGTGAATGGAATTGTTTCCTTAATATCCCTTTCTTCTCTTTCGTTATTTGTATATAGGAAAGCCACCGATTTTGTGGGTGTTGATTTTGTATCCTGCCACTCTACTATATGCGTCTATTGTTTCTAGGAGTTTTTGGTAGAGAGTTTAGGTTCTCTAGGTATAATATCATGTCATCTGCAAATAATGATAGCTTGACTTCTTCCTTGCCTATCTGGATGCCCTTGATGTCCTTTTTCTTCTCTGATTGCTATGGCAAGTACTTCCAGTACTATATTGAATAAAAGAGGTGAGAGGGCAACCTTGTCTTGTCCCTGATCTCAGGGGGAAGGCTTTCAACTTTTCCCCATTGAGAATGATGCTCGCTGTGGGCTTTTGGTAGATGGCTGTAACTATCTTGGAGGAAAGTCCCTTCACTCCCATTTTCTGGAGGGTTTTAATCATGAACGGGTGCTGGATCTTGTCAAATGCTTTCTCTGGGCGTCTATTGATAGGATCATATGGTTTTTATTTTTTCTTATTGATATGATGTATTACAAACATGAACTTTTTTAATTGTATATCTTTTTATTTGTATATCTCACGGTGTAGACACAAATACTTAAAAAATAAAAAATTTTAAAATGTGCATCTTCTGAAGTCCTTCACAAATTCTCCCCTAACTATCATCCCCACCCCCATTCTGACCATGTATAATAACACCTCTCTCTGTTTCTAATTTGCTCAAATTGTGTTTATTTACCCAAACCTTAGAATGATCCCTATCATCTATCCTTTGTTTTGTTACAGTTTCATTTTCTACATGAAAACCTCTTTCACTGTATCACAAAGGTCAGCACTTCCAGAAACACCAAGAATTTATTGCAAGTTTGACTTTGAATGCTCTGGTCATTACGCATTGAGAACCCTTTACCCAGGCAAGATTTCTTGTAACTCCACATCCAGTAACATGGCCCACACCAGTCACTACCAGCAGTTTAAGAAGTCAACGCCAGGATTTTCTTCCCATTGGATTGTTAGAACTGGAAAATGCGCCATTTGTCTATTTCTACTGGCAGCAGAGAACATTTGTAATTATGCTGAGAGAAATAAAATATATATGAAAGGATTTCAAAGATACTCTTAGGTTTCTGTGCTTCATAGAGCTAAATTTTCTGGCTTGCTTCTCCTTTTGTAGGAATACCACTGCAAGACATCAAATGAATAACAGATACCAGGAATTTTACTAGAACAATAGCTTTCCACTTGATTCAGAAGCAAAGCCAGCATAAATTTTAAATCTCTTAAAACAATTAATAAAAATCCCACATGATAAATCAAAATCTCCTATTGATAATCAATTCTGAGCCAAGTTCTAGATGCCAAGTTAATTTTAAAATAGAAGTGACAGGCAAGGAAACGCCTCCAGGGATGAAAGACTTAAAGATGGAGATCCAGGTTTTGACCTCTGCAACATGGTCCCCTAGGTATTGCCAGGATTTCAGCACCATGTCAGAAGTATCTTCCCAGGCACTGCTGAGTAGGACACCAACTCCACCCAAAGGAGAAACTGCAATTTATCAGTATCCTGTTTTGTTCTAATGCTTTTTTGGGTCATACCCTGCAATGTGTTCAGAGGTTCACTTGATCACTTGACATCCTGCTATCTATTGATTTGTGCAAGCGAAGCTTCAGTAATGTTTCCATTTGTCCTCGTCATGTGCCAGTAGCCCAATGGCATCTAGGGAATTAGATGCCATTCCTTGCTCCAGGAATATGAAGGGAGCAAGGGAATTCTTGCTCCAGGAATATGAAGAGTCTCAAACCATTCATGCAGGGTCTTGATGAAGAAATTTGACCATCATGTAGGTAAGCAGACAACGCGATATTTTGACATGTACCATGGCATCCAGTCGGTAATGGCTCTAGTCCAGCCATCTCCAAGTCGCATTATATGTCCATTCCATCTGATTTTCGACACCTTGGGCAAGTCAGCATCCCTGACTTCAATTGTCAGCGGAGGTCGGAGCCTGGATCTTTCTCTCACTTGAGTGAGGCGTGATATTCTAAGCATAGCTCTTGATTCCCTTGGGAGACCCAAATAGTATGCTCACCCTGCTGTAGGGGCCCAGGCCCCTAGGAGAATGAGTCGTAAGAGACGTTCGAGCCAACCTTTAGTTTATCCTAAAGCTAAAAGGTCCTTGTCCTTTAGCTATTTTTTCAAAGCCAACCAGTAAAACAATGGATCTCATCCCAGTTCAGGGGTTACCCTGCCTTTGCTCTCAGTAATACTCCTGGTGGTGCTCAGGGACTATGGCGGAGTCTTGGGAAATCCAAGTCAGGCATGTGTAAGGCAATCACCTTAACCATTGGCCCCTTTCCATTAAGGCCCTATCCATTAATGAACCACAGCAGGTGTCTGTGTTTATGAAGTGGATTTTTGCTACAAATACATTTGTATGTTCATAAATGAAGCAAAACAAATCAAGAGATTAGCCATGGAGACACCGAGATTTTGTTTCAGACTTTCCAGTAGCTTTCACACTATGGCAGTGATATGACCACACCCTAAGGTCATTGAGTCTGGACTAAAGGGTTGACACCAGTCGCATTAGTGAAGAAGCAAACTCTGTATGTTTTGGATCTTCCTGTGCCATAAGTAAAGGTGAATTCCAAGTATGGGGAAGGAAGTTTCCATGAACCTTCAAGAGTTTCTTGCTTCTTCCCCATGAGTCCTGCTTCCTATGCAATATTACTCAGTGGATACCAACAGACTGTTATTTTGCCATCATGTTCTAAAATTGCTTTAGAGGCATGCCAGTTCACTTGTTCTCCTCCCTCTGCAGTTACCAACATCTACTCAACAGCCCACCAGCTAGAGCTGTTCAGTTCCTCCCTGTGCCATGTTTACTAAACCCATGAAAAAGCATGGAGGATAGATTTTTCCCTAATTTTTGAAGGCAGCACATTAAACAGAAAGAATGTATGAATACAGAGATTCAGTGGAAGTACCAGCCTTGTGAGGCTAAATCCGTTCACTTTCATACTCTAATATGGCCTCCTAAGCACTGCTGTCATCCCTGAGCACAGAGCCAGGCAGGCCAACTACAGGTGTGGCCCAAAATAAAACAAACAAAAAGAATTAAAAGGTAAATAATGCTTGATTTAGAAAAATTAAAAAGCTTGGATTAATGAACCTGTGGTATGATACATTATATGATCAAGACTGTAGGATGTGAGCAAAGTAGGGGTTTGTGAAGCCACATGGTCTTGCCCCCATTTAAACCTCCTCTATGACCTTTTTTTTAATCAAGGAAAATTATCATATCATAAAATTAATCACTTAAGTATAAATTGAGTGACATTTAGTAAAAGTCACAATGTTCAGCAAACAACACTCTCTAAATCCCAGCAGTTTCATCATTCCAAAAGTAAAGTGCATGCCCCATAAAGTAGGGGACATAGGAACTTTCAAACGTTCTTTCCTATCCACCTTGTTATGCTTACTAAGCACATTCAATGGATCATTCAGCAGACAGGAAGTTTTTCTTCCTGTCTAAAAACTATCTTTCCTTCTAAAAATACCCTGCAAACAATAAAAGGTTTTCAAAATCATGTGTCATCACTATAACCCCTGCAAAGTTTTTCCTTTTTTTATTTCCCAGGATTTACTATTCTGGAGACAACCAGTGCTTTTTGATTCAAAGTACCAATTATTCACTTATTTATGACAATATGAAGGTTTTGGGTTTTTTGCTTGTCTTGTTTTTGGGGTGGTTTGGGGAGGTTGGAGCACATGCCCAGGGGTGTTCAGGACTCCCACCCTGTCCTTAGGGTATCACACCTGGTGGAGCTCAGGGAACCAAATACAGTGCAGGAATCAAATCCAGGTCAGCATCATGCAAGCAAACACTGTCCTATCTCCCCCATCCCTTAAGAATTTTTATAGACATTGATTAAAATTCCTGCTAATGGCTTATTCCTGGCTTGCACTCAGGACAACTCTTGGAAGACTCAGGATTATAAAATCAAACTCAAGCTGGCCATGTGCAAGACAATCTCCTTATGCAACTATCTTGGGGTTTCATACCACTCCTCAAGATGTAATTCACTTGTAGAAAACTGTTGGCTGATTCTAGATCATCCACCATTAAATAAGTTAAAACTGGCATGTGAATTTTCTAGAGATTGTTCCTTTTCCATTGAATAGACTACAGTATATAGTGAAAATATGCTGGGCAACTAAAACACTGTGTGACCACTCTTATTTTGATAGTTGTTTTATTGCAGTACTTTGGAACAAAATATAAAGATATGCCTCAGAGGTACTCTATAGAAAGTGGAATTGAATGTAGAGCATCAAATAAAAGTTTAGTTTACCCTAAGATTTCTGTATTTTCTTTTAACTATTTTATTATACAACCAGAGATATACAATTACAAAGATATACAATTAAAAAAGTTCATATTTGGGTTTTGGTCATACAGTGCTCCTGAGCACCCATCCCCTCCACCAGTGCCCATCTCCCACCACCAACTACCTGGTTCCTCCCCTCCCAACCCACCTCCATGGCAGGTCTTTATTTTTTTCCCTTTCTCTCTCTTCTTTCTTCTTCCTTCCAGACTATGGATTACAGAATATACATTAAAGGGTTGTCATGTATATCTTTTCGCCTCTATTTAATGCTCAGTTCTAGGTTGGCAATTATCGACAATTGTTAGCACACTGGTTCTATTTTTCTGTCTTACTCAGCCTCTGACTCCCACACGCTTCTGATAATTTCCACCTTTGACAAGACCCTCCGATCCATGTTTCACTTGACCTGGTTATTGGTATCATAATGTGTACATATATATATATATATATATATATATATATATATATATTTATGTTATAAATAAATGCAGTCATTCTGTATCTGTCTCTCTTCTTCTGGCTTTAATTTGGCTCAACATAATCTTTCCTCCATGTCCATCCATTTATAGGCACCTTATAACTCATTTTTCCTAACAGCTGCATAGTATTCCATTGTATAGATGTACCTGTGGGCTTCTCTTATCCAGTCATCAATTCCTAGGCACTCTGGGTTGTTTCCATACCCTGGCTATTGTGAATAATGCTGCTATGAACATAAAAGTAAGGATGGTGTTCGGGCCAGCGTATTTTGGTTTCCCAGAGTATATTCCCAGGAGTGGTATGGCTGGGTCAAATGGGAGTTTAATTTCTAGTCTTTGGAGGAATGTCCATATTGTTTTCCAGAAAGGCTGTACCAGCCGGCATTCCCACCAACAATGGACGAGTGTCCCCTTTTCCCACATCCACACCAGCACTTGTTGTTCTTGCTCTTTGAATATGTGCCAGTCTCTGTGATGTAAATGATATTAACCCCATCAAAAAATGTGAGAGAAGTGAAATGAACAGAGACTTCAACAAGGAAGAAATTAGAATGGCTAAAACATATAAAATGCTCATCATCACTAATCATCAGAGATGCAAATTCTGTACTTTTATGGCAAGCCACAATGTAAGAGAAGGAAGAAAGAGAAGTACAGAGAGAAACACAGACTATAGAGAGAGAGAGAGAAGAGAGAAAATGCCTTCCTTAGAGGCATATAGGGAAGGGAGAGGGAATCTGGGGACACTGGTGGTGGAAATGAGCACTGGTATATGGACAGGTGCTGGAACACTGTATGACTGAAACCAACTTTTGAGCAGCTTTGTAAATGTCTATCTCCTGCGTTTTAATAAAATTTATAACAGCCTGAGGTCTCCTTTGAACTTTTAGCCATTTCCTTTATGCTCTTGAAGGCTTTCCATGCTGCTCTCTGCCTCCTGCACAGCTCAGTTTTTATCATTCATCATGTTGAGTTTCAACCTAGGCACACACCCTACATTCAGAGATGTTTGTTCCTTGAGAGTGAATGGAAGCACCTGGAGCTAGTTCATTTTTCATAAAGAATGTTTGAGATTCAGCTGTAGAGACCTTACCACATTCTCAGTCGAAGTCAAATTAGCATTTGTGCCTCTTGACTAATGTTTGGCTTTATTAGGAACAATGTCATCGCTAAGCAGAGGTAAAGAGTGGTGGTGGTGTACTTGCCAGCCATTTCCATCTTCACTCCCATTCCTTCCCATTTCTAATTGTCACTTGTCGCTTTCCAGGGTGGCACTGAAGAGTTTCAGTAGAAATGGTATCACCCTGCTGAACCCTCTCTTTAAGATCAATGGATCACTTCCTTGTAGAATAACAGTGAGATTATGGTGGTGAACTGCACACGCTCATGACTATCTTAATTTATTGGGTTTGAACGCCCTGTTTTGCTAGGGCTTCTATGACCACTTTGGTATCAAATCGAATCAAAGGCTTTTTAAATCAATGAAGGTAGAGACAGAGCGACATCTTGAACTCTCTACAAACCTCAAGAACTTCTTGGTTACTGTGTGATATGGTCAACTGTGCTGAATCCTTTTGGGAAGCCAGCTTGCTCACATGGTTATCCATCTAAGGTTCTGCCAATCCAGTTCAGTGATGACTCGAGTGAAAAGTTTATAGAGGACTCTGACAACAGGCAGATGTAAGCAAACTTGTTGCCAATGTCATGAATGTCTCTTCTTGAACAGTAGAACTGTCCTGCTGGTTTTCCATTGGGAGGCCATCTTGCACTCAGACAGGTAGCGTGTGATGAGCTGAGCCAGTGTATTGATGAGTACTGATGGCAGATTCTTCAAGTGAACCAGTCTGTCTTTGTCTGCCTTTGTGTTGCTCAGCTTCTTTCCAAAGAAATGGCATGTTGGATTTCAGAAGGGGGAATGTTAGAATGATATATTCATCCTGCAGAATTTGGTATGTGGGCAGTCACTAGTAATGTGACTATCAAAGAGATCTGAGTAGATGTTATGGATAATCTTCTCCATATCCTTTTCTGGAAGATAACCATCAGTACATTGGAGGGTGGTCATCTTGGTCTTATAATTGTTGAAGTGATAGGCCTTGTGAATGTTCTTCTGGTTTCTGCTGCATTGGCCAGTATTGCAGCTCTTCTCTCATTGAGGTCTTACTATCGCTTCTCTGCACTGCTTCATGAGCTCGGACATTAGCTTATGGTTGCCTGAAGTTCATATTGCCACATTGGCGAATGAGCTTGGTGAGTTTTTGAAGACAGGCATCCTTTGTGGCTTTCATCTCTCCCTACAATCATGGAGGTCCTGAACCAGTCAGTTGTATTCTTCTGTCGATGTCATCAATGATGGCATCTTTCCCCATGTTGCCATTAATGTGTGTCAAAGAACTCCCAGTTGGTGGTCGCTCAGGAGTTCTTTGCTTAAACTTGCAGCCTTTTCTCCTCATTCCGTGAAGTAGAATTTTTGCACAAAGGAGACGATTAGTCTGATCCTGTTCCAGAATTTCTGGGACGACAGTGGCATTGGTCAGGCAAGAGTCAGTTGAATATGATGTGGTCACTTACTGTGGAACTGTCCAGGATATTCCCATGTCCAACATTTAGATTCAGCCTTCTGGAACAGTGAGTTCTCATGAATTGTCTTGGTGGACATGATGAACTCAGTCTTCACCTGTTCATTCCATTCTAGGTCATGAGTTCCAATTGAAGTTCTTTGAACTATGTTCACAATTCTTATCTTTATTAAAATCACTGACTATAAAATTTGTAGAAGGTGTGGTCTTCTTTACAGAACTCCTCCAGTTCCATGTCTAATTTCAATTTCCTTCCCTTGTATGTGGATGTTGGTGCAGACAACAAAGATAGAAACTGCTGGCAGGAGCCACACTTATTCAGGTGTAATCATCCAATTTGGTTTGTTAGGCAC
>JAJIBD010031061.1:0-162556 GCA_021461705.1 Cryptotis parvus | reverse complement strand
AAGAAGAAGAAGAAGAAGAAGAAGAAGAAGAAGAAGAAGAAGAAGAAGAAGAAGAAGAAGAAGAAGAAGAAGAAGAAGAAGAAGAAGAAGAAGAAGAAGAAGAAGAAGAAGAAGAAGAAGAAGAAGAAGAAGAAGAAGAAGAAGAAGAAGAAGAAGAAGAAGAAAGAAGAAGAAGAAGAAGAAGAAGAAGAAAAGCACCTACCACACTACCACAGAGCAGACTGGGGATGGAGGGGGAAATGTACACTAGTGAAGGGACAGGTGTTGGAACATTGAGTGACTAAAACAAAATCATGGACAACTTTATAACTATGTATCTCAGTAGCTTAATTTTTAAAAATTAAATAAAGAAACTCAGTTTATGAATCATAGCATTAGGAAAACTTTTCTTGACAACCACTCTATGTCACTGCAACTCACATCTCACACATGTAGTCACCACTTGTTTCGTTTATAGCCCTCATGAATAATGGTGACTAATGTGTAAAACCATGTCACTTTCACATACAACACAGACTAAGATGGCTTTAAATCATGACAATAGACATGGGTTGTCTTAAATTTTCTCATACTTTTTAGACCCCAAAGCTAAGGATGAGATGAGTTGACAACATGGATTAAGTAGTTCAGATAAAAAATGAATCCTGTAACCTGTGTGTAAAAGGGCTTCCTTTGAAGAAAGATACCCTGAATCCTAAAAGTGTGGTCTGAAGCCAGTGCTCAACAAGCTGGAAAAATGAGAGAAAACTTCATGGCATGGAATTTCAATGATAGATATGGTTCATTGTAATTTAAATAGCTCTGCTCAACCTTTCAAGCAGTTTTGGAGATGAGCAGATGGCAGGGGAGGGCTTTGCCTAAGTGGTGAAGTTTCAGCTGCAAAAGGCAATTCCTAGAATGATAATTCAGAAACTCATTTCCCCCCCAACACTTATCATATTGGCAGAGGGTTTGTGAATCTTTTCAGGAAAATGAGAAGGAATAAGAATAAGGCATCCTATGTTTAGTTAAGTTATATGGAAGCAAATGCTATCAAATCCAATTCTTCCCTTGTGTTTGCTATTCCAAAGGCAAAAGCCAGACTTGTTTGTAATTAAATAATACTGAAAAAGCTAAAGTTTAGGGTCTACAACAGAACAGTCCTCCAAAACACAGAGCAACTGCTAAATGCTTTCTGAAATCAGTACATAGTTTCAGCTCAATTGCTCCAACCCAAGCTGTTGTTACATCCTCTGGTTTCCAGCTAAATGTTATACAGAAAGGACAAGGTTTTAGAAACAAGCCTAATATAGACTGAAATTCTACCTTTGCCACTAAATAACTATATAATTTTGGACACATTTCTTTTCTTTTATGATCCTGTTTCCACAAATGTAAAATAAGGGTACAAGTATAGAGGGAATTATAGAAATCTCAAACGAAGATTGTCAAAATTCAATGTGATAATATGTATAATATACTAATATATAAATAGTTAGCCAAATATACATAAAATCGTATCAGTTTATCTTTATAATTTATCTCTTGCCTAGTTTAATAGCACTTTCTATCATAATAAATGTCTTTCTTTTTTTTAACTTCTGACTTATCTCTAACCTTCCCTTTATTTCACATAACTTTAATGTTAATGTTTTTCCTTGAAATATCTTCACACTTTTGCTTCATTTGTGCAAACAAGTCAATGAGATTTGATTTGGGGTACAAAGAGTATATAACAAAAACTGTCAATGTTGTCAATACTTAAAATGCTTAATGATAACTGCTTTAATTCAGTTTAAATTGTTTATATGCAAAAAATGTTTTCAGTGGATATTTTTTCTGTAGCAAGTAACAAAAAGACTATTTAACTGGCTTAAATAGGGAATTGACTCTTATAACTGAAAAGCCCCCTACGGAATTTTCATGGCTTGTAAGGCATGGTTTGGTTCAAACATTTAAGTCTGTTCTTAGAGCATGAAGGGGGGTAAAGAGAGAGGGAGAGAGAGACAGAGATCTAAAATACAAATCTCTACACTTTGTTCAGTTTAAGATTGAATCAGGCAGGTGAGAATGTAGAAGTAGACTAGGCTAGGAAAGAGTTAGTTGAGGAAATCTCATTTCTCTATTCTTAAAAAAATGATGAGAAAGAACAAAGATGTGGAAAATTTAGGTGGCCCACTTGAAGCTTTTCAAAATAAGACTACAGAGATTAATGAAATAATTTTAAGATGCTAAGAAGGATAACTTTTTGTTTTCCTATGAATATAGATAACTTTATTATTGTTTTATATGCAAGCAGTAGAAAATACACCGCTGAATTTCTGTCCAGTAAAAAGGTTAAAAGTGATGACTCAGAACCGGTCTGCACAGAAGCATTTGTGTGCCCAATTTTTGAGCATCTTGCCCAATTTTTCTGCAGTTCACTCAGTTCTGTCTGCTTTCAAATGTTGGCTTTGTTCTTGGACTGACCTCATAAAACCTGCTGGCATCCTTCACCTTGTTCAGTTAAGCTTTCATATCCCAGGGCAGAGCAAGAGCCACAGCCAGGTTTTATAATCATCATCCAAAAGTTCCCAGCTTCACTTGGATTAGAATTCCCTGACAAAACATCTGTAGCAAGGGGAACACTATTCTCTGATTGGTTTAGCTCTGTATCAATCATCATGACAAGAAAACAAGATTATTCTAAAATTCTAACACCAAGCAGAACCTTCTTCTGTTCTGGCCATGACAATAAGGCTCATTCCTCATCCCTCATAAACTTTGTAACTGTCATTCAAGGGAGTTGATTTAAATGTTAGAAGAACAAATTCAATGTCAGACACAATTTAAAAATAATTTTTAGCACTGGGGAGATAAATCAAAACGGTTGACACATGCTTTCCATGAAGGGGTCTAAATCAATCATGGGCACCTGCATTGCACTCTTCCTCCTCTGCCAGAGGCTATATTCAGAGACGAATATATTCTTCTCTGAATATAGCCCTTAAGCTCCACAGGACATGCTTTGGGTCCCCAGCACCACCAGTCCAAGCTGATATCACAGAGATGAAAACTGCTGATAGCAGCCCCTACGACTCCCAAGAACCACTGGGGAGCCCCTAACACACACACAAAATAAAAGAATAATTTTTAGCGATTTGGTACAATGTTCTGAAATGCTTAAAAGTATTTCCCCTACTTGGATTTCTTCCAAATAAAATACCATAGATTAGCATCCAAAGACATTGTTAAAATATCATGGATTAGCATCCAAAGGTATGGTTAGAGGGAGAATCTGGTAATACAATGATTAGTATCCTAAAAATGTAGTTTGGAGCCAGTGCTAATCTACTAATATGTTGACAAGAATCTATTTCTAGATTTCTAGAATATATTTCTAATCTACTAATATACTGACAAGAATCTACTGAGATGGGACCAGACACTGACAGCCAAACCGGACTCTATTATAGAAAGGTTCAGTCCTTTAGCTATTGTGCCACTGCCCCAATTTTTTCTTACCCTTCGTTTTCTCAAATTTTTTTTTCCTTTTCTTCTTATATATCACACTTTCCTTTCATTTTCTTTTAATGGGGGGGAGGTCACATGTAGAAGTGCCTAAGCTGTTTCCAAGAAACAGGACTGCAAGGGATGAACTGACTGCCTAAGTCACCGAGAGACTCAATGAGTCTCTCTCTGATCTTCTGATTGCCTCGGACATGGACAGGCTTGGAAGATGAAAATCTCCTTGGGATTGGCAGATGGCCAACATCCTCCACACAAATATATATCCAAGCTCTGGAAAATTTTTTTCAAGGGAAAAAAATTAACCTTATACCCACAAACTCAGTCGGAAGATCATGTATTAGAACAGAGAGATAGTCTAGGGTATAAGGTGACATGTCTTGCATGTGATACTGATTTAATCCCCTACTTATTGTCCTCTAAGGACAGCCAGATGTGGCCCCAAAGCAGAGCAAGTCAAAACAAAAATTAAAAATAAACATAGGTGCTGGAGCGATAGTCCAGTGGGTAGGGCATTTTCCTTGCACGTGACTGGTTCATGCTAGCCCGGGTTCGATCCCCGGCATCCCATATGGTACCCCCAAGCACCGCCAGGAGTAATTCCTGAGTGCAGAGCCAGGAGTAACCCTGAGCACTGTCGGGTGTGACCCAAAAAAGCAAAAAAAATGAACATAAATGTGACCAGAGAGATGGTTCAGTGAATGAGTTCATGCTTTGGATGCGTGAGGCCCAGGTTCAATCACAGCACAACTCCATGATGGTTCCTGAGCTTGACCAGTTTCACAGGGGGAGGGAGCCTACGTCAGGCACACAAATGCTTCTGTGCAGACCGGTTCTGAGTTATAACTTTTAACCTTTTTACTGGACAGAAATTCAGCGGTGTATTTTCTGCTGCTTGCATATAAAACAATAATAAAGTTATCTATATTCATAGGAAAACAAAAAGTTGTCTTTCTTAGCATCTTAAAATTATTTAATTAATCTCTGTAGTCTTATTTTGAAAAGCTTCAAGTGGGCCACCTAAATTTTCCACATCTTTGTTCTTTCTCATAATTTTTTTAAGAATAGAGAAATGAGATTTCCTCAACTCTTTCCTAGCCTAGTCTACTTCTACATTCTCACCTGCCTGATTCAATCTTAAACTGAACAAAGTGTGGAGTTTTGTATTTTAGATCTCTGTCTCTCTCCCTCTCTCTTTTTACCCCCTCAACGCTCTAAGAACAGACTTAAATGTTTAATTTAAATGTAGTATCTTCTCTTATGTTGAGCGAAATTAGCCAGAAGGAGAGAGACAGATACAGAATGACTGCATTTATTTGCATGGCATAAATATATATATATAAACATATTATGAAACCAATATCCAAGGTCAAGTGAAACATATATCAGGAGGTCTTGTCAAAGGTGGAAATTATCCCAAGCGTGTGGGAGTCAGAGGTTAGGTAAGACAGAAAATGGAACAGTATGCTAATAATTGTCGAGAATACTAATGCCAACCTAGAACTGAGCATTAAATAGAGGCAAAAGGATACACATGACAACTTTTTAATGTATGTTCTGTAATCCATAGTCTGGAAGGGAAGGAAAATAGAAAGAGAGAGAAAGGGAAAGAAATAAAGAACCTGCCATGGAGGTGGGTTGGGGAAGGGGTGAGGGAACCGGGGGCGTTGATGGTGGGAGATGGGCACTGGTGGAGGGATGGGTGCTGGAACACTGTATGACCAAAACCCAGACATGAACTTTTTTTTTTTTAATTTTTTTTTATTTTTACAATTACAAAGATATACAATTAAAAAGTTCATATTTGGGTTTTTGGTCAAACAGTGTTGCAGCACCCATCCCGCCACCAGTGCCCATCTCCCACCACCAACGCCCCCGGTTCCCTCCCCCCCCCCCAGCCCTGCTCCATGGCAGGTTATTTATTTCTTTCCATTTCTCTCTTCTCTTTCTCTTCCCCCCAGACTATGGATTACAGAACATACATTAAAGGGTTGTCATGTGTATCTTTTTGCCTCTATTTAATGCTCAGTTCTAGGTTGGCATTAGTACCCTCAACAATTGTTAGCACACTGTTCCATTTTCTGTCTTACCTAGCCTCTGAATCCCACACGTTTGTGATAATTTCCACCTTTGACAGGACCTCCTGATATATGTTTCACTTGACCTTGGATATTGGTATCATAATGTGTACATATATATTTATGTTATGCAGATAAATGCAGTCATTCTGTATCTGTCTCTCTCCTTCTGGTTAATTTCCGCTCAACATAATCTTCTCCATGTCCATCCATTTATAGGCAAATTTTATAACTTCATTTTTCCTAACAACTGCATAGTATCCCATTGTGTAGATGTACCAAAGCTTTTCTATCCAGTCATCGATTTTCGGGCACTCTGGTTGCTTCCAGATTCTGGCTATTGTGAATAATGCTGCTATGAACATAAAAGTAGGGATGGTGTTTCCACTGCGTATTTTTGGTTTCCCAGAGTAGATTCCCAGGAGTGGTATGGCTGGGTCAAATGGGAGTTTAATTTCTAGTCTTTGGAGGAATGTCCATATTGTTTTCCAGAAAGGCTGTACCAGCCGGCATTCCCACCAACAATGGATGAGTGTCCCCTTTTCCCCACACCCACGCCAGCACTTGTTGTTCTTGTTCTTTTGAATATGTGCCAGTCTCTGTGATGTAAAGTGGTATCTCATTGTTGTTTTGATTTGCATCTCTCTGATGATTAGTGATGATGAGCATTTTTTCATATGTTTTTTGGCCATTCGAATTTCTTCCTTGCTGAAGTTTCTGTTCATTTCTTCTCCCCATTTTTTGATGGGGTTGTTTGTTTTCTTCTTGTAAAGTTCTACCAGTGCCTGATATATCCTGGATATTAACCCCTTATCAGATGGGTATTGGGTGAATATTCTTTCCCATTCTGTGGACTGCTTTTGTATCTTAGTCACTGTTTCTTTTGAGGTGCAGAAGCTTTTTAGTTTCATATAGTCCCATATGTTTGTCTTTTCTTCTAGTTGCTTTGTTAGTGATGTTTCATCTTTGAAGATGCCTTTAGCTTCAATGTCATGGAGGGTTTTTCCTATATTTTCTTCAATGTACTTTATGGATTCAAGTCTGATATTGAGATCTTTAATCCACTTTGATCTGATTTTTGTGCATGGTGTTAGACACAGGTCCAAATTCATTTTTTTACATGTCGCTGCCCAGTTTTCCCAACACCACTTATTGAAGAGGCTTTCCTTACTCCATTTTAGACTCGTTGCACCTTTATCAAAGATTAAATGATCATGTGTTTGAGGTTGGGTGTCAGGATACTCAATTCTATTCCATAGGTCCACGGGTCTGTTTTTATTCCAATACCATGCTGTTTTAATTACTACTGCCTTGTAGTACAGTTTGAAGTTGGGTAAGGTGATGCCTCCCATCTTCTTTTTTCCCGAGGATTGCTTTAGCTATCCTTGGGGGTTTATCGTTCCATACAAATTTCAGGATTGTTCGGTCAATTTCTTTGAAGAATGTCATCGGTATCCTCATAGGGACTGCATTCAATCTGTATAGAGCTCTAGGGAGTATTACCATTTTGACAATGTTGATTCTCCCCATCCATGAGCAGGGAATATGTTTCCATTTCCTTGTGTCCTCTTTTAACTCTTGAAGCAGTGTCTTGTAGTTTTCTTTGTACAGGTCCTTTACACACTTGGGTAAGTTGATTCCTAGGTATTTGATTTTCTGTGGCACAATTGTGAATGGAATTGTTTCCTTAATATCCCTTTATTCTCTTTCATTATTTGTATATAGGAAAGCCACCGACTTTTTGCGTGTTGATTTTGTATCCTGCCACTCTACTATATGTGTCTATTGTTTCTAGGAGTTTTTTGGTAGAGAGTTTAGGGTTCTCTAGGTATAATATCATGTCATCTGCAAATAATGATAGCTTGACTTCTTCCTTGCCTATCTGGATGCCCTTGATGTCCTTTTCTTCTCTGATTGCTATGGCAAGTACTTCCAGTACTATATTGAATAAAAGAGGTGAGAGTGGGCAACCTTGTCTTGTCCCTGATCTCAGGGGGAAGGCTTTCAACTTTTCCCCATTTAGAATGATGCTCGCTGTGGGCTTTTGGTAGATGGCTGTAACTATCTTGAGGAAAGTCCCTTCAATTCCCATTTTCTGGAGGGTTTTAATCATGAACGGGTGCTGGATCTTGTCAAATGCTTTCTCTGCGTCTATTGATAGGATCATATGGTTTTTATTTTTTCTCTTATTGATATGATGTATTACAAACATGAACTTTTTAATTGTATATCTTTTTATTTGTATATCTCACGGTGGTATAATAAAATACTTAAAAAATAAAAAAATTTTAAAATGTAGTATCTTCTCTCAGTCCTTCACAAATTTCTCCCCAACTATCATCCCCACCCCCCATTCTGACCATGTATAATAATAATCTCTCTCTGCTTCTAATTTGCTCACCAGGCGCATTTACCCAAACCTTAGAATGATCCTTATCATCTATCCTTGTTTTGTTACAGTTTCATTTTCTACATGAAAACCTCTTTCACCAAAAAAATACTACAAAGGTCAGCACTTCCAGAAACACCAAGAATTTATTGCAAGTTTGACTTTGAATGAAGTTCTGGTCATTACGCATTGAGAACCCTTTTACCCAGGCAAGATTTCTTGTAACTCCACATCCAGTAACATGGCCCACACCAGGTCACTACCAGCAGTTTAAGAAGTCAACGTTTAGGATTCTTTCCCATTGGATTGTTAGAACTGGAAAAAATGCGCCATTTGTCTATTTCTACTGGCAGCAGAGAACATTTGTAATTATGCTGAGAGAAATAAAATATATATGAAAGGATTTCAAAGATACTCTTAGGTTTCTGTAAGCCATAGAGCTAAATTTTCTGGCTTGCTTCTCCTTTGTGTAGGAATACCACTGCAAGGATATCAAATGAATAACAGATACCAGGAATTCTTACTAGAACAATAGCTTTCCACTTGATTCAGAAGCAAAGCCAGCATAAATTTTAAATCCCCTTAAAACAATTAATAAAAACTTCACATGATAAATCAAAATCTCCTATTGATAATCAATTCTGAGCCAAGTTCTAGATGCCAAGTTGACTTAAAATAGAAGTGACAGGCAAGGAAACGTCTCCAGGGATGAAAGACTTAAAGATGGAGATCCAGGTTTTGACCCCTGCAATACATGGTCCCCTAGGTATTGCCAGGAGCTTTCCCCCCAGCACCATGTCAGAAGTACTTCCCCAGGCACTGCTGAGTAGGACACCAACCCACCCAAAGGAGAAACTGCAATTTATCAGTATCCCAGTATGTTTTGTTCTAATGCTTTTTGGGTCATACCCTGCAATGTTCAGAGGTTCACTTGATCACTTGACATCCCGTTACTCATTGATTTGTGCAAGCGAGCTTCAGTAATGTTTCCATTTGTCCCTGTCATGTGCCAGTGTAGCCCAATGGCATCTAGGAATTAGATGCCATTCCTTGCTCCAGGAATATGAAGGAGCAAGGAATTCCTTGCTCCAGGAATATGAAGAGTCTCAAACCATTCATGCAGGGTCTTGATGAAGAAATTTGACCATCATGTAGGTGGGCAGACACGTGATATTTTGACATACCATGGCATCCAGTCGGTAATGGCTCTAGTCCAGCGTCATCTCCAAGTCGCATTATATGTCCAGCCCATCTGATTTTCGACACCTTGGCAAACAAGTCAGCATCCCTGATTCTCAATTGTCAGCGGAGGTCGGAGCTCCGGATTCCTTCTCTCACTTGAGTGGGGCGTGATATTCTAAGCATAGCTCTTTTGATTCCCCTTTGGGAGACCCAAATAGCATGCTCACCCTGCTTCGGTAGGGGCCCAGGTCTCTCAGGGAGAATGGTGCAGTCGAAGAGAGCGTGCCCGGAGCCAAAAGTCCTTTTTAGCTTTGTCCTAAAGCTAAAAGGTCCTTTGTCCTTTTAGCTATTTTTTCAAAGCTCAACCAGTAAAAACAATGGATCTCATCCCAGTTCAGGGGTTACTCCTGCCTTTGCTCTCAGTAATTACTCCTGGTGGTGCTCAGGGGACTATATGGAGTCTTGGGAATCAAATCCAAGTCAGGCATGTGTAAGGCAATCACCTTAACCATTGGCCCCTTCATTAAGGCCCTCTATCCATTAATGAACCAGCAGGTGTCTGTGTTTATGAAGTGGATTTTTGCTACAACACATTTGTATGTCTATAAATGAAGCAAACAACCAAGAGATTAGCCATGGAGACACCGAGATTTTGTTTCAGACTTTCCAAGTAGCTTCACACTTATGGCAGTGATATGACCACACCCTAAGGTCTATTGAGTCTGGACTAAGGGGCTGACACCAGTCGCATTAGTGAAGAAGCAAACTCTGTATGTTTTGGATCTTCCTGTGCCATAAGTAAAGGTGAATTCCAAGTATGGGGAAGGAAGTTTCCATGAACCTTCAAGAGTTTCTTGCTTCTTCCCCATGAGTCCTGCTTCCTATGCACATGCTTACTCAGTGGATACTAACAGACTGTTATTTGCCATCATGTTCTCTAAAATTGCTTTAGAGGCATAAAGCAGTTCACTTGTTCTCCTCCCTCTGCAGTTACCAACATCTATCACAATGGCCCACCAGTTAGAGCTGTTCAGTTCTCCCCTTGTGCCATGTTTACTAAACCCATGAAAAAGCACATGGAGGATAGATTTTTCCCTAATTTTGAAGGCAGCACATTAAAACAGAAAGAATGTATGAGCCACAGAGATTCAGTGAAGCACTAGCCTTGTAGGAGGCTAAACTGGGTTCAATTTCTTGCGCCGAATATGGCCTCCCAAGCACTGCTGTCATCCCTGAGCACAGAGCCAGGGCAGGCCAACTACAGGTGTGGCCCAAACAAACAAACAAAAAAAAAGAATTAAAAAGGTAAATAATGCTTTGATTTAGAAAAAATTAAAAGTGCTTGGATTAATGAACTCAGGGTATAGATACATTATATGATCAAGACTGTAGTAGGATGAGTTAAAGTAGGGGTTTGTGAAGCCACATGGTCTTGCCCCATTTAAACCTCTATGACCTTTTTTTTAATCAAGGAAAAATTATCATATCATAAAATTAATCACTTGGGCATAAATTGAGTGACATTTAGTAAAGTCACAATGTTCAGCAAACAACACTCTCTAAATCCCAGGCAGTTTCATCATTCCAAAAGTAAAGTGCATGCCCATAAAGTAGGGGACATAGGAACTTTCAAACGTTCTTTTCCTATCCACCTTTGTGCCATGCTTACTAAGCACATTCAATGGATCACTCAGCAGACAGGAAGTTTTTCTTCCTGTCTAAAACTATCTTTTCCTCTCTAAAAATACCCTGCAAACAATAAAAGGTTTTCAAAATCATGTGTCATCACTATAACCCCTGCAAAGCTCTTTTCTATTTCCCAGGATTTACTATTCTGGAGACAACCAGTGTGCTTTTGATTCAAAGTACTAATTATTCACTTATTTATGACAATATGAAGGTTTTGGGTTTTTTGCTTGTCTTGTTTTGGGGTGGTTTGGGAGGTTGGAGCACATGCCCAGGGGTGCTCAGGATTCCTAGTTCTGTCCTTAGGTATCACACCTGGTGGAGCTCAGGGAACCAAATACAGTGCAGGGAATCAAACCAGGTCAGCATCATGCAAGCAAACACTGTCCTATCTCCCCATCCCTTAAGAATTTTTATAGACATTGATTAAATTCCAAGTTAATGGCTTATTCCTGGCTTTGCACTCAGGGATAACTCTTGGAAGACTCAGGGATTATAAAATCAAACTCAAGTTGGCCATGTGCAAGACAATCTCCCTATGCAACTATCTTGGGGTTTCATACCACTCCCTCAAGATGTAATTCACTTGTAAGAAAAACTGTTGGCTGATTCTAGATCATCCATTCATTAAATAAGTTAAATCAAGTATGTGAATTTTCTAGATGAAATTCTTTTCCTGTTCATTGAATAGACTACAGTATAAGTGTGAAAATATGCTGGGCAAACCAAAAACACTGTGTGACTCACTTTATTTTGATAGTTGTTTTATTGTGGTACTTTGGAACAAAATATAAGATATGCCTCAGAGGTACCTATAGAAAGTGAATTTGAATGTAGAGCATCAAAATAAAAGTTTAGTTTTACCCTAAGATTTCTCTGTATTTTCTTTAACTATTTTATTATACAACTGTGAGATATACAATTACAAAGATATACAATTAAAAAGTTCATATTTGGGTTTTGGTCATACAGTGTTCGAGCACCCATCCCTCCACCAGTGCCCATCTCCCACCACCAACTACCTGGTTCCCTCCCCCTCTCCCAACCCGCCTCCATGGCAGGTTCTTTATTTCTTTCCCTTTCTCTCTCTTTCTCTTTTCCTTCCCTTCCAGACTATGGATTACAGAATATACATTAAAGGGTTGTCATGTATATCTTTTTGCCTCTATTTAATGCTCAGTTCTAGGTTGGCATTAGTACCCTCGACAATTGTTAGCACACTGTTCTATTTTCTGTCTTACCTAGCCTCCTGACTCCCACACGTTTCTGATAATTTCCACCTTTGACAAGACCTCCTGATCCATGTTTCACTTGACCTTGGATATTGGTATCATAATGTGTACATATATATTTATGTTATGCAAATAAATGCAGTCATTCTGTATCTGTCTCTCTCCTTCTGGCTAATTTGGCTCAACATAATCTTCTCCATGTCCATCCATTTATAGGCAAATTTTATAACTTCATTTTTCCTAACAGCTGCATAGTATTCCATTGTGTAGATGTACCAGGCTTCTTTATCCAGTCATCAATTCTAGGGCACTCTGGTTGTTTCCAGGTTCTGGCTATTGTGAATAATGCTGCTATGAACATAAAAGTAAGGATGGTGTTTCCGCTGCGTATTTTTGGTTTCCCAGAGTAGATTCCCAGGAGTGGTATGGCTGGGTCAAATGGGAGTTTAATTTCTAGTCTTTGGAGGAATGTCCATATTGTTTTCCAGAAAGGCTGTACCAGCCGGCATTCCCACCAACAATGGACGAGTGTCCCCTTTTCCCCACATCCACACCAGCACTTGTTGTTCTTGCTCTTTTGAATATGTGCCAGTCTCTGTGATGTAAAATGATATTAACCCCATCAAAAAATGGAGAGAAGAAATGAACAGAGACTTCAACAAGGAAGAAATTAGAATGGCTAAAAAACATATGAAAAAATGCTCATCATCACTAATCATCAGAGATGCAAATTCTCTGTACTTTTTTATGGCAAGCCACAATGTGTAAGAGAAGGAAGAAAGAGAAGGAGACAGAGAGAAACACAGACTCAGAGAGAGAGAGAGAGAGAGAGAAGAGAGAAAAATGCCTTCCTTAGAGGCAGGCTAGGGAAGGGGAGGGAATCTGGGGACACTGGTGGTGGAAATGAGTACTGGTATATGGACAGGTGCTGGAACACTGTATGACTGAAACCCAACTTTGAGCAGCTTTGTAAATGTCTATCTCCTGGTGTTTTAATAAAATTACAACAGCCTGAGGTTCCTTGAACTTTTAGCTATTTCTTTTATGCTCTTGAAGGCTTTCCATGCTGCTCTCTGCCTCCTGCACAGCTCAGTTTTTAGATCATTCATCATGTTGAGTTCTCGACCTAGGTACACATAACTCTACATTCAGAGATGTTTGTTCCTTTGAGAGTGAATGGAGCACCTGGAGCTAGTTCATTTTTCATAAAGAATGTTTGAGATTCAGCTGTAGACCTTACCACATTCACAGTCGAAGTCAGTCAGCATTTGTGCCTCTTGACTAATGTTTGGCTTTATTAGAACAATGTCATCAGCGAAGCAGAGGTGGTGTACTTGCCAGCCATCTATCCTCACTCCCATTCCTTCCCATTTCTAATTGTCACTTGTCGTTCTCCAGGGTGGCACTGAAGAGTTTCAGTGAAATGGTATCACCCTGCTGAACCCCTCTTTTAAGATCAATGATCACTTCCTTGTAGAATAGTGAGATTATGGTGGTGAATCCGTAATACGGCTCATGACGGATCTTAATGTATTGGGTTTGAACGCCCTGTTTGGCTAGGGCTTCTATGACCACTTTGGTATCAACCGAATCAAAGGCTTTCTTTAAATCAATGAAGGTAGAGACAGAGCGACATCTTGAACTCTCTACAAACCTCAAGAACTTGGTTACTGTGTGATATGGTCAACTGTGCTGAATCCTTTTTGGGAAGCCAGCTTGCTCACATGGTTATCCTTCATCTAAGGTTCTGCCAATCCAGTTCAGGATGACTCGAGTGAAAAGTTTATAGAGGACGGACAACAGGCAGATGGGCAACGGTTGCCAATGTCATGAATGTCTCCCTTCTTGAACAGTAGAACTGTCCTGCTGGTTTTCCATTGGGAGGGCATCTTGCACTCAGACAGGTAGCGTGTGATGAGCTGAGCCAGTGTATTGATGAGTACTGATGGCAGATTCTTCAAGTGTTCAGGTCTGTCTTTGTCTGGGCTCGGTGCTGTTCGGCTTCTTTTCCAAAGAAATGGCATGTTGGATTTCAGAAGGGGGAATGTTGGGAATGATATATTCATCCTGCAGAATTTGGTATGTGGGCAGTCACTAGTAATGTGACTATCAAAGAGATCTGAGTAGATGTCATGGATAATCTTCTCCATATCCTTTCTGGAAGATGTGCTAGAACCATCAGTACATTGGAGGGTGGTCATCTTGGTCTTATAATTGGTGAAGGATAGGTGGGCCTTGTGAATGTTTTTCCTGGTTTCTGCTGCATTGGCCAGTATTGCAGCTCTTCTCTCATTGAGGTCTTCAATTATCGCTTCTCTGCACTGCTTCGCGAGCTCGGACATTAGCTTATGGTTGCCTGAAGTTCATGGCTTGCCACATTGGCGAATGAGCTTGAGAGTTTTTGAAGACAGGCATCCTTTTGTGGCTTTCTCTCAGCATTCCTCTCACAATCATGGAGGTCCTGAACCAGTCAGTTGTATTCTTCGGTCGATGTCATCAATGATGGCATCTTCCCATGTTGCCACAATGGTGTCAAAGAACTCCCAGTTGGTGGTCGTTCAGGGAGTTCTCTTCTTAAACTTTGCAGCCTTTTCTCCTCATTCCGTGAAGTAGAATTTTGCACAAAGGAGACGACAGTCTGATCCTGTCTAGAATTTTGGGACGACAGTGGCATTGGTCAGGCAAAAGAGTCAATTGAATATGATGTGGTCAATTTCATTGTGGAACTGTCCAATAGGATATTCCCATGTCCAACATTTAGATTCAGCCTTCTGGAACAGTGAGTTCCCATGAATTGTCTTGGTGGACATGATGAACTCAGTCTCTCACCCTGTTCATTCCATTCTAGGTCATGAGTTCCAATTGGAGTTCTTTGAACTATGTTCACAATTTTATCTTTGCATTAAAATCACTGACTATGTACTTGTAGAAGGTGTGGTCTTCTTTATAGAACTCCTCCAGTTCCATGTCGAATTTCTCAATTTCCTCTTCCTTGTATGTGGATGTTGGTGTGCAGACAACAAAGATAGAAACTGCTGGTAGTGAGCCACATTTATTCAGGTGTAATCATCCAATTTGGTTTGTTAGGCACTCAAATGAATCAATGCTCAAAGCCAGGTTTGTGCTGACAAGGACAGTGACATCACTGATGCCTCTTTTATTGCTAGTTCCAAGGAACAGTTCTTCTCCAGTGTTGAAAATGGCATTATGTGATTGACACCATCTCGTCACATACATGGGGCAGAGCTTCTCCCAGCTCTCCCCATTGCTCTCCCTGTGCTACACTGACCATGAGGTGTCTGGGAGGGATGGCCACTTTCGGCCTGGACCCATCATTCCAATAGAGCCTCGGACGAATCCAGAAGAACCCCTGCACCATGTTGGCAGCCTTTTTCATCATCTGGAGTACAAAGCTCATCAGATCTCCAAACAAGAGAGAAAGCTGATCTCAAGACCAGCTTGTCAGAGATCCACCCTATAGAGAACCCTATTTCCAGCCCAGGTATGCTTGAAACAGAGACACTGACACATGGGGCAGAGCTGCAATCAGCTTTCCCTGGTTTGTGTGGCTATGATGCATCTGCACAGTTCATCTGTAAATTAACAAGAGTATTTCACCTGCCTCTCTCAGGGAGCCCTGTAAGCTACCAAGAGTTTCTCGCCCACATGGCAGAGCCTGGCAAGCTGTCTGACGTGTTTTTGATATGCTAAAACCGGTAAAAACAATCCATCTCATTCCCTGACCCTGAAAGGGCCCTAAATACATCAGCACTAAGAAGGACGAACAAGGAGAGGCTCATAAAATCTCAGTGCAAACCAGGTTGCCAAAACGAAGAAGAACTAAAAGAACTGTTTGCACTTTCAATGCACGTACGCTGGCATTGGAAGCATATATTGAGAACCTGAATGTGCAAGCACGAAAGATCAAGTATGACATCATTGATCTGACCAGAACAAGAAGGCATCAATATAATTCATATTAATCATAAATAATAACTTCCCACATCTTTTTTAAATGGTCTAAAATATTTCTTATTTTGAACTAAATCTGAAGGTCAACCTAATATAAGCAGACATATGTTTTATTCTTCAGTGCCCTTAACAAATTTGAGTGGTAGTGTTTTCTCTTCGCATGAGTGTGGGCATCAGAGGGTGACCTGGACTTCTGAGTTGACAACAAAAAGTTAAGATTCATTGATAATGGGTTAGCAAGAAATAATTCCAATGCTCCTAAAAGATCTGCTCTGAAATTTCCAGGATTGCACAAACCTGTAGAACACAGGTAGGAACCAGAGAAAATAAAATTGACTTCAGTTAGAAAAAAAGTATCCTCTTATAATTATCACTTAAACATGCATGCTCTCTCTCTCTTCTCTCTCTCTCTCTCTCCCTCTCTCATCACATGAAACTTTCTTTCTTCACTTTCCTATGCAGGTACTGCCCTACTTCTCTTCCCTCCATTGTTCCAAACTTTGTGATAGTTGTTTACATCCACTTTTACTACTCCCTTACTTCAGCTCAGATCTCAGCCTCCTGCAGTCTAACTGCTAGTCTTATCACTCTACTGAAACAGGTCATCAGAGACTTCCTTGTAGCTAAGAATGTTGGATAACTTTTCATCTTTGTATTATTTGGCCTCACTGTGGCCTTAAATTATAATTTCCTATTGGCAATATTCATTTTACCAAATTTTCATATTCCTGTAGTCTTCATTTTTCTTTCATGGACATTCAATTATAAAACATTGTCTTAGATTTTACAAAAGTACCCCAAAATTCCTGGGCTGAATTTGTGATCTTTCTCTACAGAGACACATTTTTTCCATGTCCTTAAAAATAAATGACCACTGACACAGATGCTAAGTTGGAGTCTCAAGCTTTGAGTCTCCTCCTCCAATTGTACCCAAACCCTTCAGTCCACCAGCATTTTACAGACATGAACTAGCTGTCTACTTTTCTACATCCCTTCTGAAAACACCCTAGTCTAGGAACACAACTAAATACCTGGACAATCTTAATATCTTTGTGCATCTGGAACAGTAATTTGTTTGTAAAATGAAATCATTAGAATAAATAGAAAGTTTCTATTTCTTTCTATTTTTATGACTATAATAGTTTAAGGACCAGAACGCTACTACAGAGGTTGTTACTTGTCTTGCACGAGGCCAAGCATAATTCAGAACCTCCGCCCTGCGTGTGGTCACCCAAGCACTGCCAGGAGTGACCGCAGAACACAGAGGCAGGACTATGCCCTGAGAAATGCCTGGTGTGCCCCAAAGCCACACACACACACACACACACACACACACACACACACATTAGCCAGGTTGGGGGTGGTCAAAGGTGTAAATGCTTGTGCTTTAGAAAATCATCTCTCTCTCCCTCTCAGCACCAGAGAGTGATAGCAGGGAGGGTGTTTGCCTTGCATGTGCAGGCACTACCAGTGCAGAGACAAGAGCAACTCCTAAGCATTTCTGGATGTGACCCAAAAACAAGGCAAAAAAATCACCTCCGGGCCAGTAGTATGGTGGGGAAGGCATTTGCCTTGCATAAATGGCCAACTCGAATTAGATCCTCAAGCCCTGCCAAGAGTAAGTTCTGAGTGCAGAGACAGGAGTGATCCTCGAGCATCACCAAGTGTGATGAAAGAAAAGAGATAGAGAGGGGAGAGAGAGGGAAGGAGACAAGGAGAGAGAGAGAGGGGAGATGAAAAGAGGGAGAGAAAGGGGAGAGAGAGAAAGAGAGAAAGAGAGGGAGACAGAGAAACAGAGAGGAAAGGAGGGAGAGAGAGACAGAGAGATCTCATTACACTGATTATAGAGCAATATTCTCATTCCAGGAAGGGGAATCTCTTCTAAATGATGAATTTAGGTCAATTTGTCTTCACTAAAAATACAGACTCTCACCTCCTCAGGAACTAGGAACACTGCATAATCCTCCCAGTGCCCCAGACCCCATCAAAGCACAGAGCCGGGGAGAGGTGCTAGGGAAAAAATCATCTCTGGAGGGAACAGTGTGCTAATAAATGTCCAAAGTGATAAGGTCAACCTAGAACTGAGCATTAAATACAGGCAAAAAGATACACATGATAACCTTTAAATGAATGTATTGCAATCCACAATGTGCAAGAGAAGGAGGAGAGAAAGAGAGAGAAAGAGAAAGAGAGAAAAGAGATAAAGAACCTGTCATAGAGGCAGGCTAGGGAAGGGAGGAATTGGGGTCATTTGTGGTGGGAAATTGGCACTGGTGGAGGGATGGGTGCTGGAACACTGTATGACGGAAACCCAAACATAAACATCTTTGTAATTGTATATTTCATGGTGGTATAATAAAATATTTTTTAAAAAATCTCTGGGTCGAAGAGATAGTACAGTGAAGTCCAAGGAACACATAAGCAGGAATTAAGGCTAGTACAGGGCTTAAAGCCTGTGTGTACCCTGGCTGACTCTAGTAGAGTTCCTGGCATCACCTGATTGTCTGAGTATCATCAGGTGCAGCCCTAGAAGCTTCCAAACACTGTTTGTGTCCTTGGAAATGCCCAACCACTGCTGTGGCCCAGGTAATCCTGGGCAGCACAAGGCCTGTAGAGCACCACAGCCTCATGCTTTCTACTGGAAAGCTGGTCGTTGATGGAGAATAGATGAGACCAGCCCCGAGGACCCTGAGCACTACTTGGTAAGCATCTCCCTTCCAAAACCAAAAGGTAACTGTTGCAGGACTCCTAAGGGCCGCTGCATCTGCTCTGGATTGCCTCCTGCAAATCACTTCGTAGATAAGGGGGTAGTCTAAATGTGGCAGTTTATCTGACCATGTATGCTGTGCTAGCTGGTATAAATATTCTCCCATGCTACCACAATCATCGTGGGACTAGCTAGACCTTACCAGCATATTAGCCTGGCCACGCAGGACCCCTGGGTAAATTACACCAGAGAGAAATGCTGTTTGCTTCCAAGCAAACAAGCATGGCTCCCTGATATACTCAAAGGCAACTAAAATACAAAACTACAATGAAGTAGAAGAGACTTGTGAAGGCTTGGAGAAATATTTAACTGGCATTAGTATTAGTCTTTGGTACAGAGGCATGCCATCTCAGAAACCCCCTTCTCTACCCTATAAAGGCATTTCCAGGCAGATCTTGGCTCAAAACATTAGCATACTAAAGGGCCTAGGTGAGGTGCAGGGAGGGATTACCTAAGGGCATTTGACCCTCCCTTCTTTCCATAACAGTGGGAGGAAGGTCTGAGTTGCAGGGGTATAAACTAGCCGGTTTCCTCTCTCGTGCGCTTCTTTGTGGGCTCTCCTTTGTGAGCGCTCACCCTTCTTGGAAGTCTTGTCTTCTTCTCCTTTTACAAAGCCTTTACACGTGGTGGCTGCCATCTTGGCCTACACGTGGCTGGGGTTCTAGCCTGGAATCCTAAGCACCGGGCTTTTCCTTTTGCTGATTTGTATGCCTGAACCTGTGATAAGTAAAGCCTTTTTAAAACTGCATCGGATTCCTGAGTTTTCATCCATTTCTCGCCGGCTTCGGAGGTAGAAGGGAACTCGCTTCCTGGCACTGTTGGGGACCCCGGCGGAGCCCCGACAGGTAACCAAGAGAAAGTTACACATTTTTATTTTTAATGTATTTTAAATATATGCAGGAGTTTTGCCTCAAATGGTTATATTACAACATTGCCTAAGAAAACTTTAAACCCTAAGTGAAACTGTTTTCACAATATACCAGAAACATGAACACCAAAAACACTCCAAAAATCCATGAAACCTGGGACCAAAAGTAATATAGTGTATAGGGCATTTACCTTGCACACAGCTGACCTGGGTTCAATGCAAGACACCACATATGATTCCCCAAGTACCCCCGAGGGTGACCCCTGAGCGCAGAACCAGGAATGAGCCCTGAACACTGCAGAGTGTTCAGGACAAAAGCTTTACTTGCCTCATTACCTATAATACATCTTAATCTGACCTACTCCATTTTGTTTTATTGTGCTATTCTTGCCCCAAATTATTTAATAATTTACTAATTAGTTATGATCTGCAGTTTGAAAGCACTCATACAATTCCAGCAACTCTAGCCACACATTTGGCATTTAGATATTTTAAAAGTCTCATTATGACTCATTATCATCATCAAAAATCATTATTTGCTGAAAGAACCTCAGTCCCCATAAAAAGCATTGCTTTCGGGGCTCCTGCAATAACTCACCAAATAAACAGCAGCTCTCCCTTTGCAGAACTGAGATGAGTTCTGCAAAACTCATCTGCAAAGCTCAAAGGGAAATGATTCAAAGTCCAAAGTGCTGAGAGGACTATCAGCAACTGCTTTGTGTAATCCCCTGGAAAACCTAAAATGTGAAGAGGTTTGCAGTGAGGAGAAAATCAGGGAAGAACATTAACGGAGAAAGACTCAGCTGTCAACTTCTAACTGCAAGCATCACATTGGCAATTTCCAATCCCAGGAAAATGAGCAGTATTCGGATGATTCCATAATCATATATATGACCTAAGTATCTCAGCAGACATCACTTGCGTCACTTAAAATGATAACTGCAAATTGAATTAGTTCATCCTAATTATACAGAAATGATAAATTTAAATAAGCAAAGTAATTCACTTGTAAATTAAATTTTTCAATCACTTGGCATCTCAAATCAAAGCAAATGAGTAATGTTACCAATTATATCAATTTGATTCTTAAATTTAAATACATAAACATTTGATGAACTAAATTAAAATTCTTACTTGATATGCACTTAACTTATTAACATTTGCACTAGGGTAAGGAATCACATGCAAAAGAGAAGCAGGGTCATGTCCTTGAAAACCAAAGAAGGTTGCCAGAAAAATGCTTTTGTTAGAATATAGCAACAGAATGTGTTCCCCAAAATCTTTAAACAAATTATCTTAGGAAAAATAAAAGAGATCACATGATGAAGGAAATACTCTGGAGCCTTAAAAATATCAAAGGAAATGTTTTGTAAACAATGAAAATATTTAATATTATTAAGAATGTGACAATGCTCAAATTTTAATATGCATTTATAAGCATGGGACTTTCATATAAAGGAAGGGAGTGAAAATTTATTGAACATCTATGCTTTTTTCCAGGCATTAATACATATTTTCAAAGGTGTCATACCATAAGAAAGTTGGAACTAAAGAATGTTAGATAACTTGTCTAGGTCACAATGAAAGGTGACAATTAATAATGAAATTTCAACTTCTTATTGCACATTTTAACCTCTGTATTGATTAATCCTGAACCAATACTGAAATAAAATAGTGCTTCAAATAGCTGCTTAAATAGTTCCTACAAACCTGGCCAAGATCAATTCAGATTCAAATTTCAAGACTGGTCAATGAATGGAACTATCCTTCAAAGAAAAAAATGCTTTAAAAGGCAATATTAGGGGCTAGATAGATAGTACAGCGGGTATGGCGCTTGACTACCACGCAGCCAACCCAGGTTCGATCCCTGGCATCCCAAATGGTCCCCTGTGCACTGCCAGGAGTAATTCCTGAGTATAGATCCCTATAGGACCCCTGAGCATAGCATGGTGTGCACCCCCAAAAGAATGACCTAGGACCTTGAACACAGGTTGGCAGAGTCTCTTCTCCACTCCCCTCAAAAAAAAAGTCAGATTCATTATCTAGACATACATTGTCAAACTTTAAGGTTAATTCTATGTTTGAATATTATGAATAATGCTGACACAGATAGAGCAGTGCAAATTCTCTTTGAAACATTTGGGAAGATGGGGTTGTTGTTTGATGTTTTGTTTGTTACTTTGCTTTGTTTACAATGCCTCATGAGTTCAAGATAGCTTTTGTTACTATTGCATAATACCCCAGTTCTCAAATTTATAGTAGTGTATACATTCAACACATTGCTAAGACTATATTGCTGTATTATGTGGAATTTCTATTTTAGTTGTTTTTAGAAGGATATTCATACTATTTCCCACTAAAGGATAGGCTTTGTATCCCCACAAGAGTGTACACGAGATTCTTTTTTATGTCCCACATACTAACCAGCAATTGATTTTTCAAACCATTTTTATATACACCATTCTCCTGGGATTGTGGTAATATCTCACTGTGGCTTTCACTTCTATTTTCCTAATAATAAATTATATTGAACAATTTTTTTTCATGAACTTGCAACCATTGATTTGCCTTCTTTTAAGGTCTGGTTTTTTGTTGTTTGTTTGTTCTGGGACACTGGCAGTACTCAGGCATTACTTCTGCCACCTGCACTCAAGGATCACTGCTGGCAGGGCTCAGGGGACCACAGGGGGCACTGCTGATTGAACCTAGTCTGCCACGTGCAATGCAAGCTCCCTACCCATCTGTGGAAGTATCTGTTTGATTTTTTGGGTTAAAAAACAACCCTTTTTTAAGTTGGGTTGTTTGTTTGTTTGTTTGTTTGTTTGTTTGTTTGTTTTGCTTTTTTAGGTCACACCTGGTGCTGCTCAGGGGGTTACTCCTGGTTCTGCACTCAGGAATTACTTCTGGCAGTGCTCTGGGGACCATATGGGATGCCGGGGATCGAACCCGGGTTGGCCACGTGCAAATGCCCTATTCACTGGACTATCGCTCTGGCCCCTAAGTTGGGTTGTTTATGTTGTTGCTTAGCTGTGTAAGTTAGTGTGTTTTGGATATGAACCACTTGTCGAACGAATAATATGCCAATATCATCTACCAATTAATGGTTGCCATTTGGGTCTGTTCTGGTATTTTTTAAAAAAAAACTTTTAATTTGATGCAGTGTTCATCAATGTTTATTTTCATTTCCCTTGCATTAGGGTTGAATCTCCAAAAGCATTTTTTGAGATTAAAGCACAGGTACATACAAACTGCAGTGTGTATGTGTGTATGTGTGTGTGCATGTGTGTGTATTAATATATTTTATAGTCTCAAGTATTGGGTCCAAGACTATAAACTTTGAGCTAACATCTGTGTATATAGTGATATGTAGTGAAATAGTGATATAGTTTCATGTCTTTTGTGTGTGACTGCTTTGCTTCCCTATACTGTGTCTTGATGAGACTATCTCTATTGACTTGATTCTTGTAATAAATCAAATAGCCATGTGTTTAAGGACATATTTTTGGCTCTATTCTACAACATTGTTCTACATTACAATAGCATCCTACTGATTACTACTGCTATGTAATAATCAGTAGAAGGTATAATGGTGCTGTTTTTCTTCTTTCTCTACAAATTGCTATGACTACTTGTGATCTTTCATGCCTTCACAAAGTTTTAGAATTGTTCTAGATCCTTGACAAATGCCATTTGATAAGCATTGTGTTGACTATGAATTGTCTCAGGTAATATAGGCATTTTGAAGGGGTGTCAAAAAATCAAGTGGCCACCCATCTACAAGATGGTCAGACTTCTTCGTCAAGACCCTGAACCAACGGTTTGAGGCTTTTTGTATTCCTGAATCAACCAGATGCCATTGGGCTACACTGGCACATGATAGAGTCAAATGGAAATGTTACTGGCACCCGCTCGAGCAAATTGATGAATAACGGGATGTCAAGTGATCAAGTGATCAATATAGGCATTTTAATAGTATTAATTATAGTATTTATAATAGTATTAATTCTTCCAAACTATAAACACAGTATATTGCTCCATATATTTTCATATTCTTATCTTTTTAATCAATGTATCAATATGTTTATATGTTTAATCAATGTATCAATATGTCTTCCACCTTCTTTATTGAGAGTCCAAGAATTTTTCTTTTATGATGCAATTAAAAATAAAGTTGATTTTTATTTTTCTTTGAATTTTATTTGAGGCAGCACAATTTCCATTACTGTTAATAATGGGGTTTAATGCACACAACTTAATTTCTTTTTTTTCTCCTCTAAGTCATTATTTTCATCTAAAAATTCAATATATTCCCTGTTTATTCTAATTTTTAGAATTAGATTCTTATTTATTTCTGTTCAATTTGGGGTAGAGTTTTTTAGTTTTTTATGTGTATTACCATGTCAACTGCAAGTAATGACAGCTTTACTTGTTTTCCAATTCGGAGCCCTGTTACATGGCTTTGTTGCCTAATTGTTTAGGCTAGGGCTTCCAATTATACTGAACAGTAGTGGAAAGAATACATATCCTGTTCTTATGTTTGATTCTAAAGGGAAAGCTTTCATTTCATCATCCTGAGGATATTATCTATGGTTTGTTATGTGGTCTTTAAGGCATATTATGTTCAGCCATTTCCCTTCTAGTTCCAATTTATTAAATTTTCTTTATAAATGGGTGTCAGAACTTGTCGAACATTTTTCCAGCATCTGTTATACAATCATGTGGTTTACTTCTGCTGTTGGTAATAAGCTGTATTACATTATTTGATTTGCATATATTGCACCATACTTTTATGCCTAGAATGAATTCCACTTCATAATAGTGAATGAGTCTTTTGATGTGTGAATTGATTCACCAACATATTGTTAACGATATTTGCATCTATATTTTTCAGAAATGTAGGTCTAAGATTTTCTCTTTTTGTGCTTTCATTTGGTTTGGGAATCAGGGTAATGGTGGTCTCATGAAATGTGTTTATGAACATTCTCCCTATATGCTTTACTGAAACAGTTTAGGATAGAAATTATATATTCTTTGGCAGATACCTTCCCAAAGATATATGGACGTCCTGTAGGCATATGGAGGAAACAGTAGTGTTCACTACCACCAGGCAAGTGTAAATAAAATCCTAATGAAATATCATGTCATACCAATGAGAATGACCTATGTCAAAAAGACTGGAAACAGTCTATATTGGTCGGGATGCAGTAAAAATGGCATCCTCGTTTACTGTAGGCAGGTATGTCAATCTGGTTTAGCTTATATGGAAAATTGTATGTGAATTCTTTACAAATAAGAAAAGAACTCAATACAATGCAGTGATTCCACTTCTTGGCTTCTGCAAACTTCCTCAACCCCAGCAAATACAAACACATTTATTCAAAAAGATAGGTACACACTTAGTACCATAGCCAGAACATGGAAGCCCAAATGACCAATGACAGAGGAACAGATAAGGAAAGTGTGGCATAAATACACAAGAGAATACGACACAACTCTAAGAAACTCTGGAGCACCACCAGGTGTGATCCTAAAACAAACAAACAAAAAAATGAAGTCTTTCAGTTCACTTAAACATGAACAGAACTGGAAGGTAATATGTTAAGCTGAACAAATGGGAGGTAGAAAGACAAACATCAGATAATCTCACTCACCTGTAGTATAGAGAGACACAAAACAATACAGACAGCATTGAATGATGATAAACAGTTGTCTTTTGATTGCAAAACTTAAATTACTGAAGAGTGGGGAAAAGGGTTAGACATGGAGAGGCAGACTAGAGGTGAAACCGGGAGTGGTGAAGGTCTTGGGCTCTTTGAATGTGGCAGTAGTAACTTGGAGCTTCTTTTGCATATCAATACCATAAACTTTAACACTATCATAACCATGTACCTTCACTTGATCACTTGTTTACTTGACATCCAGTTATTCATCAATTTGCACGAGCGGGCACCAGTTATATTTCCATTTGACCCTATCACGTGCCAGTGTAGCCCAATGGCATCTGATTGCTTCAGGAATACAAGGAGCTCAAACCGTTGGTTCAGGGTCTGGACGAAGAAGTCTGACCATCTAGTAGGTGGGCGACCACGTGATATTTTGACATCCCGTGGGATCCAGTCTGTAACGGCTCTAGTCCAGGGGTCATCTCCACATCGCATTACATGTCCAGCCCATCTGATTTTCGATGCCTTGGCAAATGAGACAGGATCCCTGACTCTGGAACAGCGACAAAGGTCAGAGCTCCAGATTCCTTCTTTCACTTGAGTGAGGCGTGATATTCCAAGCATAGCTCTTTTGATTCCACTTTGAAAGACCCGAATAGCATTCTCATCCTGCTTTGGTAGGGCCCAGGTCTCTGAGGTGTATGTTAATGCAGGGAGAATAGTGGAGTTGAAGAGATGTGCTCGGAGACGGAGGTTCTTTGTCTTTTTTAGCTATTTCTTCTATGCTTTTGAAGGCATTCCATGCTGCTCTCTTCCTCCTGCACAGCTCAGGTTTTAGGTCGTTCATCATGTTGACTTCTCGACCTAGGTACACGTAACTGCTGCATTCAGAGATATGTGTTCCATTGAGAGTGAATGGGGCCTCTGGAAGGGCCCTGACCTGCTTGTCAGGGCAGAGAGCAATAACCATGTACCTATAATAATAAAATAATAATAAAATAAATATAAAATTATAAAATAAATACAAAATTATATCTTTTTTAAAAACTGATAGGATTCAGACCTCTTCTGGTCTCCCAAAGAGGAATCAAAAGAACTATGCTAGGAATATCATGCCTCAATCAAGTGAAAGAAGGAATCTGTAGTTCCGACCTCCATTGCTGTTCCAGAGTCAGGGACACTGTCTCATTTGCCAAGGCATCAAAAATCAGATGGGCTGGACATGTAATGCGATTTGGAGACGACTGCTGGACTAGAGCCATTACTGACTGGATCCCACGGGATGTCAAAATATCACGTGGCCACTCACCTACAAGATGGTCAGACTTCTTTGTCAAGACCCTGAATGAACGGTTTGAAACTCTTCATATTCCTGAAGCAACCAGATGCCATTGGGCTACACTGGCACATGATAGGGTCAAATGGAGATGTTACTGGCACCCACTCGAACAAATCAATGAATAACAGGATGTCAAGTGTCAAGTGATCAAATGATAGGATTCATTAGAAAAACAGCATGGTCATATGCCACAAGAAGACTTCTGATGATTGTTTTTATTTTCTACAGATGCTTGGTCTTCTGAAGCTCTCTGGTTCTTCCTGGTTTACTCTTAAATGGTTGTATGGCTTCAATTTTTATTTTTTCACTTATTTCTTTTAGTTCATGTCATTTATTTGCATATAGATATTCATGTGTCATATCTCACACTTGTATCTTGAATTTTTGAAGCTCTCATTTCTTATTATTGTGAGATTTGCTTTCTTTTACTCCTGGTAAGACTAAAGTGTTTTCTAATGTTGTTTATTCTTTTTTTTAATTTATTTATTATACCACCGTGAAACATACAATTACAAAGGTGTTCATAATTGGTTCTTGGTAATACAGTATTCCAGCACCCATCCCTCCACCAGTGCCCCATTTCCACCACCAATGTACCCTCCCCTCCCGCCCCCAGGCCGCCTTAATAGCAGGTACTAGTTCTTGTTTGCATTGATCTTTTGTATTATATCTCATATTCTTTTGTTCATTTGATCGACTGCTTGTTTGGGGGCTATACCTGGTTGTGCCTAGGCCTTGCATATCATTTTAGTGCCCTACACATGAAATGTATGCTCTTTACACTTCCCAGCCCTCTAATTTTATCATTTCCCTTCTTTTACTTTTTATTTCTTCTTTTTATAGTTCCCTTGATATGAACTTAATTTATTGGATGCATTTCTTTAGCAGGAACTTCCCTCTTAATAATTATCTTGCTACATCCCATAATATCTGATAGCTTATCTCTTTATTTTCATCCATCTCTAGATGTTTCCTCCTCTAAACTCTTCATTTATCCAAGAATTATTGAAGCATGTTATTTAGTCTCCATATATATATGGACTCTGTTCACTTGAATATAGATGTGCAAAACTGTGTGGTTGATTTAGCTCTATATCATGGTATAAAACAAAAAAGATACTTCTATGATTTTTATCTTTATACATTTCAAGGGTTTCTTTTTATATTCCAACATAGGATCTACTTTTGGGAATACTCCATGTGCACTTGAGAAAAATAAATATTTAGATGGACCAGGATATAAATATTTCTTTACCTATTAAATCAACCTCATCAATTAATTTATTTGTTGATCTCTTTTCCTCTTTTGTCAATGTTAAGAATCAAATCTAGGGCCTTGTACATGCAGAAGTGCTGTGCCACTGAGCCATCCCCCAGTCCTCCTTGGTATTTCTCCTCTGGATAATATGATCATTGTAGTAAGTGATGTATTGGTATGCCCTACAATTAATGTATTGCTTTCAATGTTTCCCATATGGTATTTAGTGATCATTCTATATATTGGATAATCTATATGATGACTACATAAATGTTAATAACCATTAACAAATTGACATTTTTCAAAAATACTTTATTATACCACCATGAGATATACAGTTACAAAGATGCTCATGTTTGGGTTTCGTTCATACAGTGTTCAGCACCCATTCCTCCACCAGTGCCCATTTCCTACCACCAATGTCCCTGATTCCCTCCCCCATCTCCTAGTCTGCCTCTATGGCAGGTTCTTTATATCTTTTCTCTCTTTCTCTCTCCTTTATTTCTTCCTTCTCTTACATATTGTGGATTGAAGTACATACACTTAGTGGTTATCATTTGTATCTTTTTGCCTGTATTTAATGTTCAGTTCTAGGTTGATATTAGCACTTTCAACAATTATTAGCACACTGGTTGTTTCAAGATTCTAGCTATTGTGAATAGTGCTGCTATGAAAATAAAAGTGCAAATGGTGTTTACACTGTGTGCTTTTGACTTCAGGGTATATCCCCAGGAGTGGTGTGGCTGAGTCAAATGCGAGCTTAATTTCTAGTCTTTGGAGGAATGTCCATATTGTTTTCCAAAAAGGCTGTACCAGTTGACATTCCCACCAACAATGGATGAGAGTCCCCTATTCCCCCACATCCATACCAGCACTTGTTGTTCTTGCTCTTTTGGATATGTGCCTGTCTCTGTGGTATGAGATGATATCTCATTGTTGTTTTATTTGCATCTCTCTGATGATTAGTGATGATGAGCATTTTTTCATGTCTTTTGGTCATTCAAATTTCTTCCCTTGTTGAAGTTTTTGTTCATTTCTTTTACCCATTTTGTGATGGGGTTGGTTGTTTTCATCTTATAAATTTCTACCTGTGCCTGATATAACCTGGATATTAAACCCTTATCGGATGGGTATTCTTTCCCATTCTGTTGACTGTCTTTGTATATTAGTCACTGTTTCTTTTGAGGTTCAGAAGTTTTTCAGGTTCATGTAGTCCCATATGTTTATCAACAAAGATCATTTAAATCTTTCACTTGAAAGATTTAGAAACAAATCTAGGTGCTTCGTTAGTGGTGTTTCACCTTTGAAGATGCCTTTAGCTTCAATGTCGTGGAATATTTTTCCTATATTTTCTTCAATGTAGTTTATGGATTCAGGTCTGATATTGAGATCTTTATTCCATTTTGATCTCATTTTTGTGCATGGTGTTAGAAAGAGGTCCAATTTCATTTTTTTACATGTAGCTTCCCAGTTTTCCCAGCACCACTTGTTGAAAAGGCTTTCCTTGCTCCTTTTCAGACTCTTTGCATCTTTTTAAAAGACTAAATGATCATGTGTTTGAGGATGAGTCTCAGGATACTCAAGTCTAAGTCATAGGTCCACAGGTCTGTTTTATTCCAACACCATGCTGTTTTAATAACTACTGTTTTGTAGTACAGTTTGAAGTTGGGAAAGATGATGCCTCCCATCTTCTTTTTCCCAAAGATTGCTTTCACTATCTGTGGGGGTTTATTATTCCATACGAATTTCAGGATGTTTGGTCAACTTTTTTTGAAGAATGTCATGGGTATCCTTATAGGGACTGCATTGAATCTGTACAAAGCTCTAGGGAGTATTGCCATTTTGACAATATTAATTCTCCCCATCCATGTCAGCTCTTAATTCTTTTTTTTTTAGCTCTTAATTCTTAATCCATCATGGTACCAATATTTCACCCCGTGATTATTCCCTCTAAGCCCGAAAACTGCAGAAGAGGAAGAATGGGTATTCAACTTTAGTGAATAACATTTTTCCATGGGAAGGAACTGAACAAGACCGTAAGAAGTAACTCAAAACTGCACTTTACGCGACATAAATGAATCTTAGGCCTCCCCTCCTAACACCAACTGTTCAGCATCAAGGAACTTATCCAAGGGAGGATTGGCAACTTGACTTAATGCAAATGCCTAAGTGTTCAGTGTATAATTATATATTGGTTCCTATTGACACCTTCAGTAGAAGGGCCCAGGCTTTTCTACTTTGTACAAAAAGCCAGAGAGGAGGCTTGATGTTTCTATGTCCATTAGGAAAATTTGGACACAGTATGTTTGCTTCAGTTTGTGTTGCCTTAGAATTTGTGTTTTCTAAAACAGCAAACCATTCTGCCCAGCACTAGGGCAAAGAGGAACATTTTACTCTTTCAGGGACTAATCTTTTCCAAGTAATGTTCCTTACCTAATTGATTTGGTCTTTGTCTTGCAGATGATGAAAGCTTCAAGTCCCAACTTTCTTTCATTGCCTGTGCCCATGAAAATTAAAGTGGTAAGGATATTTCATCCCATGTAGGAAGGGTCTACCAGCCCGTTTTGTCAGCAGGAAGCAATTACAGAAGACGACCTTTGGCCAGTTTCCCCTTAAAGATTTAAAGGTAGTGAAAATCTCTAGGAGTTATTAATGCAGGCAGGTAGACATGGGGGTCCCCATAAAATTTAGCCCTAAGACTGTCCAGACCAACATTTTGGAATCAGGAATCAAGGCCTGATAAGATCTCCAACAACAACAATAGACCCTGAGAAGACTGGATCAAAGTTCTCTGCCCAACTCTTAATCTGATTATATTCCAGGACATAGAAGATCAAGAAAGAACAGAGGTCAAGAAAAGGAAATTTTAAAAGAGGACCACTCCCAAAATCTACCCTCCTTGGTAATGTCCCTAGTAAAGAACTTTAACCTAAATTGAAGCCTCATGAGGGCATAGCTTGGGAAAAATCCTATTAAAGTCATCCTGATCAAAGGAAGGCCCACATATGCTATCTGAGCCCATGTGCTGCTTGAACCCACGTGGTCAAGCACTGTGGTGCCCAAGCAAATGTGTTGCCCGCCTCTACCCTCTTGAGATGTGTATTCTCTCTCTATCTTGATTCTCTCCTCCTTCCCCTTCCTAAAATCCTCCATAATAAAATCTATGTTACTTCAAAAAAATTTTTAAATGGGGCTACATTAAATTAAAGGAAACTGTAAAGTTAAGACGCCAAACTAAATAGGAGAAAATATTTGTACAAATACAAAAAAATACAAAAAATATTTGTACAAATACAAAATTTGTACAAAGAAAGCCTTTGATTCTGTTGAGACCGAAGCAGTTACGAAGCCCCTAGCCAAGCAGGGCGTTCAAACCCAATACATCAAGATCCTTCATGAGCTGTATTACAGATTCACCACCAGGATCTCACCATTCACAAGGGCGTGATCATTGATGTCAAAAGAGGGGTTTGGTAGGGTGATTTCACTTCACCAAAACTCTTCAGTACCACCCTGGAGAACGTCATGCTACAATTAGAATGGGAAGGAATGGGAGTGAAGATAGACGGTTGGCAACTACACCACCTCCGCTTCGCTGACAACATTGTCTAATAACACCAAACATTAGCCAAGCAGCACAAATGCTGGCTATCTTTGATGGATAATGTGGAAAGACAGGTCTACAGCTGAATCTCAACAAAACTATGTTCATGAAATATGAACTAGTTCCAGAGGGCCCCATTCACTCTCAAAGGAACAAACGTCTCTGAATGCAGCAGTTATGTGTACCTAGGTTGAGACCTCAACATGATGGACCTTAAACCTGAGCTGCGCCAGGAGGAAGAGAGCAGCATGGAATGCCTTCAAGAGCATTGAAGAAATAGCTAAAAAGACAAAGAACCTCCAGCTCCGGGCACAGCTCTTCAATTCCACCATTCTTCCTGCATTAACATATGCCTCAGAGACCTGGCCCCTACAAAAGCTGGATGAGAATGCTATTCGGGTCTTCCAAAGAGGAATCGAAAGAGCTGTGCATGGAATATCACACCTCACTCAAGTAAAAGAAGGAATCTGGAGTTCTGACCTCCATCGAATATCGAGATACAGGGAGGCTGTCTCATTTGCCAAGGCATCAAAAAACCAGATGGGTTGGATATGTAATGTGATTTAGAAACGATCGACTGGCTCCCACGGGATGTCAAAAGATCATGTGGCTGCCCACCTACAAGATAGTCAGACTTCTTTGTCAAGTCCCTGAATGAATAGTTTGAGGCTCTTCATATTCTTGAAACAACCACATTTGTGCTACACTGGCATATGATAGGGTCAAATGGAAATGTTACTGGTGCCCGCTCAAGCAAATCGATTAATAACGGGATGTCAAGTGATCAAGTGATAAAGTGACTTGTGCACAATATATCAGATAAAGGGCTAATATCCAAAACAGATAAAATACTCATAAAAGCTCACCAACAAAACATCTAATAACCACATACAAAAAATGAGGAGGGGCAATAAACAGACACAAAAACAGAACATCCAATAACCACATTCAAACATTGGAGAAAGGAGATAGACACTTCCTCCAAAGAATGCATATGAACTACCAGTAGATGTATGAAAAGTTCTCTCTGTCACTTATTATTAGGATAACGTAAATCAAAAGAGCAATGAGATATCATCTCACATCTGTGCATTGTTATTCATGGAAAAGAATGGAGAAAAACAGGATTGGTGGTGCTGTGGTAAAAAAAGAACCCTCGTTTATTGCGATATAGTGTTAAATGGTTCAACTTTTTATGGAAAACAGTATGTCAATTTCTCAGCAAAGGAAGAATAGAGCTCTCATACAGCTCAATAATACCACTTCTTAGCACCTACCCCCAAACACAAAAACATTAATTCAAAAGAATATATGCACATCTATGTTCAAAACAGCACTTAGTTTAATAGACAGGACTTGGTAACAACTCAAATGTCGAACACAGTTAAAATAGTTAAGAACATATGATACATATGCACTGTAAGACACTACTCAACTGTTAAAAAGGATGAAATAAAAAATTTGCTGAGATACAAAATAATTTCTTTCATAAATGGGATAAAATATATGCAGTAAGGTAGTGACAGATGTTCAAAGGCAACTGAACAGAATTGATCCACATGGGGAGATGGTTGAATGCCAGAGGCCTGAGGAATATAGGTGGAGAGAACCAGGCTCTCTAGTGGTGGGTGTGCTGATGGGAAGATGAACACATGAAGCTACTGTTAATAGCATCGTAATTCATGGTGTCTCAATAAAAATGGGAGACAAGGAAATACTCCAGTGTTTGAAAGGAAATGGGGTTTTGAGGGTTTTTCGTCTCTTACCAGTCCTGAGGAGAATCAGTCTTCGTGTCAAGTAAGTCACTGTTGCTTTTCCTCTCATGATCAGACACATTCTCTCTGTGAACTGAGCATCCTGGTACAAACTCCCAACTCACAAGTTCAGCTAAATGTACCTGCTGCATTAGTCACTTACTCTGGAGTTTTTCCTGGATATCCTGTGGAATGAGGCACCATCTACCATTTTCTTGCTGATACAAATACTGGGAAGCACATGACTCAACTCCCAAGCATAAAAAGTTGTATAAATATTTCCTTCTTATCTGAATCAGGAGCTCCTTGGATTCCTGTAAACTAACGTGTTTGCAAAGTCCTGAAAACAACTTTCTTGAAAGGTATGAGAAGGGAGCCTAGTTTGCTAAAGCTCAGCCTCAGGTGGCCCCAGGCATTCTTCTTTCTCCTGCTAAGGAGCTTGCAGGATCCCTGGAGACTTGCATGTACCCAAACGCCTACCTTTTTCTCTGCAATCCACACAGCTTCTGGGCTCTCTGTTGGATTAAGTTGAAGGAAGAGTTCTGCAGTCTGAGGTTTTCGTGGTTTCGCTGAAGGCAAACTTCCTTGGATGAGCAAAGGACAAATAGAGGACATTCAGCCTGCCACTGTAAATTACTAAAACTTCTGGGAACAGAAACAAGTTACAGACTCAAAGATCTAGTTGTAGGACATGTAAAACACTTGCCTTGCACATAGTCCACCCAGGTTCAATCCCTGACACCCCAAATGGTCCTTGGGACCCTACCAAAGTGGCAAGGCATGAGCCCCAAGGCAACCAAATTCTAATGTCTAAGCTTGCAAATCAGTGCACAGAAGCGATAAAGGTAGACCTCAAAGAAAGAAGAACAGCAATGCTGGCTGATGCAGCAGAAGCTGGGAAAAGCATTTGCAACACCCTCCTGCCTTTGCCAACTATAAGACAAAGATGACTGCCCTCCGATGTCCTGATGGATCTATCACATCTTTCAGAAAAGCAATGGAGAAGATTATCCATGACTTCTACTCAGATCTCTTTGATAGCCACATCCACCTTCCCACATACCAAATTCTTCAGGATGGATATGTATCTTCCATATGGCCCAGAATTCTGCTTCTTGACAACTACCCAAGGACCCAAAAACACCATACCAAAGATTCTTTTGTATTTCTATGTTCATATCAATAGCCAATTACAGAAACAGATCAAGTGCCCAAGAACAAATGACTGGATAAAGAAGCTACAATATATATACAATGAAATACTATTCAGCTATAAGAAAGGATGAAACGTGCAGTTTACTGCTAAGTGCATGGATCTGAGCAACATGAATTCTTTTATTGCTCAGTAAAAGAACTCATCAGGTTCTCAGAGATTTGAATATCTGTATAATCCCATCCCCTCTGGGTGCGCTCCACCTTGGTCCTCAATTCATGCTGCCGTGGATACATATTTGTGCTCCTGGCTCTCTACATTGATGAACTTATGGGTGAAGTTCTGGTCTCCCTCTCCTACTTCTGCTAATATCACTACTAACATTTGAATACTCACCTACAAAACTATAGCTGCATTCATCAGAAAGTCTCCAATTTATACAAGTTACAAGAAAGTTTCTGACTGCATCTTAAGGAGATAGTTCCCTAATAAAGTCTACTTTGCTGTTTATGGCGTATGCACCCTTCATGACTTTTTTCTCTTTCCAGTTTTAAGTAAAATGAAAAAAATAATATTCAAAGCAGAACATATTCTAACCATATTTAATTTTCAGCATAATCTCCCTTTGATATCTTAGAAAATGATTCAGTCATCACCTTAAATCATAAGACATATAATGTGGTTTTTTTTAATGCTGGCTAAGGAAATAAAATTTTAAATAGGGAAGCAAAGATCAAGGAAAAAGAAAATAAAGTGGAAAATAAAGTGGAAAGCCCTTTTAAAACTGCACTAGAGTCCTGAGTTTCCCTCTCTGTCTTACCTAACCTCTGACTCCCACAAACTTGTGGTAGATTCCACACATTGATAAGACCTCCTGATCCATGTTTTGCCTGGCTTTGGATATTGGAATCTTACTAAATTTTTTATAGCCCACAAATAAATGCATATCTATATCTGTTCTTTTCCCTCTGTCTAATTTCATTCAACATGATCCTCTCCATGTCTATCCATTTATAGGCAAATTTCATAACTTCGTTTGTCCTAACAGCTAAATAGTATTCCATTGTGTAGATGTACCACAGTTTCTTTATCCAGTCATATGTTTTCGGGTACTCTGGTTGTTCCCAGATTCTGGCTATTTTGAGTAGTGGTGCTAAATCATGGACATTTTTTTTATTATACCACCGTAAGATACAGTTACAAAAGTTTCATATTTGGGTTTTAGTCATATGGTGTTCCAGCACCCATCCCTCCAGTGACAATTTACCTCCATCCCCAGTGACAATTTCCCTCCACCCCAATCCCATGATTATTTCCCCTTTCCCCCAGCCTGCATCTTTGGTAGGCAATTTTCACTTCTCTCTCTCTCTCTCTCTCTCTCTCTCTCTCTCTCTCTCTCTCTCTCTCTCTCTCTCTCTCTCTCTCTCTCTGAGAAAGTATTTTATTTTTTTAAAAAAATATTTTATTACACCACAGTGAGATATACAATTACAAGATGTTCATGTTTGAGTTTCTGTCATACAGTGTTCCAGCACCCATCCCTCCACCCATGCCCATTTCCCACCACCACCAATGTTCCCACTTCCCTCCCCCTTCCTCCATCCTGCCTCCATGGCAGGTTCTTTATCTCCTTTCTCTCTTTTTCTCTCTTTCTCCTCTCTCTCCCTCCTCTCTCTCTGTATCTCTCTTTTGCCTCTCCTTCTCCTTCTCGCTTCCTTTTCTTACACATTGTGGATTATAATACGTACATTTAGAGGTTATCATGTGTATCTTTTGCATATATTCAAAGCTCAGTTCTCAGATATCATCATTTTCAATGATTATCAGCACACTGTTCCCTAATATGTCTTACCTTGCCTATGAGTCCCACACATTTGTGGTATACCAGATTTTGAGATAAAGTCTGCACGTCATGGGGATCAGGCTGTGTCCAGCTGTGGAGTCCAGACAGAAGATGACTGTGGTTGTGTTGCGTGAGGTTTTCTGACTTCTGGGAGCTTGGCAGAGTACAGGCCAAAGAGCAAAAACCTGCCTCTACTCCAAGAAGTCCCATCAGTCTAGCACAGGGTGGCAGGCAGAGACTCTACCCTGCACCTGAATATCTGGTGTCTGGCCGAGAGCCCCAGCAGCAGTTCTGGGCGGGCTCATGGACTTTTACACCCATTTTATCATAGTACAGTCAGTGCCCTTTGAGCTTCCATTGATTTCAGCAGAATATTAGTATAAAACAAAGGTATTTTTTAAAAAAATATATTTCAAGTAGAAGACTGAATGGCAATTAACAAAGAAAAGTGGGCTAGAGAGTAATGTCTTAGTCACCATTTGAAGCTGCACACTTCAAAATACCTTATTTTATTTTTGATGGTTTTCTAGTTGGGAAGAGACATCCAACAGTTCTCAAGGGTTGCTCCTGCCTCAGTGCTCAGGAATGACTCTCAAGAGTATTCAGGATGTTGTTCTGGGAATCAAAATAGAGCTTGATTTATGTAGAGCTTCTTGTATGAAAAACATATGCTCCAGCCCTTTAACTATTTCTCCAAGACCAAATTTCTTCTCATTTGGGGGTGTCACATTCAGAAGTGCTCAGAAGCTATTTCTGACTCAGTGCCCAGGACTGAACCCTGGTTGTGCTCATGGGACCATAACCAGTACTTCTAAACTCAAATGAAGGTCAGAGGGACCACATGTAAGACAAGTTGCCTTATTTCTTGTGCTATCTCTGTAGTCCCCCAAATTAACATTTTAAGTAAAACAAGTTTTCTTCTTCATGCAATATTGAGGGTAACTGTGACTTTTTAAATCACTTGTTTCACTTGTCTTCCCGTTGTTCATCAATTTTCTCAAGCGGGCACCAGTAACATATCCATTCATTGGGAATGAGATCCATATTGTTACTGTTTTTGGCATATTGAATACACCACGGGTAGCTTGCCAAGCTCTGCCTTAGCTCTGGGTTCTACCAGGGGCCCAGTCTTTTCTATATCAACAACTAAAACCAATGCTTCCTTCATCCAATGGATAAACGGGAAACAGTTTGGAAAAGGAGAGGGATCTCACTGACACATATGCTACAAGTGTAGGCAACTGCCATTTTGTTGCAAGTTATCCTGGATTCCCTATTTGTGGCTTAATAACCAATAAATTTGTTGTAAAACTAATAAACTAGGTGAACACTAGAAAGCGCCATAGTATCTTTGTTGAACACTAGTACCCTTCAGTCACCAGTCCAGGGTCCAGTTTCAGATGTAACAAAGTTGAAGAATGCTCTTCAACACGTTCTTTTATATATTTATTAATTTTATGTTCATTTATTTAGCCTTTTTTGGGTCACTCCTGGTGATGCTCAGGGAACCAAATGGGATGCTGGGAATTCAACCAGGGTCAGTCACTTGTAATGCAATAGCCCTCCCCAATATCCTATTGCTCAGGCCACTCTTCAATACTTTCTAATGCAAGAATCTGCATTTTCACAACCATTTAATTCACTGTCATTTAAAAAAATAATGACATTTTTAAAAAAGAATGTTTTTTTTGTTAAAAAACAGCTTTTAATAAAAGCTGTACTGAAGAAATAAACTTAAGGCAGATTTCTATTTTTGTTTTGGTTTGGTTTGGTTTTGGGTCACATCCAGCGAAGCTCTGGCTTTACTCCTGCAGGGCTCAGGAGACCATAGGGGATGCTGGAGATTGAACCTGGCTCAGCGACATGCAAGGTAAGTGCCCTACCCACTGCACTATCTCTCTGCCTGCAAGACAATTTTTCTTTATTTTTTTGTTTGTTTGTTTGTTTGTTTGGTCAAACCCAGCAATGCTCAGGGGTTACTCCTGACTCTGCCAGGAGAGTCATTGTACCACCATGACTCTGCACTCAGGAATTACTCCTTATCGTGCTCAGGGGACCATATAGGATGCCAGGAGACCATATGGGATAGAATCCAGGTCGGCTGCATGCAAGGCTAATGCCCTCCCCACTGTACTATGGCTCCGGCCCCTCAACTTTCAGAAAAGATGTAATCATGCCATTTACTGTGAAATAAGGAAAATCAGTTGTATTTTGTTAGCTGTAAACAGTAGCCTATTATTTGAGGGTCACAACCTGGCAGTGTTGAAGTCTTAGTCCTGGCTCCCTGGCTCTGCACTCAGGAATCACCCTTGGCATTACCCAGGGTACCAGACAGGGCCTGAACCTGGGTCAGCTGCATGCAAGGCAAACAGTCTCCCAGTTGTGCTGTCGCTCTGGTCCCTCTTTTTTTAAATAAAGGCAATCAAACTTAAATTAAATTTTTTTTATGAAGTCACAGGGCACTTGCTTTGCATGTGGCCAACAACCTGGATTCAATCCTGGGTCCCTGGGCCCTACAATGAATGATACCTGAGCAGAGTCAGGGTTAAGTCAGGAGAATGCCAACTGTGGGCCAACATCAACACCCTACTCCCTTCACCCCGAAATCCCGCTGTAGGCAGACAATAGTTTTGTTTTTGCATTTTTGTGTCACACACAAAAATTCTCAGGGCTTACTCCTGGCTCTGCACTCAGGAATTACTGCTGGTGGTGCTCAGGGGACCATATGGAATGCTGGGGATCAAACTTTTTAAAATCTGTTTTACCGGGCCTGTCTCCACCTCAGGTATTCTCCCTGGGGTGTGCGGTTGGACAGGCAGGCGCCTGGGGTCGTGGTAGAGCCCCAGGCCTCGGCAGAAGGTGGAACTACAACCCCCAGAAGTCCAAGCAGAAGCGGAAGTAAATGGACATTTTGAACTCTCACACTGGCCTATCTCCACCTCAGGTATTCTCCCTGGGGTGTGCAGCTAGCTGGCCGAGGCGGCCGCTCACTGGCCGCTTATTAATACAAAAAACTAGGCAATTCAACACCAAGGGAAGGTAATACCTTCAAGGAAAAAAGAAACAGTACACTAGAGGAATCTATCCCTGAACACCGCAACACAATGGGGGAAACAACGCCAGATCCCCAGTTCGAAGAACAGATGAAGGGAATCAACCCTGAAGACTCAAAAAAGAATGCAGATGTTCATGATCTCTCTGACAGTGAATTTAGAGAAGAATGTTTAGTATGTTTAAGGAGCTCAACGAAAAAATGGAGCAGATGTCCAATAAAATATAGAAGAACATAAACGAAGCAGTTGTGAGGGCAGTAAATAAATTATGGGAGGAAATGAGAGCAGAAATGAGAACCATGCAAATAGAAATATCATCGCTTAAAAACTCAGTAGATGAAATGAAAAACACAATAGGGGCTCTCAACAGTAGGATGACAGCAGCAGAAGAGAGAATCAGTGAGACTGCAGAAAGCACTCAGATAACTACATAAGATGGAAAAAGACCGGAAAATGGATCAGCAATGGAACAGAGAAAAATGGGATGAAGCCAGGTGGAACAACATAAGAATCATCCGAGTCCCAGAGGGACAGGAAAGTAAATTAAAACAGTTAAAAACATCCTGGCTGAAAAGTTCTCTGAGTTAAAGGACGAAGACATCCAGATCCAAGAAGCCCAGCAAGAAGAGAGACCCCAATAGAAAGACCCCAATAGAAAGACATCCTAGTCAAAGTAATGGATGCCATAGACAGAGACATAATTCCTCAGGCAGCAAGATCAAAGAAGGAAATTGTATACAAAGGAGCATCCATTTTACTTTCAGCAGACTTCTCAGAAGACACCCAACGCATACCAGCAAGAAGAGACCCCAATAGACTTCTCAGAAGACACCCTCCAAGCCCAAAGACAGTGGTGGGATATAGTAAGAAAACTCAATGAAATGAAGGCCTCAGCAAGAATTCTTTATCCAGCTAAACTGTCACTCAGATTTGAAGGACAGTTATACAACTTCTTGGATAAACAATAGCTTAGGAACTTTGTAAAATCAAAACCAACCAACCAACCATAAAAGAAGGACTGAAAGATCTACTATAAGACGAGACATAACCCAAAAAAAACAACCAACCTATACGGAAAGATGGCACAAAATTCCATGACAATAATCTCTCTCAATGTCAATGGTCTAAATGCACCAGTTAAGAGACACAGAGTGGCAAAATGGATCAAAAATTGAATCCGACATTCTGCTGCCTTCAAGAAACACATCTGAACAATCGGAGCAAAGACAGACTCAAAATAAAAGGCTGGAAAACAATCCTTCACTCAAACAACCCATCCAAAAAGGCTGGGGTAGCCATACTGGTATCCGACAACATAGACTTCCAGGCTAAAGAAGGTCAGAAGGGACAATGAAGGTCACTTCTTAATAGTCAAGAAATGCATATATCAGTAAGAAATCACGCTATTAAGCATAAATGCACCCAACGAGGGTCCAACAAAATACCTAAAACAACTACTAATAGACTTCAAAGAAGACATTGACAGCAACACAATTGTAGTTGGAGACTTCAACACTGCTCTATCAACCCTGGATAGATCAAGATTGAAACTTACCAAGGAAATACTGGCCCTAAAAGGAGAGATGGAAGAAAGAGGGCTGGTAGACATATACAGGACATTTCATCCCCAAAAAGCTGAATACACTTTCTTCTCCAGTGCACATGGAACTTACTCCAAAATAGATCACATGCTGAGCCATAAATCATACCTCCATAAAATCAAGAAGATAGAAATTGTGCCAACTATTTTTTCAGACCATGATGCGCTGAAAATAGAAGTTAATTGTACACAAAAATGGAGACCAATACCAAGTACCTGGAAACTAAACAGCTCACTGCTGAACAACCAGCAAGTCATAAAAGAAATCAAAGAGGAAATCCAAAGATTCCTGGAAATAAATGAGACTGAAGACACAAATTACCAGAACTTGTGGGATACAGCAAAAGCAGTGTTAAGAGGCAAGTTCATAGCTCTTCAAGCATTCATCAGAAAAGAAGAAAAGGCCATCACAAACAGTCTGACCTCACAACTTCAGATCGTAGAGAGTGATCAACAAAAGAAGCCCAACCCAAGCAGAAAGAAAGAAATAATAAAACTTAGAGCAGAAATCAATGAGATGGAATGTCAGAAAACAATCCAGAAGATCAAGGAAATCAAAAGCTGGTTCTTTAAAATTTGTTTTACCGTTTAAAATCTGTTTTAATTTGAAAAATGGATAAAATTAAACTTTTTGGACCAAAAAAGTAGTACAGCAAGTAAGGTGTTTACTTTGCATTGGCTAACTAGGGTTATACCCCCAACACCCCATATTGCCCCCAAACCAGCCTGGAGTGATCTCTGAATAAAGAGCTAGGAATAAACTCTAAGCACAGCCAAATGTGGCCCTAATGTTTTTATTTTAATTTATTTATTTACTTATTTTAAACTTTCATTGTACCACCATGAGATATACAATTACAAAGAAGTACATGATTGGGTTTCAGTCACACAGTTTTCCAGCACCCATCCCTCACCAGTGCCCTATTCCCACCACCAATGTCCACAAATTCCCTCCCACCTCCACCAGACTGCCTTTATAGCAAGCACTTTTCCTTCTCTCTCTCTCTCTCTCTCTCTCTCTCTCTCTCTCTCTCTCTCTCTCTCCTTCTCTTACACATTGTGACTTGCCCTACAGATGTTTAGGGTTTATCATGTAAATCCCTTGTGCACATTCAATGCTCAATTCTAGACTAGCATTACTATTTCCCACAACTAGTAGAACACTGGTGTATATAGATATAGATAGATATAGATATAGATGATATAGATATAGATATAGATATATATATGATATAGATATATATATAGATATAGATATAGATATAGATATAGATATAGATATAGATATAGATATAGATATAGATATAGATATAGATATAGATATAGATATATAATGAATGCAATCATTTTATATCTGTCCTTTCCCTTCTGACTGATTTCACTCAGCATGATAATCTCCATGTCCATCCATTTGCAGGTAAATTTCATGACTTCATTTTTTCTGACAGCTGCGTAGTATTTCATTGTATGGATATACTACAGTTTCTTTATCCAGTCTTCTGTTTTCGGGCATTCAGGTAGGTTGTTTCCAGATTCTGGCTATTTTGAATAGTGCTGCAATACATATGAAGTGCAGATAGTGTTTCTGCTGTGTGTTTTTGGGCCTCCAGGGTATGTTCCCAGGAGTGGTATTGCTGGGTCAAATGGGAGCTCAATATAAGGTTTTTGGAGGAATGCCCATATAGTTTTCCAAAAGGGTTGGACCAGTCAACATTCCCACCAACAGTGGATGAGATTCCCTTTTCTCCCCCACATCCATGTCAGCACTGGTTGTTCTTGCTCTTGTGGATGTGTGTCAGTCTCTGTGGTGTGAGATATCTCATTATTTTGATTTACATAACCCTGATGATTAATGATGAACAGTACTTTTCATATGCCTTTTGGCCATTCAAATTTCTTCCTTGTTTTTTAACACCTTTTCCGAAAAGTATTTTCATTATATCAGCAAGGTGTTTTGAGCAGAGAGAAAGGTGGGAGCAACCCATAGCAGGGTCCCCTTTCCAACACCTGAGTGGGAAGAAGCTTTTGTGGCAAGTGCATTGGAGATTAGCTTCCCTTGACCCGGGGCTCTCTGCCTGGAGACCACGCTTCTTCCTTGCTCGACTGCTGACTGATTCATTTTAATTTTTTTAATATTTTTTAAACGACCATGAGGTATACAATTACGAAGATGTTCATGTTTGGGTTTCCGTCATACGGTGTTCCAGCACCTATCCCTCCACCAGTGCCCATTTCCCACAACCAATGTCCCTTGATCCCCCCCCCTCCCCCAGACTGTCTCTTTGGCAGGCACTTTTGCCTCTTCTCTCTCTCTTTCTCTCTATCTCTATCTCTCTCTCTCCTCCTTCTCTTACACATTGTGACTTGCAATACATACATTTAGAGGTTATCATGTATATCCTTTTGCCTACATCAATGCTCAGTTCTAGGTCAGTATTATCATTTCCAACAATTACTGGTGCACTGTTCCTTTCTCTGTCTTTCCCTAACCTTACCTTACCTTTACCTAATCTTTTTATATCCCACAAATAAATGCAGTCATTCTGTCTGTCCTTTTCCCTCTGCCTAATTTCATTCAGCAGGATCCTTTCTGTTTCAGTACACGATTGCCTAGAATCTCAGCATCTTGTCTGGAGTTACCTCCCTTCAGGCCACTGTGTAGATATAGGAAAAGAAAAAATATTTGAATCTGTGACTTTATGTAGCAGTATATCTTATCATGCATTCTATGTTAGCTGATATAAATATTTTCTATCATGCTACCACAATCATTGTGGGACTAGGTAGATCTTACCAGTATATTTACCTGGCCACGTTGGATCTCTAAGTAATTAGACCAGAGAGAAATGCTGTTTGCCTCAAGCAAGGCAAGCATGGTTCTATAATAAATCTTAAGGCTAACATACAAAACAACTATGAAGAAAGAGAATATTGTGATGGTTTGGAGAAATTATATACCTGGCTGTAGAATATCCACTGGTACAGATGCATGCCTTAGCATTCTGAGATACAGTTCATCTCAGATGCCTCTCCCCATCTACCAGGGGACTACAGCCTTGGCTGAGGCAATATTAGCATTTCAATGGGGTTAGGTGCGGTCCTGGGAGAAATTACATGAGGGGTATTGACCCTAACTGCTGTCCATTGGTGTGGGCAGTCTAGAATGAAAACTCATAAAAAAAAACTATACCCCTTTTCCCCTTTTTGCCTTTTTGCCTTCTCCCTCTGCTCTCCTCTATGTTCTCTTCCCCTTTGGGACTCAGCACGCGGTGACAGCCATCTTGGCCTAGGATTCTAAACCTACACATGGCCAGGGCCTAGCCAGAAACCTAAACTCGGGTTTTCCTACGGTTGGATTGTATGCCAGAACAAGTTTGAGTAAAGCCTTTTGAAACTTTTCTGGATTCTCCTGTTTTGCTTTGTCTGCTGGCTGCCAATCCCCTGGGGCTGAAGAGGATCCCTAGACCAGACCCGGCTCTGGGATTTCGGCAGAGGGTACCCAGTGTACCACAATACTCTCCATGTCCATCCATTTATGGAAAATTTCATACTTCATTTTTTCCTAACAGCTGCGTAGTATTCCATTGTGTAGATGTACCCAAGTTTCTTTATCCATTCATCTATTCTTGGGTACTCTGGTTGTTTCCAGATTCTGGCTATTGTGAGTAGTGTTGCTATGAACATAGAAGTATAGATGGTTTTTCCATTGTGTATTTTTTGGCCTCCCAGGGTATATTCCCAGGAGTGATATTGCTGGGTCAAATGGGAGATCAATTTCTAGTTTTTGGAAGAATGTCCATATTGTTTTCCAAAATGACTGTACCAGTAGACATTCCCACCAACAGTGGATGAGTGTCCCTTTCTCCCTGCATTCACACCAGCACTTGCCAACGATTTTTAAATACTAAAGTTTATTAAAGTTAATTTGTAAAAAGTCAAAGAAATCAGTCAAAGTCAAGGGAAGGGATACTTGGATCAGAACTTGACCGACCGAGGAGGGTCAAAACTTCTCCAGAAGTTAACAGAGCCAGAGGCAAACATAAGCCATTTTTGAGGAATGCCAAAGATGAAAAGCAAAATTATCCAAGTTCCAAAAGCAGTGCATCAAGTAAGGACAGTACAGATCCTGTTGCTGGGAACAGAAGAGTAAAGAAAGTCAAATGGGAGACAGAAACAAAAACAGATACTGGAAAAAAATCAAAACTAATATAATACAAGAGAAAATAAAGGGACAAGGACAATACTTTAAACCATTGCTTGGGGATTAATACTGGAGTTTGTTGGTTAGGAGTTAGCTTGATTTAAAAGCACAGGATTTGAAGAGATACTTTCCTATGTCTCTGTAAACTTATCGACCATTCAAAAACATATATAACATTTACTAAACAAAATTTGGGAACCATTAAGACATTTTAGCTTTTGGCTAAAGTCCTGACCAATTTGGCCATGAAGGTGACTTTATCCTAAGAGCAGTTTTTCCCAGATAACTCCATTGACTATCTGCAGGCAAGGTGGGTTGCAGAAAAATACTTGAACAAGAGTATACATGTAAGTAAATGAGTTCAAGTACCAAAGTCTTGAACTATCAGGAATAATCAGTTAGAGACACAAGTAGATTTAAAGCTATTCTTGTCCACAGAAAATGTACTCATCATTTATTATGTATAGTATAACTAGTTCACCCACAGAATGCTAAATATTCTATATGTAGTTTTTATTTATCATGTTTAAATGCTAAAAACATTATTAACAATTTAAAATTAGCCTATTTGGTTAAAGTTATCAAGATATTTTAGGATCTAGATCCACCACAACTCTAATGTGAATCATATTGTCTAAATAAATTACCATATCATTATTTTACACCATCTCCCCAGTTTCTATTCAAACCTAAAAGAAGTTAAGAATGAGGCTCCGAGATTCCCAGTGACGACCTTTATTAATTTGTTGCACTATAAGTTAAAGGACTTGCTCAGCCAAGATGGAGCAAACTGTTGAGTAACTTTTGAGTAACTTTTGTTGTTTTGTTTTCGTTGGGCATCCAGGTAACACTCAGCAGGAATATTCAGGAATACTCAGTATTCCCAGGAATACTCAGCAAACCATGCAGATGGTTCCATGTCCAATCAACAACATGGCCATGTTCAGACCACAGGCTGCTCAGGGCCTCCAGGGCTAGCATCCAGTGGGCAAGGGTGGAGGTGGGATCTTCCAGGGATACCTAGTAGAGAAGCAACTGCACTAGTGGAGAAGTGTGTGTGTGCGTGTGTGTGTGCTTGCACACATGCACATATGCACAAATACAATTCATACAGTGTTGATATGTTATGTTAATATGTTAATGTTAATATTGATAATGGGCAGTATATAGAAAATAATGTTCACGGGCACGCATATTTATACCAAAAAGCTAATAGGATGTTATAATTTGAAAAGAGTCTTGGGGAAAAGGAAGAGGAGCAGCTAGCAGAAAGGAATCAAACTTCTAAATATGCCAGAGATTCAAGTTTGAAGACAACTGCATGCTTTCGAGGCAATGGAATGTTTCATTCTGGAGACAGAAGAAAATGTAATACTCATTCCCCTCCTCTTTCCTTCCCCCTTCTTTGGTGCCCTTCCAAGAAAGGGCCCCTTGGTGGTGGATTCTCACTTGTCCCCCCATGGGAAGCTACCAAGGCCAAAAGAACCAGATGGGGCTGCTGGCAGAGATACTGCTAAGTCTCTCCATCCCCCTCTGTCTGCCAGGACTTGGGGTTGTGACAGTGCCTGGTCCTGATGAGGTTAAAAACACTTATCAGGCAGCATGTATACTACAAGATCCTCTGCTTTCACCAGTTTGCCTCGACCTGCTTTGGGCCGACATGCTATTATCTTGCTATCCCATTTTACACTTCACACACCAGCTTTCTCTCAAGACAGTTATTTGATCACTAACCACTTTGAATATCATGATCATCGGCTCATTTATTTTTTCTATTTTAAAGGATGGTGCTGGTGTGTGCAGGGAGCAACCACATTGATTTCCACATTTGCCAAGGCATCCAAGTGTGAGCTGCCTATCTCGGTGCTGACTTTAATAAAAGGTTATTACTGTGATCATTATTTAGCATTTATATAGCTCCTTACAATTGTTTACCCATTATTCCTCAGAGCATCCCTGTCAGGGTGATCAGTTTTAGCCAACCTCATTAGAGAGGCAATAAATCAGGGTTTCTATAGAGGTTTCATAAATATCCACAAAAGAAAACTAAATGAATAGTCATAGAACTAGGATTGTGCCTTGAACTCTCTCTACTAGCTACTTGGCAAGTTCATTCATTCCATCGTTTCTAAATCAGAAAATTTTCCTCCCATATGTTGCTGCTTAGACCCTCTAGATCTTTCCCTCATTCCCCTGTCTAAACAGACCACCTCATTGTCCCGTCCCTGGGTTTACAGTTTGCACAGTGTTTAGTGCTTGCTGGAGGCACCTTGTTCAAGGATTTATGTTCATTTTTCTTCTTTGTCTTCACGGTGCAATGAAAGTATCTCTATGAGGGATGGATGTAGCATGATCCCTCTCATGCGTGGGATATAAAGAAACATAGTAAGAAAGCAACAAATGATCTAAGACAACTGAACCTGAGAACAGGTCTACAGAGCAGAGCCCTATCCCTGCTGCAGCCAGAGGTGGATGCGAAGGGGGTCTGAGATGATGGTGGAGGGAAACGGACCCTCTGGTCAAAGGTATCGGGATCCTCTGGTGGAGGGTGTGGTGTTAGGATGTTGTACACACAAAAGTCCCATCTTTAGCAGTACTGCAGATCACAATGTTTCCAATGAAAAGAAAATGTGTCTTTTGGGGTCATACCTGGTGGTTCTCAGAAGTTATTCCTAGCTCTACACTGAGGAATTATTCCTGGCAGTGCTCAGGAGACAATATGGGATGGTAGGGATGGAATCCAGGTCGGCCAGCTGTGTACAAGGCAAACACCTTACCTGCTTTGCTATTGCTCCTCCCCCAAAAACACAAAATTTTAAAGAAAGCAGCTCCATGACACTGTCTTACCAGGTCTGTTCACTGCTGTCTCCATCCTTTGTTCAGTGTTAGGCATAAAGTAGCTGCTCAAGAATGCTTGTTGAATAAGAGCCCTGTAAAAAGCTGTTACTCACGCCGTTTCTTATGCCTTTTCATCTCCTTTTTTGGTCTTTGAGGTTGTAGTCATACATACAGTCAATTATTCTTAATTATCCAGGAGTTAATGATCGTGTGCATGAGAGCCAGGACCTTGGCTTTTTGTCTTCTGGAGATCCCAGTAGATCTTCCTGTTATATCGTGCCCTTTTTTGGAGAGGGGTCAATAAGAGAGTAAAGTGATGAAAGTCCGATTAGACAATTTTACAGGTTCTAATCACTTTGGAAAGGCACAAAGTTGAAATTATTAATTCTCAGGTTTCTTTTAACTGTATTTGTGAATTTCAAAAAATACCATCTGTTTTATATGTGCAGTACAGTGAAAAGTGCTTTGAAGAAGTTAAAAGCACTGTATAAATGCAAGATATAATTATGTATGCATGTAGTCCCATTAACCTTGGTAATTGAGAGTTGGTTATACATTTAAGGTTTAATTAGTTTTGATAGAACAGTAGCTCACACTTTTCTAATGGGCAGGGACAGACAAGGGCTTAGGAAACGTGCCTTTCGTTCATTTTTTACATCTATCAAATCAAGATAAAGCTTGAAATCCCTTCAAAGCCTGGAAGGTTGGCAGTAATACTGATTTCTCATTAACAGGGAAGAATAGGCAAATGGAACTAAATGTTTGAATATTCTTACTTCAAATTTAAGATGATTAGAATACAATTTGCACTGGAAAAATCATAGCCTGATTGTGGAGAAAAGACTGCATAGATAATCTAAAAAAATGGGTTTTCTATGAAGGCTTTTTGTAATGTTCCTTATAGTCATATGGGTAATCAAAAAATGTTTACCTTTTGTTTTAAATATAAATCTACAGTGGACCATGAACTAACCTAAAGGACTGGAGCATGCTTTGAATGTGAGAGTTCTGAGTTCAATGTCAGGCACTGCACTATCACCCCAATATTGTCAAAATTGATCCCTAAACACTGAGTTGAGAATAACCCTGATCACTGCTAGGTAAGGCCCCAATACAAAAGAAATAATTATCATAAATATGAAATACAGTGCAACATACACTTCCCTTATCCCAGACTTCACTGCTCATATTTTCATTTACCATAGACAAATGCAGTTCCAAAGTATTGCATACATCAAGATTTTTTTTATTTTTTAAATATTTTATTATACCACCATGAGATATACAATTACAAAAATATTCATAAGATGTTCATATTTGGTTTTCGGTCATACAGTGTTCCAGCACCCATCCCTCCACCAGTGCCCATTTCCTACCACCAATGTCCCCGATTCCTCCCCCTCCCCTTGCCTGCCTCTATGGCAGGTTCTTTATTTCTTTCTCTTTCTCTATCTCTCTCTTTCTCTTTTCCTTCCCTTCCACATTGTGGATTACAATACAGACATTAAGAGGTTGTCCTGTGTATCTTTTTGCCTGTATTTAATTCTCAGTTCTAGGTTGGTATTAGCACTTTCAACAATTATTAGCACACTGTTCCATTCTCTGTCTTACCTAGCCTCTGATTCCCACACGTTTGTGATAATTTCCACCTTTGACAAGACCTCCTGATCCATGTTTCGCCTGACCTTGGATATTGGTATCATAATATGTACATACATGTTTATTATAGTTTTATATATTTATACTTTAAAATGTTACTACCACAAACTGTTTTCTTCTCCTCTCCAAGGACACCCCATTTTAAATTTTCTCTTTCTTTTCTTTTTGCCTTTTGAATTTTTGTTTTCTTTTTTATTATAATATTTAGTTCCATGGAAATAATTGATTAGTTTTATAGTCAGCCGTTATCCCTCAGAATCCAGAACAGGGTTTGACTTGGAAGATACTGATTGAAAGAGGGAGTTTTTTGGACTGTCTTCCACATGTATTTCTCTGTAGCATACATGTAGATCCAGGAATAAATTTTTCACAAAAATGAGATCAGACTCAAAATTAAACTGCTGTGACTTTTTTTTCACTTGTCCCAACCTCATCTCTTTCAATAATGATCGTTTTTTCTGTCTGCACCTCTCACATGCTTTTTAAGGTCTGTTCATTTTGTTGTTTTTTTTTTTCATGGCCTTTTTTTATTTTATTTTTTTAAGTATTTTATTATATCACTGTGAGTTATACAAATAAAAAAATATACAATTAAAAAGTTCATGTTTGGGTTTTGGTCATACAGTGTTCCAGCACCCGTCTCTCCACCAGTGCCCATCTCCCACCACCAACATACCCGGTTCCTCCTCCCTTCCCCAGCCCACCTCCATGGCAGGTTCTTTATTTCTTTCCCTTTCTCTCTCTTTCTCTTTTTACAGAACATACATTAAAAGGTTGTCATGTGTATCCTTTTGCCTCTACTTAATGCTCATTTCTAGGTTGGCATTAGTACCCTTGACAATTATTAGCACCCTGTTCCATTTTCTGTCTTACCTAACCTCTGACTCCCACACGTTTCTGATAATTTCCACCTTTGACAAGACCTCCTGATATATGTTTCACTTGACCTTGGATATTGGTATCATAATATGTACATATATATTTATGCCATGCAAATAAATGCAGTCATTCTTTATCTGTCTCTCTCTTTCTGGCTAATTTCGCTCAACATAATCTTCTCCATGTCCATCCATTTATAGGCAAATTTTATAACTTCATTTTTCCTAACAGCTGCATAGTATTCCATTGTGTAGATGTACCAGAGCTTCTTTATCCAGTCATCGATTCTCGGGCACTCTGGTTGTTTCCAGATTCTGGCTATTGTGAATAATGCTGCTATGAACATAAAAGTAGGGATGGTGTTTCCGCTAAGCGTATTTTTGGTTTCCCAGAGTAGATTCCCAGGAGTGGTATGGCTGGGTCAAATGGGAGTTCAATTTCTAGTCTTTGGAGGAAAGTCCATATTGTTTTCCAGAAAGGCTGTGCCAGCCGGCATTCCCACCAACAATGGATGAGTGTCCCCTTTTCCCCACATCCACGCCAGCACTTGTTGTTCTTGCTCTTTTGAATATGTGCCAGTCTCTGTGGTGTAAAGTGGTATCTCATTGTTGTTTTGATTTGCATCTCTCTGATGATTAGTGATGGTGAGCATTTTTTTCATATGTTTTTTGGCCATTCGAATTTCTTCCTTGCTGAAGTTTCTGTTCATTTCTTCTCTCCCCATTTTTTGATGGGTTTGTTTGTTTTCTTCTTGTAAAGTTCTACCAGTGCCTGATATATCCTGGATATTAACCCCTTATCAGATGGGTATTGGGTGAATATTCTTTCCCATTCTGTGGACTGCTTTTGTATCTTAGTCACTGTTTCTTTTGAGGTGCAGAAGCTTTTTAGTTTCATGTAGTCCCATATGTTTATCCTTTCTTCTAGTTGCTTTGTTAGTGATGTTTCACCTTTGAAGATGCCTTTAGCTTCAATGTCGTGTGGAGGGTTTTTCCTATATTTTCTTCAATGTACTTTATGGATTCAAGTCTGATATTGAGATCTTTAATCCATTATGATCTGATTTTTGCTCATGGTGTTAGACACAGGTCCAAATTCATTTTTTTACATGTCGCTGCCCAGTTTTCCCAACACCACTTGTTGAAGAGGCTTTCCCTTACTCCATTTTGGACTCATTGCACCTTTATCAAAGATTAAATGATCATGTGTTTGAGGGTGGGTGTCAGGATACTCAATTCTATTCCATAGGTCCACAGGTCTGTTTTTATTCCAATGCCATGCTGTTTTAATTACTACTGCCTTGTAGTACAGTTTGAAGTTGGGAAAGGTGATGCCTCCCATCTTCTTTTTCCCGAGGATTGCTTTAGCTATCCTTGGGGGGTTTATTGTTCCATACAAATTTCAGGAGCGTTTGGTCAATTTCTTTGAAGAATGTCATTGGTATCCTCATAGGGACTGCATTGAATCTGTACAGAGCTCTAGGGAGTATTACCATTTTGACAATGTTGATTCTCCCCCATCCATGAACAGGGAATGTGTTTCCATTTCCTTGTGTCCTCTTTATCTCTTGGAGCAGTGTCTTGTAGTTTTCTTTGTACAGGTCCTTTACATACTACATCAAGATATTTTGAGAGGGGCTGAAGAGATTGTTTAAAGGAATGGTGCTGTGCATACTTTGTAATAGGGAACTCCAAGTTCAATCTCCTATACCACATGTTCCTCCAAGCATTACCAGGATTAGTCCCAGAACACTGCACCAGGAAAGATAGACCCCCAAAGTCCTGTTATTTTGAGAAGTCACATTAATATAACCTCTATTACAACATTACACCATACCTTGGTTTATATTATTAGCTATTGTTCACTGTATCACTGTATCACTGTCTTCCCGTATATCATTGATTTGCTCGAGCGGGCACCAGTAACATCTCAATACGTCCTGTCACATGCCATATAGCCCAAGGGCATCTGCCAGCTCCAGGAAAATAAAGAGCCTCAAACCATTCCATCAGGTCATGGGAATGAGGTCTATAATTGTTACTGGTATTTGGCATGTCAAATATGACACGGGTAGCTTGCCAGGCTCTGCCGTGGGGGTGGGATACTCTAGTAGTCACCTCAAAACTTGAGCAATTGGGGGGCGGAGCGATAGCACAGCGGTAGGCCATTTGTCTTGGACCTGGCCAACCTGGGTTCGATTCCCGGCATCCCATATGGTCCCCCGAGCACCGCCAGGAGTAATTCCTGAGAAAGAGCCAGGAGTAACCCCTGAGCATTGTTGGGTGTGACCCAAAAAGCTAAATATATAAATGAATAAATAAATGGATGGATGGATGGATGGATGGATGGATGGATGGATGGATGGATGGATGGATGGATGGATGGATGGATGGATGGATGGATGGATGGATGGATGGATGGATGGATGGATAGATAATGACAAAACTTATAATCACATTTTACCTGAATAAGTTACAAATACACCCCAGGAATCAGTAATTCAAAGCCACCTGATCCTCACTCAAGGGTGGGAGTGAGGAAAAAGGACCTGACGAAAGGTCTTTCCATGAATTTCATAAAAGGTGACACTGTATTGAGTACACAGACACCGGCAAGTCATATAATTACTGGGTCTTATACTTCCAAATGCCAGTGGCGTCTGCATATTTAATTTTGTAGAAATAAAAAATGAGGGGCCTGGGAGGGGGAAGGGAACCGGGACATTGGTGATGGGAAATGGGCACTGGTGGCAGGATGGGTGCTGGAACATTGTATGACCAAAACCCAAATATGAACTTTTTAATTGTATATCTTTGTAATTATAAAAATAGAAAATTTTTTTTTAAAAATGAGAGGCCGGAGCGATAGCCCAGCAGGTAGGGCGTTTGCCTTGTACGCGCCGGCCTGTGCCAGCCCGGGTTCGTTCCCCCTGCATCCCATATGGTCTCCCGAGCACCGCCAGGAGTAAAGGAGTAATTCCTGAGTGCAGAGCCAGGAGTAATCCCTGAGCATCGCTGGGTGTGACCCAAAAAAGCAAAAAAAAAAAAAAAGAAGAGCAAATACAATAATAATAATAATAAAAATAATAATAATAATAATAATAATATTTCAGGTACTGGAGCAAAGTACAATGGGTAGGGTGATTGCTTTGCATGCAATTCAGCCAGTTCAATCCTCAGCACCCCATATGGTCTGTTGAGGTCCCACCAGGCCAGGAGTGATTCCTGAGTGTAGAGCCAGAAGTAAGCCCTGAGCATCTTCAGGTGTAACCCAAAAACCAAACACAAGTATTAGTATAGGGCCTGGAGCGATAGCCCAGCGGGTAGGGCGTTTGCCTTGCATGCGGCCGGCCCATGCCGACCTGGGTTCTATCCCCAGCATCCCATATGGTCCCCCGAAGCACCGCCAGGAGTAATTCCTGAGTGCAGAGCCAGGAGAAACCCCTGAGCATTGCCGGGTGTGTGACCCAAAAAAAAAAAAAAAAAAAAAAAAAAAGAAAAGAATTAGTATAAACTATCTTGCCTCAGAGTCAGAGCCATAGTACAGCAGGTAAGGCATTTGCCTTGTTTTTTGTTTGTTTGTTTTGTTTTGTTTGGTTTTTTTTTTTTGGCTTTTTGGGTCACACCTGGGATGCCGGGAATCCAACCCAGGTGGGCCACGTGCAAGGCAAACGTCCTACCCACTGTGCTATCACTCCGGCCCCATTTGCCTTGCACACAGTCAACCCAGGTTCAATCCCTGGCATCCCATGTGGTCCCCTGAGCACCACCAGGGGTAATTCCTGGGTACAGAGCCAGAAGTGACCCCTGAGCATCGCTGGGTGTGACCCAAAAAGCCAACAAAACAAAACAAATAAAAATCTATCTTGCCTGGAAAGTTAGTATAGCACTTGATTGACATTAATTCAATACCCATAACCCCAAATGATCCCCTGACCCCACCAGGAAAACCATTCACATAGCGCAAGAAACAGTGGGGGCAGGCGGGCAATGAAAGACAGAGTCAGGTCACCTTGCTCCATGCGGTTTCTAGACAGGGCGTGATGATAGGGAAGGATGGAGACACACTGGTGTATGTGGTTGTGATGTCCTCTCGCACTGGCTGTGGGCGTGATTGTGATGTCCTTGCCTATGTACATGGTTGTAATGTCCTCACACTGCAGTGTATGTAGTTGTCTGTCCTTCCGCACTGTGTATGTGGTCGTGATATCCTTCTCGCCTGATGTGTATGTGGTTGTGATGTCCTCACACTGTGTATGTGATTGTGTTGTCCTTCTCACACTGACTGTGGTGGTTGTGATATCCTTCTGCCTGACTGTGTATGTGGTTGTGATGTCCTTCTCACACTGATGTGTATGTGGTTGTGATGTCCTTCTCACGTGTACGTGGTTGTGATGTCCTTTTGCACTGACTGTGGGTGAGTTGTGATGTCCTCGCACTGTGTACATGGTTGTGATGTCCTTCTCACACCCGACAGTGTACGTGGTTGTGATGTCCTTCTCGCTCTTCCCTCAGTTACGTATTTGCAGTTCCCTCTGGTTTGCTCTTCCCTTCCTATCCTGCACGCTTTATTCGTTATTCAAACTACAGGTCAAAGGTCATCTCTTCAGAGGGACTTTCCTGACCTCCCTATCACAAGTATTTCCCTGTCACTCTATTTAAATTGTTTTTTGTGGGAAGGCACACCTGACGATGCTCAGCCCTTACTCCTGCTGAGCTCGGGATCATATGGGATGCTAGGGATCAAACCAGGGTCAGTCACCTGCAAGGCAAGCACCTTCCCTGTTGTCCTCTCTCTGGCCCCTCTTCTTTATTTATAATCACTATGCAACTGAAATTTATGTGTTCTTTCCTACCAAAATGGAACTTCATTATAACAGGGACTCTCCCTTGTACACCATATACTCCTGGTTCCTGAAACTGTACCTACAGCAAAATAGATATATCCTCTTTGTCTCTTGCAGTAGGGGATCAGATTCGAGCCTTACAGGTGAGACAAGTGCTCAACCACTGAACCTCATCCCCCGAACAAAGTCGTTATTTTTTTATTTGTTTGGGGCCACACCCAGCTGTACTCAGGACTCAGGTCTCAGGGATCCAAGGAACCTGGCAGGCTCGAGAGACCATATGGAATGTCAGGGATCGAACTTGGGTCAGATGCACACTGTAGTATTTCTCTGGTCCCCCAAAATTGAGATTTAATAATGATGAGTGAATAAATGCTCTTCTATTCATTTTATTGCAGTTGTCACTAGAGTTGTATACTGGCATAGTCACCAAAAAGTGAACAGGCTGACATGTCATAGTAGCTGACACTTTCAAAGAGCTCAAACAGGGACAGAGAACGCAAAGGATCGTGTACATGCTTGAGGTCTGGGTCCAATACCTAGCACCTCAAGATTCCCTGATCACTGAGGGGAGCCACCCCTAACTACAAAGCAGAGCTAAACAGCCCAGTAACTGCCAGGTGTGGTCCCCCAACCCCAAACAAAACATCCAAACAAGTAGTTCAAACAATACACATGCAGGAGGTTGTAGGTCTAGTTAATGTGGTGAGAGGGAGGGTCTAGAGATGCCAGTGCTGGAGGGGGTGTCCCCGGCTGTGCAGAATGTGCTGGTCCTCTCCCCAGTTGTATCAGTCCCCAGGTGTTTAATTTATAAATTAAACTTTGTGGTAGATATGTACACATATGTAGAAAAAAGCACAATCTATATAATGTTTAGTAATATCCACAGTTTTGGGTCTGCACTAGTTATGTTATAACATGTTCATTCTGTGAATAAGGGTGTCTACTGTATCTTATATAACATGCACTCTTACAGTTGGTCCTCACTAAAACCCTGTACATAAATAATATTTTCCCCAGCTTATAAAGAGGAAAAAATGGAAGCAATGTTATCATATGCCTTCTCCAAGGTGTTAGAAATAGCAAGATTTGCCTGGCTCTGGTCTCATGATTCCAGATTAATATGACACATAGGACTGCTTGAAAACTGTATTGGAAATCAAAGAAAGATTCCTTATACCACAGTCACACCACTAAGTTTCAAAAAGTTGGGCAAATCTTTAACTACATTATTCAGTTGATTATTTTACTCATTTTATTTACTCAAATATTACTTATATACTCCTATAACATGTATTCATATATATATTTACTCATTTATATACCCATATATTTACTCATTACTATATTAACTTTATTAGTACTATAAACTAATTTATACCCACTGCTCTAGAAGGACAAAAAAATAAAGTAAGAGACATAGTAGACTTTGCTGGTGCTCACAGACTAGTTGGAGTGATTTGTAAGTATATATAAATATTTTCCATATTGCAAAGGATGGAGTTACGACATTCACTCACTATAAAAAATCTTAGAAAGATGCAAAAACATATAAGAGAAGTTACCAATATTTCCCTGGGAACATAGAGTGAGTTCCCATTTATCTCTTCAATGGGCTATTGGAAACTAACTTTACTGAAGAAAATCAAAAGAGAAACAATAGGATTAAAAGATACTGCATGTTTGGGCTGGAGGGATATCTCAATAGGATAGAGAACATTTTTTGGAGACATAATTATAGTGAAACTATAGCTCAGAATGAATTGATACAATATATTCAAAATGCTGAATGGGAAAGATATCCATTCAAGAATAATCCTCCTAGCTTGCCACAAGTGTGTGGAGGCAAAGGGCAGTTAGAATAGAGAAAGGACCAGGATGACAATAGTAATAGGAAACAATTTGGACAGGAACTGAGTATTGAAAGTAGGTAAAAGGATGAACCTGATAACCAAAGAAGTGTCTACCATAGACGCAGGGTGGAGTCAGGAGAGAAATTGTAGGCATTGGCAGTGGGAAGTGCACACTGGTGAAGAGATATATGTTGAAACTGTATGACTGAAACTCACTCATGAACAATTTTGTAATTATATATCTCACTGTTATTCAATTAAAATTAATTTTGCTTTAATAAAATTTTAAATAAAATAAAAAGTCATGACTTATAAATACCATTGCCATACACGGGATGTAACGGTCAATATACTTAGTGCCAGCTAATGGAGCAGGCATGGGGATGGAGAAATAGGTGGGAAATGAGGGTCATTTGTGCTGAGAACACACTGATGGTGGGATTGGTGTTGAATGATGAAATCTTTCTAAGAACTGCATTATGAAAAACTTTGTAATTTGTAAATCATGGTGTTTTCATAAAAATTAATAAAATAAAGAAATAAGTTTTGATTTTAAAAAAATGAACAAAAATCAAACCAATAAAATGAAGAAGAAGAAGAAGAGGAGGAGGAGGAGGAGGAGGAGGAGGAGGAGGAAGAGGAGGAGAATGAGGAGGAGAGGAGGAGTTGGAGGAGGAGCAGAAGAAGAAGGAGGAGGAGGAGAAGGAGAAGGAGAATGAGAAAGTGAAGGCGAATGCGAAGGTGAAGGAGGAGGAGGAGGAGGAGACGAAGGTGGAGAGGAGAAGGAGAAGGTGAAGGCGAAGGCAAAGGCAGAGAAGGAGGAGGAGATGGAGGAGGAGAAGGAGAAGGAGAAGAAGGGGGAAGAAGAAGAAGATAAAGAAGAAGGAGGAGGAAGAGGAGAAGGAGAAGGAGAAGAAGGAGAAGGAGAAGAAGGAGAAGAAGAAGGAGGAGGAGGAGGAGAAGGAGGAGGAAGAGAAGGAGGAGGAGGAGAACAAGGAGAAGGAGAAGGAGGAGGAGAAGAAGAAAGAGGAGGAGGAGAAGAAGGTGAAGGCGAATGGTGAAGGTGGAGAAGGAGAATGAGGAGGAGGAGGAGGAGGAGGAGAAGGAGAAGGTGAAGGTGACTGCGAAGGTGGAGGCGGAGGAGAAGGAGGAGAAGGAGGAGGAGAAGGCGAAGGCAGAGGAGAAGGAGAAGAAGAAGGAAGAGGAGGAGAAGACAAAGAAGAAGGAGGAGGAGGAGGGGAAGGAGGAAGGAGGAGAAGAAGAAGAAGGAGGAAGAGGAGGAGGAGAAGAGAAGAAAGAGGAGGAGGAGGAGGAGGAGGAGGAGAAGGAGAAGAAGAAGAAGAAGAGAAGAAGAAGAAGAAGAAGAAGAAGAAGAAGAAGAAAAGAAGAAGAAGAAGGAGGAGAAGGAGAAAGGAGAAGGAGGAGGGAGAAGGCAAAGGCAAAGATAGAGAAGGAGGAAGAAGGGAAGGAGAGAAGGAGAAGGAGGAGAAGGAGAAGGAAAAGAAGAAGAGAGGAGGAGGAGAGGAGGGAAGGAGGAGGAGAAGAAGAAGAAGAAGAAGAAGAAGAAGAAGAAGAAGAAGAAGAAGAAGAAGAAGAAGAAGAAGAAGGAGGAGAAGAAGGAGGAGGAGGAGGAGAAGGTGAAGGTGGAGAAGGAGGAGGAGGAGAAGAAGGAGGAAGAGGAGGAGGAGGAGAAGAAGAAGAAGAAGAAGGAGAAAAAGAAGAAGAAGAAGAAGAAGAAGAAGAAGAAGAAGAAGAAGAAGAAGAGGAAGAAGAAGAAGATGAAGAAGAAGGAGGAGGAGGAGGAGGTGAAGGCAAAGGTGAAGACGGAGAAGGAGGAGGAGGAGGAGGAGGAGAAGGAGGAGAAGAAGAAGAAGAAGAAGAAGAAGAAGAAGAAGAAGAAGAAGAAGAAGAAGAAGAAGAAGAAGAAGAAGAAGAAGAAGAAGAAGAAGAAGAAGAAGAAAGGAATAACTAAATAGAAACACCAATAATATGCAATATCTATAGGAAAATGTAACAGCTTGTTCTCCAATTGGCTGAACAAACAGAAAGAAAATCAACAAGAAAAGAATAGTTTAGTGAGAAGTTCGACCAGACAGGCTCAATAAGTATTTACAGGACTAGTAACTACTGAATAGTTGAATCCTTACTCTTCTCAAGTACAAATGGAACATTCTTCATAAAAGACTACAGGGTAACAAACAACACAAAACTCATAAAACTCATAAATTCATAAATGTCAAAGTAATATTCAACTATTGCACTGTGCTGAAATGCTAGCAATCAATTCGACAAAGAAAGATGAAGAACTCAAATAGGGCCTGGGAGATAGGTCAGTGACTTAAAGTTCTTGCATGAATCACAAAAATGGAATCCCAGGGCTACTGCCAATAGTAAGATGATCCTTCTGGCCCCACACAGACTTCCAACAAGGTAAAAATATGTAAATTAACCATATCATTTAATAGCTATTGGACTAACAATGCAATCAAAATGAAAACAGAAAATTCCCTGGAAACAATGATGATAGGAGCTATGCAAAAATAAACATACCTGGGGCTGGGCGATGCCCAGCGGGTAGGGCATTGCCTTGCACGTGGCAGGCCTGTGCGGCCGGGGTCATTCCCGAACCCATATGGTCCCCTGAGACCGCCAGGGTGATTCCTGAGTGCAGAGCCAGGAGTCCTGGATGGCGGGTGTGACACAAAAGCAAAAATAAAAAAAAAAAAATAAACATATCTTTATTACTGCTATGCAAAAGTAATAAAGATATGTTCAGAGCAAAAAAAAAATAAAAAAATATAATCATATATCTAAAGTAACTAAAAACAATCAAGCTAAATCAAGTCATAATAATAAAAGTATATAATAAAACACTGGAGCAGAAATAACTGAAATAGAAATAAAAATGAAAATATAAAATAAAACCAAGTGCTGACTCTTAAGAAGCATAAACAAAAGTAAACTCATTAAGCAAAACTCACTAACAAAAACAGAAAGCATTAGTAAATAAGAAAACCAGAAATAAACGCAGAAAAGATAGATACTACACACCAAAAAAATCAATAGAGACGATTAAATTTTATGCATAAAATAGGACAAAGTAGCAAAATGGACATTATAAAGAATTATATATATAGTCTCTCAGTATGTAACTAAAGGAAACAGAAAACCCAAACATATCAATTACAAGCAAGAAATTTAAAATAATAATCAAAAGTCAACTTACCACACACACACACACCAAAAACTTAAAATAATTCACTAGTGAACTCTACCAAACTTTCACTTACCTATAACACTTTAAAAAAATGTGAAGAGAAAGGAATTGTTTTTAAATACATTTTATAAAACCAAGATTACACTGATGCCAAAAGCAAACAAGAATATAACAGAAAAATACAAAGAAATATCACTGATAATATTAAATGCAAAGATTCTCAACAACAGCAAAACAAATTCACTAAAACTCTCATATATTATATCCCAGTGAACTTTATTCCAGGAATGCAAGGGTAGTTTAATCCACACAGATCAATTACTATAATGCACCAAATCAAGAAAGGAAGAAATTTTATTTTCTCATATCAGTAGTTTCAGAGAAAGCATTTGACTAAATTCAACACCCATTTGTGATTAAAAATTCTCATAAGCTGCAGATGAACGAAACATGTTTCTATGTAGTAAAGACCATATATGATAAACCAACAGACAACATCAGACCCAATAATGAATTTTTCTTAAAACTCGGGCACAAGACAAGGAGGTTCATTCTCACCACTATGAATAAATGTAATATTAGAAGTCCTAGTTAGAGCAACTACATAAGAAAGAAAAATAAATAGGACCTAAATTGGAAAAGAAAAAAAACTATTGCTATGTACAGATGCTGTGACACCATACACATAAAACCTAAAAACTCAAATGAAAAAATCTCTTAGAAACTATGAACCAATACATTAAAGTGGCACTCTACAGAACCAATATATGATTAATCTGTTACATTTGTGTATACAAATAAACTAGTAGAGAAAAGAAGAATCCTATTTAAAATCACATTAGGGGTTGGAGTGATAGCACAGTGGGAAGGTTGTTTGCCTTGCACACGGCCGACCCCGGTTCAACCTCAGCATCCCATATGGTCCCCAAGCACCACCAGGAATAATTTCTGAGTGCAGAGCCAGGAGTAAGCCCTAAGAATTGCCGGGTGTAACCCAAAAACCAAAAAATAATAATAATTAATAATAATAATGAATGAATGAATGAATGGATGGATGGATGATGGATGGATGAATGAATGAATGAAGAATGAATGAAATCACATTAAAGAGATAAGTGTCTAGGAATAAACTTAAGGTAGATATAATACGCATTCACTGAAAATGAAAGACAAAGTTAAAGCAAAACAAAGATGGCACCAAGAAATGAAGCCTGGGAGACCACTAAAAGTGTTAAAGCACATGCTTAATATGCAGAAGCTCCAGGTTCTGTCCCAGCACCATATGTTTCCCTAAGCACTGAGCAGGGAGTAGCCCCCAAGCACCAGTAGGAGTGGCCCCAAAACTAAACAATACAACTTAAGTAATATACTGTGCTAATAGATTGGCATAGTTAATTTTGCTCAAATGACCAACATTTCCAAAGCTATATATGCATAAATATATATATATATATATATATATATATATAGAGAGAGAGAGAGAGAGAGAGAGATGTATTCAATGCAATTCCTATCAAATTTCCAAGGCACTTCTTCAAGGAACTTGAGCAAACATACCTTTAATTTCTATGGAAGCTTTAAAAAAAAATCTCAAAAAAATCTAAGCACTTCTGGGGAAAAGAAAAGAATGGAGGTGTCACATGTCATGACTTTAAAGTACATTGCAAAACTATAGTAATTAAACCAGTGCGTATTGGGGTTAAGGTAAGGTTAGGGTTGTTAGAATTGCATTTCAGGTTCGCTGTTTCAGAAGTTGAAAGCTAAAGATAATTTACAATTGCTGGCAAATTTAACTAATTATTAAGTTTAGAGATCAACTAGAGTAAGGTTTGTATAAGATTAGGGATGAATTTGGGTTTAGGTTTAAGATTAGGGATTTTGTGAAAGTTAGTGATAGATTTCACTATGTATAAAGTTGAGAGTGAAAATCAGATATACCTAGATGGTTCAATTTAAACTATTTGGTAGGTTTAGGCCTAGCACTTGTAGTCTTAGTCTAGGTTTAGGATTAGGATTAGGATTAGCATTAGTGATGGTGTTGGAGAATGATTACTGTTTAGGTTTGGCTGTTTTCAAAGTTAAAAATAAAAGTCAATTATAAGGTGATTGTTAAATTTAGGCTAACTTTTAAGTGTAGGCCTCAGTTAGGGTAGTATTGGTATAAGGGTTTTTTCAGGGTGAGGGTTAAGTTTGAGGTCAGAGATAGGATTCATGTGAGAGTTAGGGTATAGTTTGGTTATGTTTAAGGTTGAGAGTGAAAGTTCAGTACTGGGTGATTTTTCAGTTTAGGCTAATAGGTAGATTTAGGTCTAGCTTTGGAAAAGTTAATACAGGATTAGAGTTAGGGTTAGTGCTATGGATAGGACTGGAGGAAGATTAGTCTTTGGATCTAGCTATTTTTTAAAGTTAAAATTGAAAATGAACTATACGGAAATTGTTAAATATAGGCTGATTGTTTAGGCCTCAGCTAAGTAATGTTGCACAAACAAACCATAAAAGCTATTACTACTGTAAACAAATTACCTAAAAAACAATTTTTAAAAATGCAACTTGAAGTGAAAAGATGACAAAGTGGCTCCCTCAATAACATTATATTGATGCAAAATTTTCTTTGAATCAAGTTTAAGTGAAACCAGTAATTAGAGAGCCTGCTCTATTAGGAGAGTGAAGATGACAATGCCAAACTTACATAAAATCTTTGCTACTCAACCAATTTACATAACATAGTAAATAACATAGTAAATGTAAATAACACTTACGTAACATATTAAATAGCATAGCAAATAATATAGCAAATAACATTTCCATATCATGGTAAATAATAGAGTAAATGTAAATAACATTTACATAGCATAGTAAATAACATTTACATAACATAATGAATAACATAGTAAATGTAGTGATATGATAAATAAGAAGTTAGTAGATATATTTCAATTACTTTTTAATAGGAATTATAGAAACAGTGTCTTAATTATATGAATAGAAATAACCAAAGAAGAACAACAAATAGAAGTGGCTACTTTTTAAAAATATTTAGTATACCACCGTGAGATATACAATTACAAAGATGTTCATGATTGGGTTTCAGTCATGCAGTGTTCCAGCACCCATCCCCTCCACCAGTGCCCATTTCCCACCACCAATGTCCCCTGATTCCTTCCCCCTCCCCTAGCCTGCCTCTATGGCAGGTTCTTTGTCTATTTTCTCTCTTTCTCTTTCTCTCTCTTTCTCTCTTCCTTCTCTTACATATTGTGGATTGGAATGCATACACTTAGAGGTTATCATGTGTACCTTTACGCCTGTATTTAATGCTCAGTTCTAGGTTAATATTAGCACTTTCAACAATTATTGGCACACTGTTCCCTTCTCTGTCTTACCTAACCTCTGACTCCCATATGTTTGTGGTAATTACACATTTGACAAGCCCTCCTAATCCATGTTTTTCATGACCTTGGATATTGGTATCATAATATGTTTATGTGTGTGTGTGTGATGCAAATAAATGCAGTCATTCTATATCTTTCTTTTCCCTTCTGGTTAAAAGAAATGGCTAATTTGCATTGTGGAATGGTAATGGAAAGTAGAAAAGATTGAGGTCTTAAGTTTTTGTGGACCCTGCCATGTTTCTCTATTGATTCATTATATGTGGTTTTATAGTTACTGTTAAGACATAGATAAATCTTAATTTATATGTGCTTAAAGCTTATACAAAGACAGGGTGTGTTACTAATGGAGGAACCAATGTTAATGGAAAAAGAGATCAAGAGAGCAGAGACAAGAGCAAGATGTCGCCCAAAGAAAGAAACCCTGGATGAGGAAACTTGAAAAAAATGCATGAAGCAGAATACAAATACGTGCTTCCACAGTTGTTAGTAAGGAAGGCATTGGACAAAGTAGCGGAATGCTCCCCTGAGTTTTACCTATGGCAGGGATCCTCATATTGACCTCAGACTCCTGCTTGCTAAAACAAAATTGACAGCTCCATGGCCAAAATTTGTTCTTGAGTAGGTGCTGGATAGTACCTACTCAAGTAAGTTCAAGTAAGTTCCTACACCACACGAATGCTGTTGGTCTGAAATCACAAGTTTGAAAAATAGTAACAGATTCATCTAGCTAATAGAAGTTGGGACTAAACGTATGAGACAGAGGTCAAGAAACTGTGGCAACAGGACAGCTCTGACAGATTGACTTGGGTCTGATGGTACACATGAGACCAAGTCTTTAATGGATAGGAACCCACCAGTGTCTTCTGAAGTGAATCATTTCAGATTACCAAGCATCAGTTAACATCTAGAGGCCTTGCCAGGTACTCTCAAGTATGTGAAGATCATTTTGAAGATAGTAATCTTATCTAAAGGCCAGACTGTACAGATCTTATCTTACTTTCCCTTCCATCCATATCAATAACCTCATTCTTCTATAAATTAATTTGCTAAAGTATATTCCAAGAGAGTATCCTTAGTTACCCCTAGTCAGCAAGTACATCTACCTGTGTACATAAAATTGTACTAAAAGCTATTAGCCGCAGGAGCCAAAAGCTGAAGGCTGAGGAACCAAAAGGCAAAAGGTGAAGGGGCCTCAAGTCAGCCCCTTATATACACCAAAGTAATCCAATCGGCAAGCCTGGCAAGCTTCTCGTGTTGTATATGATATGCCAAATTCCAGTAACACTATATTAGGTCATTCCCATGACCTAATATAATGGTTTGAGGCTCTTTATGTTCCTGTATCAAGCCGATGCCCCAGGCTCTACTGGCATGAGACAGGACATATGGAGATATTACTGGTGCCCGCTCTAGCAAATAGATGATCAACGGGAAGATCGTGATCGTGATCGTGATTCTATTATAAAGCATCTTGTAGCTAAACAGTGTTCAAAATAGAAGTGGAACACACAAATCTCATCTCTACTAAATGAGGCAAGATAATTAACTCACCAAGCAAATAAATGCCCCATGGAAACATAGATGAATTCTTCCAATCCACTTGCATTGAGTTGCTACCATGTTGAAGACACACTAAATGTGCTTGGGTGCAAGTATAAATAAAGCATGGATGCCTCTAACTACAACTGAGAATCTCCAAGTCTTTTCTTCTATTCAAATCTTCCAAAAGCAGTGTCTGTTGATTTACTCACCCCATTTTATGGGATTATAGCCTTCGTTGTTGCTGATCTTTGTGGGTGCTTTATATATCCTGAGATACATGAGAAAATATGCCTGCTGCTAATTTCATTGCTACTTTGAGTGGTTTGTGGAATTTTTCTTATGATAACTTGGAATACACTTGTATGCCTTTCTATATGTCATCTGTATTCTATGAAATATGCCTTTGTCTTTTTCTGTAGCATTTTTGTAGAGGTATTTTAGCTATCTGTGCACCAAAATCTAAGCGCACTAATGTCAGTTTGAAGTCTATAAAAAGTGTGGTGTTTTAAAAAAAAAATCTGCCAATGGATTCTGTTTAGTTTGTAATAAGAATTCTGAAGCAGAAACTGTGAATGATAGTTTTTCCAGATTGAATCCCTCTGTTGCTAATTACAGAGCCAAAGAGAATACTTTGGTCCTAGATACTTCACTGATCTCAAATCTACTTTTTGAACACATAAAGAGTCTGGGAGTACCTAGCATCTTCCAACCCCTGGTCTTTAAGTCCATTGGCAGATTTTTTTTAACATGGTGATCATTTTACCACTTATACCTTTCAATGCTCAGAAAGAGAGCCACTTGGTTTTCCAGTGGTTTTTAAAAATATCATTTTCTTTAATATCTCCCAAAATAACAGGGTCACTTCAGGTTCAGTGAGTGGTTGGCACTGTGACATTTTTCCCAGAAGTACTAACAGTTCTGAGGAGAACCAAGTATTTTCACAGCTGCAGGCCTTAATGCTGAACTTTCTACTGTCAGTGAGAATCGCATCCCATTGAAAATGTAGAAGTGGAACCAGCTCTCAAAGGGATAAGGTGGCAGAGAGAATGTTGTTTACCCAAGTCAAGGAGCAACGGAAAATGATTTCTGCAGCTGGAACAAAACAAAGACAAGGGTTGAAAGTCAACTTCCTCTTTCACTTAGTGAATCAGCAAGTCATTTCAGCCTTTCTCAAAGGGTTGAGGTCTACCGATGATTCAAGCTCTATGAAAGACCTCACATACTGTACCTCTCAGGCTCTGGAGGAAAGGAGAATCAAAAAAGGTTCAGTCTCATTAGCAGTCATGAAGTCAACCATGACTTCCGGCTCTGCTCCCAATCCAGTATCACCCAGCTCTGATTGTTATGAATGAAAGTGATTAGGCAGATGTCACTCAACTTCACATGCATCACTCTGCTTTGGGCACCACCAATATCTTCCATGTGGAGATCATCTTTGCAATCACTTCTGAATGATCTCTCACATTCTGTTTAGCCCCACAAAGCCATTTTAAAATTAATTAATTAATTTGCATTGTTCATAATAGTATTTTGAACTCCAGTAATACACTCAAAAACTGAATTCCCACATATACAACAATACAACCTAACTTTTATAGCTTTCTGTGGCTTCCTGTTATTCTAACCTTAACCACCGATTCTATCCAAAGAGCACTGACCAAAATGTGTCTCCAGCCCTTTTTTTCCTTCTCTTGTGACTTCAGGATCTTCCCTTCCCATTCTCTTTCTCTCTCTCTCTCTCTCTCTCTCTCTCTCTCTCTCTCTCTCTCTCTCTCTCTCTCTCTCTCTCTTTCTCTCTCTGCCCTCAGCACACAGAATGCCTGGAACATAGTTTTCTTCCCCATTGTGCTGAGTTCTTGCCGCCTCATTTTTGAACTCTGAGCCCCTATCTACCCACACCCCTTGGCCCTTGCTCTACGGGTCTATTTTTGTAATAAAGAACTGTGATTTACAAAGTTACTGATAGTTGAGTTTTAGGCACATAATATCTCAACACGAATCCCACCACCAGTGTTAACATCCCTCCTCCAGTGTTCCCTATTCCCTTCCCACTCCCACCCCCACTCTGCCCCCACCTGTCACCTTGACAGGCACATTACCAAGTTTCATGGTTGCAGCTTAGATCTCACATTTCAGGTGCTGTTTAGTCTGTGTTTTGGATATATTGCTTTACCATTCACACTAAACCAATTCTTCTTGGTATAAATGCTCTTGGCACATTGACCTACTCAAGAATCCTTCACAGAAAAACAAATACTTCATAGAGTGTATACCAAGACAGTCACAAAATTCTGTGAAATTATTTAATTTCTGCCAGGATCCTAGACTATAAGATCCATGAAGGTGGGGTCCCCACCTTTTTGGATCCCAATTATATTTCAGAGTCAAGCACAGTGCCTGACACATATTATTTATAAATGATTTCACAGGGGCCAGAGCAATAATGCAGAGGGTAGAGCCTTTATCCTGCAGAATCTGATACAGATTTGAACCCTGCTACCCCATATGTTACCCTGAGCCCCTGAGCACATAACCAGGAGTAAGCCCTGTGCACCACAGGGTGTGGCCCCAAACCAAAAAATGACAAATGTATTCTGAAGAGAGGAAAGGAGGAAGGGAAGCAAGAAGAAAGTATGGTGGCACAATGATACAACTAAGATAAGGATGAGGTCTACCATTTTAAATAAATGGCAATAATAGATAACCCACTAAGTTCTAGTGTTATATGTATGTGTGCATGCATGTATATTTTTATTTTTATTATTATTTATTCCTCATGACAATCCTGTGAGGTAGCTATTTTATTATGTTCATTTTATAGATAAGAAACCAAAGCTATATGAAGATTAACTACACAAAATTTGCAACTAGCAAATGTAATAAACCATAGAACTAAAGTAATGTTATTACCATTTAATAACTCAAGAAGCCAATCTTCACAGAAAAGCTTTATGTCCATCCATATTTAAGGGACTGAGCAACCTCTCTTTTTAAGGGTCAAGACCCATTTGTAACGGGACTCTGAAGGTGAAAAAATAAAATCTCTGCCTGTGTCCTCTTTATATGTGTCGCCTCTTCTATAAGTGAAGATCTGATATTTTTTTTTCATTTTGGGTCACACTCAGCGATGCTCAGGAGTTACTCCCAGCTCTTCACTCAGGATTACTCCTGGCAGTGCTCGGGGACCATATGGGATGCCAGGTCTCGAACCTGGGTCTGCCACGTGTAAGGCAAACATCGTACACCTGCTGTGCTAGCGCTCCGGCTCCTTGAGAACTTTTTTGGGGTGGGGGGGGGGGGGGCCGAAATCTGTATTTCAGCTGCTTCTGTGTCATTTTTCAGGATAAGAGGGTTTTTTGCGTGGATATAAGTCTGGGCTGATTAAAAGAAGCACAAGGTAAAACCAATAGTCCAATCTCACCTCTGTTTTGACTTTAGTTTTAAAGTGAGCAGAACAGAAACTAAAGATGCTAAATGACTAGATGAAGCAGAGAACAAACGGCTTTAAAGTTAAAAGATGAATTCCTTAGAAAAATAATGAAACGGAAAAGTATTTGTTTAGAAAAAGAGATAAGGGGCTAGAGAGAGAGAGTAGTACAGGGCGTAGGGTGCTCGCCCGCGCATGCAGCAGACAGGGCTTGATCCCAGCACTCCATATGCTCCCTCAAGCCCCACCAGGAGTGACTCCTGACTGCAGAGCCAGGAATAAGTTGTGAACTTTGCCAGATATGGTCCAAAAAATAATAATAATAACTTTTTAATGAAAAAAAGGTTGGAAAGTTATTGCCCTGCAAATATAGGAAGCAATTTATCATCCATACTATCACAGATCGACTTATTTTGGTTCTAATAATAATTACAAAACCTAATGTTAGACAGGCAAAAGGTTTCTGGGGAAGAAAAGGGAGAGAGGAAGGACACCACAGAGAAATGACAAATAAATTATTTGCAAGACAGAACTCTAGATGGAGCAGTTCCCTCTATTTGAATTTTCTGTGGAGACTGGTATTGATTTCACCGAATCAGTGACTGTTGGAAAGATGATGGTAGAAAAACTGCTGGCTCTGTGGCAGGAGACAAAGGACATAGTCCAAGGGGCTAATGCACCTCCCTTGCATACAGAAGATCCATGCTTGGTCCCTTTACCACATGGTTTTCCAAGCATTGCTAGAGAGACCCACAAGCTCTGAGCTAGGAGTAGCCCCTGAACATCACTGTGTGTGACCCACAGAAGAAATAAAATAAGAGCAAACATCAACCACAAAAATAATTGGTCTACTGTTTACAAAGTGAAACCTGGTTATGGAGGAATAAATGTCACTCACTAAATGAAGGCAGAACGAAAAAGAGAGAAAAGCAGAGGTAAGGATAAAGAACTTAGAAATGCTATCCAAAAGTTTGGAGTTGCTGCAGGCATGAACTCTGGGACCAAATGCTGGGATCTGACTCCAGATTCCATCTCTAAAAGCTAATCTCCTTTAGCTACCACTTCTCAAACATATAAGATAGAATTTTGAATTCTAATCATATCTAGCTCATAAAAAATGATAACGAGTCTTGTTATTTGCCTATTAATTATTAAGTCAGTAGCTTAATTAAATTAGGTTAAAGATATTAATTTGGGGCCAGAGAGATAGTACAGCGAATAGGGTACTTACCTTTTATGCCCAGGTTCAATCCCTGGCATCTCAATGATCCCCAAGCACTGAAATTACTAATTCCTGAGTGTAGAACCAAGAGTAACCACTGAGCATCACCAGGTGTGCTCCCAGCCTGAAAAAGTAAAGTAAATGAAGATACTAATCTTCCAACCAAAGATATGGCTTAGATATGGTAGAGCATAGGCCTGCACTTGTGTGATCCTGTCTTGGAGACCCTGCTAACCCCTATACACCACTGGGAGCAGCCCCTTATCAATGGCTAAAACAAAAAACTAGGGACTAGAAATGTGGCTCAGTAGTAGAGCACAGGTCAGACATGCGTGAAGTTCTGGGTTTTATTCCCAGTAATGCAAATCAATGATTTTAACTCATTAATTAAAAAATAAATGAACCCTTGTTAACTTCATAGCATGTTGTGGGGACTGAAGGATAGTAAATGAATTGAGTGCATGCCTTACTCCCTGAGACCACAGTCCACTGAGCACTGCCAGGGTTAGCCCTGAGAGCCCCAGCACCGAGAAGCCCTATCACAGACCATTCAGCCAACTCTGAGCAAGAGCGGCCCTCAGTTCCCCTAACACTGCCTGGAAAACCCATATCTATCTTCCTCCTGCTACTGGCAAAGACTATGTATCAAATTCAGAGTGCAAACCTGAAGTATGAGCTACTTTAAATAATAATGCTGCAACCAATGGGAAATAACAAGGAACGATGCTCAACCAGACTGTACTGAGCAGCTCACAGTGAACTTGCCCCCAAGGATACAGAAAAACACACAAATTTATTGCTAGTTTCTCTTCCTGAAATTGTTCATTCTCGATTTGTTCTATGAGATCATTTTCTTCTCTAGCTCTTTTCTCCTCTACCACATTTCCCTTTGATTGCTTTCGACCTTCTACTCCAAATGCCTAGTCCTTTGAAACCCTGGCTCCTCTCCCCATGAAAAGATCCTGTTGAGTCAAACCAAGCTGATCTGTTTCCTCTATGCTTTAAACACTAGGGGCCAATAAAAGGAAAATGTTTCCTTTGGGTGGGTGCCAAGTAACTTTAGAGAGTGGGGGAAGAGATTTTAATGACACAGTAAGAAAGAACAATATTTGTATTTCATTTTAATTGAACTTTTCTTAAGCTCACTACATTTTAGTAGGTGAAAAAAATATCAACATATGAGAACACTGGGAATGAAAGCACACAGAGCCCTAGTTTCATGCACAAAGTAGAAAAAGCAAACGGAGCCAAAGGAAATCAATGCAGGCACCTGATGCAAAGCACTGCTCCCCGCAAACGTGGACATGACTTCATTCCCACCATTAATATAGATCTTTATTTTATAGATGCATAAAGTTGGCAGTATCATTAATAAGCTCATTAATTTGCATATCTAAATGTTGGGCCCATTGCAGTACCTTGAAGAGCAATATCACTGAGTATCACAACCCAACCCAATGTGGAACAAAAATAAGAGTGTGGAAAAAGTTAGTTTAATGTGTTATGCTAAATCAAAATCCGTGGTCAGAGACGATGGAACTCCCCCCATTTTCAAACTTCTGATTATGCCGTTTCCCATTATGGAAGTCCTGTTCTAGTCATCTGTTTTTGCGGTCACAAAGAAACTCAAAGTTGCTTTTATAACAGAAGATGAGTAAAAATGACATTTGGTGCCATTTCATTGCAGCTACACAAAAGGCAGCATGTAAAAGCAAGAGTAGAGTCTCCAAGGCCCTCTCCAAAGTCTGCTTTCAACAATGTATTTTTTACTTTCTTCTTACTGATTTTATTATATGTGGGTAATATTTTAGGTTTTATATATTATATGGTATGATTAAGTAGGATAATTTTGGAGCCTGAAAATGCTCAAAAATTTTCCATACGAGTGATAGTAATTGCTTCCTCACATTTCACCATGTTGGCTCATGAGAAGCTTCATAGAAAGCTTCAGCTGAAGAATTCAACCTTCAGCTAGAAGCAACTAGAAGCTTCTTGATATGGGACTACATGAAACTAAAAAGCTTCTTACCTCAAAAGAAAAAGGACCAAGATTCAAAGACAGCCCACAATATGGAAAAGAATAATTACCCAATACCCATCTGATAAGGGGTTAATATCCAAGATATATCAGGCACTGGTAGAACTTTACAAGAAGAAAACAGTCAACACCATCAAAAAAATGGGGGAGAAGAAATTAATAGAAACTTTGACAAGGAAGAAATTAGAATGGCCAAAAGACATTGGAAAAAATGCTCATCATCACTAATCATCAGAGATGCAAATCAAAACAACAGTGAGATATCTCATACCACAGAGACAGGCACATATCCAAAAGAGCAAGAACAACAAGTGCTGGTGTGGATAGGGGGAAAAGGAGACTCTCATCATTTGTTGGTGGGAATGTTGACTAGTACAGCCTTTTTGGAAAACAATATGGACATTCTCCAAAGACTAGAAATTGAGCTGCCATTCAACCCAGCCCTACCATTCCTGGGGATATAGTTTGGGAGGCCACAAACACACAGCGTAAACACCATCTGCACTTTTGTGTTCATAGCATCGCTATTCACAATAGCCAGAATCTGGAAACAACTAGTGTGCCCGAGAACTGATGACTGGATAAAAAAACGTTGGTACAACCTACTGCCAGTTCTTTTCAAGCTCTTCCAGGAAATAGAAGAAACAGAAACACTCCCAAACAGCTTCTACGAGGCACATATCACCCTGATTCCCAAAGCAGGAAGATACAACACAAAGAAAGAAAACTACAGACCAATCTCCCTGATGAACACGGATGCTAAGATCTTCAACAAAATACTAGGAAACAAAATCCAAAGACTCATCAAGAAGATTATACATCATGACCAAGTAGGATTCATCCCGGGAATGCAAGGATGGTTCAACATTCGCAAATCAATCAACATAATACATCATATCAATAAAAGAAAAATTAAAAACCATATGATCCTATCAATAGACGCAGAGAAAGCATTTGACAAGATCCAGCACCCGTTCATGATTAAAACCCTCCAGAAAATAGGAATTGAAGGGACTTTCCTCAAGATAGTTATAGCCATCTACCAAAAGCCCACAGCAAGCATCATTCTCAATTGGGAAAAATTGAAAGCCTTCCCCCTGAGATCAGGGACAAGACAAGGTTGCCCACTCTCACCTCTTTTATTCAAAATAGTACTGGAAGTACTTGCCATAGCAATCAGAGAAGAAAAGGACATCAAGGGCATCCAGATAGGCAAGGAAGAAGTCAGGCTATCATTATTTGCAGATTACATGAAATTATACCTAGACAACCCTAAACTCTCTACCAAAAAACTCCTAGAAACAGTAGACACATATAGTAGAGTGGCAGGATACAAAATCAACACCCAAAAGTCGGTGGCTTTCCTATATACAAATAACGAAAAGAGAAGAAAGGGATATTCAGGAAACGATTCCATTCACAATTGTGCCACAGAAAATCAAATACCTAGGAATCAACTTAACCAAGTGTGTAAAGGACCTGTACAAAGAAAACTACAAGACACTGCTCCAAGAGATAAAAGAGAACACAAGGAAATGGAAATATATTCCCTGCTCATGGATGGGGAGAATCAACATTGTCAAAATGGTAATACTCCCTAGAACTCTGTAAGGGTTAAATGCAGTCCTATAAAGATACCCATGACATTCTTCAAAGAAACTGACCAAACGCTCCTGAAATTTGTGTGGAACAATAAACCCCCAAGGATAGCTAAAGCAACCCTCGGGAAAAAAGAAGATGGGAGGCATCACCTTTCCCAAATTCAAACTGTACTACAAGGCAGTAGTAATTAAAATAGCATGGTATTGGAATAAAAACAGACCTGTGGACCTATGGAATAGAATTGAGTATCCTGACACCCAACCTCAAACACATGATCATTTAATCTTTGATAAAGGTGCAAAGAGTCCAAAATGGAGTAAGGAAAGCCTCTTCAACAAGTGGTGTTGGGAAAACTGGGCAGCGACATGTAAAAAAATGAATTTGGACCTGTGTCTAACACCATGAGCAAAAATCAGATCAAAATGGATTAAAGATCTCAATATCAGACTTGAATCCATAAAGGACATTGAAGAAAATATAGGAAAAGCCCTACACGACATTGAAGCTAAAGGTATCTTCAAAGGTGAAACATCACTAACAAAGCAACTAGAAGAAAAGATAAACATATGGGACTACATGAAACTAAAAAGCTTCTGCACCTCAAAAGAAGCAGTGACTAAGATACAAAGATACAAAGGTATTCAACCAATACCCATCTGATATTAATATCCAGGATTTATCAGGGGTTAATATCCAGGATATATCAGGCACTAGTAGAACTTTACAAGAAGAAAACAAAGAACCCCATCCTAAAATGGGGAGAAGAAATGAACAGAAACTTCAGCAAGGAAGAAATTCCAATAGCCAAAACCCATATCAAAAAATAATCATCACTAATCATCAGAGAGATGCAAATCAAAACAACAATGAGATATCATTTTACACCACAGAGACTGGCACATATTCAAAAGAGCAAGAACAACAAGTGCTAGTGTGGATGTGGGGAAAAGGGAACACTCATCCATTGTTGATGGGAATGCCGGGTGGTACAGCCTTTCTGGAAAACAATATGGACGTTTCTCCAAAGACTAGAAATTGTACTCCCATTTGACCCAGCCATACCACTCCTGGGAATCTACTCTGGGAATCCAAAAATACGCAGCGGAAACACCATCCCTGCTTTTATGTTCATAGCAGCATTATTCACAATAGCCAGAATCTGGAAGCAACCAGAGTGCCCAAAAATCGATGACTGGATAAAGAAGCTTTGGTACATCTACACAATGAAATACTATGCAGCTGTTAGGAAAAACAATGTTATCAAATTTTCCTCTAAATGGATGGACATGGAGAAGACTATGTTGAGTGAAATTAGCCAGAAGGGGAGAGACAGATACAGAATGACTGCATTTATTTTCATGACATAAAATATATGTACATATTATGATACCAATATCCAAGGTCAAGTGAAACATGGATCAGGAGGTCTTGTCAAAGGTGGAAATTATCACAAACGTGTGGGAGTCAGAGGCTAGGTAAGACAAAAATGGAACAGTGTGCTAACAATTGTCGAGGGTACTAATACCAACCTAGAACTGAGCATTAAATACAGGCAAAAAAATACCCATGACAACCTTTAATGTATGTTCTGTAATCCATAGTCTGGAAGGGAAGGAAAAGAGAAAGAGAGAGAGAAGGGAAAGAAATAAAGAACCTGCCATGGAGGAGGGCTGGGGGAGGGGGAGGGAACCGAGGATGTTGGTGGTGGGAGATGGGCACTGGTGGAGGGATGGGTGTTGGAACACTGTACGACCAAAACCCAAATATGAAGTTTTTAATTGTATATCTTTGTAATTGTAAAAAAAAAAACTTAAAAAAATAACCTTTTGGTACATCTACACAATGGAATACTATGCAGCTGTTAGAAAATGAAGTTATTAAATTTGCTATAAGTGGATGGACATAGAGAGAATCATGTTGAGCAAAATCAGCCAGAAGGAGAGAGACAGATATAGAATGACTTCATTTATTTGCCTGATATAAATACATATACATATAGTATGAAGTCAATATCTAATGTCAGGCAAAACATGGATCAGGAGGTCTTGTCAAAGGTGGAAATTACTGCAAACGTATGGGAGTCAGAGTTTAGGTAAGACAGAGAAGGGAACAGTGTGCTAATAATTGTCTAATGTGCTAATACCAACCTAGAACTGAGCATTAAATACAGGCAAAAAAGATACTCATGATCACCACTAACTGTATGTATTACAATCCACAATGTGTAAGAGAAGGAAAAGAGAAAGAGAGAGAGAAAGAGACAGAGAGAAAAGAGATAAAGAACCTGCCATAGAAGCAGGCTCGTGGAGGGTGGAGGAAATCAGGACATTGGTGGTGGAAAATGGGCACTGGCAGAGGGATGGGTGCTGGAACACTGTATGACCATAACCCAAACATGAACATCTTTGTAATTTTATATCTCACAGTGGTATAATAAAATATTTTTAAAAATAAATAAATAGATGAATACATAAATAAATAGATGAATGAAAAATGAATGAATAGATGAATGGATGAATTAATGAATGAATGAAATGACTTCTGCTGGAGATGTAGTACACTGGGTAGGGCATTGGCCTTCCCTGCAGCCAATGGAGGTTCAACCTGTGGGCATCCCATATGGTTCCAAAGTGTTCCCCAAGCACACCAGTATTAATTACTTAGTGAAGAGTCAATAGTAATCCCTCAGTATCCCTGGTTGTGAACCTAAAACCATAAAACCACAAAACCACAAATAAATGGATGGATGGATGGATGGATGGATGGATGGATGGATGGATGGATGGATGGATGGATGGATGGATGGATGGATGGATGGATGGATGGATGGATGGATGGATGGATGGATGGATGGATGGATGGATGGGTAAAATAACTAGGTCTTTTTTTGCTGTTTTGGGTGGGGTGGGGGTCACTCCCGGCAATGCGTAGGGGTTACTCCTGGCTCTGAACTCAGGAATTGCTTTTTACCGATGCTTGGAGGACCATATGGAATACTGGGGATTGAACTCAGGTGAGCCTTGTGTAAGGAAAATGCCCTACCCACTATACTATCACTCCTACCCCAGTCCATATTCTTCTAATGTATCACAGTGGGACTAGCATATAAAGAAACATTCTCTTTATTTCCAAGTACAAGAATGACCCCTGTATGGGCTGGGGAAGGGGGGAGGGAACCGGGGATGTTGGTGGTGGGAGATGGGCACTGGTGGAGGGACGGGTGCTGGAACACTGTATGACCAAAACCCAAATATGAACTTTTTAATTGTATATCTTTTTATTTGTATATCTCACGGTGGTATAATAAAATACTTAAAAAATAAAATAAAATAAAAATTAACAAAAAAAAAAAGAATGACCCCTGTATTGCCTTGATGTCCCTGAAGAGAATGACAGTGAGTTCAATGCCCAAAACTACACTCTTATGGGGGAAGATGTCTTCAAGAGTTATGGTATTAGAGTAACTGCCCTTCATTAGTCCAAGCTGCAATTGGTTTTTTTTGTTTTATTTTGCTTTGAACCAGGGGCAGGCTGTTATTTTATTTTTATTTTGTGCATGCCCACTAAAATTCTTTGGGTTGCTATATCTCAGGAATATTTCTATTTAGTGCTAAACTTAAACAGGACTTACAGACTTAACTTAAAGACATAGATCCCAAATGGGTTTCTCTTACCTAGTATAAAACACCCTATTCGTGGAGGTTTGATATCCAAACCCCATGTTCATTCCATTTCCATAATTCTCTTGTTTTTTAAGCACAATGATCTACAAAGTTAGTTAGCTTTTAGACCTATATGTTCCAAGCAGCAATCCCACCACCAGTGTCTTCTTCCCTCAGTCAGGGTTCCCAGTCTCCCTCCCATTTCCCATCCCAGGCTGTCACCTTGGGAGACACACTTTTAAGCTTGGTTGCTGATATTTAGATCTCTTCCTGCCAATGTTGTTGAGTCTGTGGTTTGGACATTTAGCAATATCACTTCTCTGTACTACCAATGTGCTTGGAACCCCTGCTCCCTGCTCCCCATTGTTTCCCATCAATCTCTACTTGCTCTTTCCATCCCTTTATTTCTCTGTTCCTCTATGGGGTTAAGGGTTATCTAGTCATCCTCCCTTTCAATCACTGCATTTCCTTGTCCACTTACTCTATATACTACATGTAAGGGAGATCATCCTGTGTTTTTTATTTTTGTCTTTTTCAGACAGACCTGGTTAGACTAGTAAGACCAATGCTCAAATGTTGCTCCTGGCTCTCCACTCAGGAATTATTCCTGGTGGTGCTCAGAGGACCATATGGGGTGACAAGGATTGAACCCAGGTCAGCTACATGCAAGGCAAACAAACCCCCTACATGATGTATTATGGCTCTGGTGCCTGTGTTTTTCTTCTTCTGGCTTATTTCACTTAACATGAACCTTCTGGTTCCATTAATATTGTACCAAATTCCATTAATGTTGTGCCAAATCTTTGCAAATTGTCAGCAAAGAGTTCATCCTTGATGACAGCTGTGCAGTATTATATTATGCATTTACTCTAGTGGGGGTGCCCACCCAGGGACACCAGATTCAGGGAAGCCGCTGGGGTCCCCAACAGTGCCGGAAGTGAGTTCCCTTCTACCTCTGAGGCAGGCGGGAAATGGATAAAAACTCAGGAATCCGATGCAGTTTTAAAAGGGCTTTACTATTACAGGTTCTGATATACAATCCAAGAGCAGGGAAAACCTCCGGACTCTGGGTTCCCAGCTAGGCTCCAGCCACGTGTAGGCCAAGATGGCTGCCACCACGTGTTGAGGTCCAACAGAAAATGGAGAAGATGGAGAAGTAAAATGCCAAAGGAAGCCAAAATGGCCAAAAGGCCTTCTTTCTTCTTGCAGCTTATTTTATAGCTAGAAATCTGCCCAAACTCCCCAGCCCGGCCCATTCTGGCTGGGGAGACAAAGAACCTCTAGCTCCAGGCACATCTCTTCAACTCCACCATTCTCCCTGCATTAACATATGCCTCAGAGACTTGGGCCCTACTAAAGCAGGATGAGAATGCTATTTGGGTCTCCCAAAGAGGATTTCAAAGAGCTGTGCTTGGAATATCACACCTCACTCAAGTGAAAGAAGGAATCCAGAGCTCCGACCTCTGTCACTGTTCCAGAGTCAGGGATGCTGTCTCGTTTGCCAAGGCATCGAAAATCAGATGGGCTGGACATGTAAAGCAATTTGGAGACGATCACTGTACTAGAGCCGTTACCAACTGGATCCCACGGGATGTCAAAAGATCACTTGGCTGCCCACCTACAAGATGGTCAGAATTCTTCATCAAGACCCTGAATGAACTGTTTGAGGCTCTTTGTATTCCTGAAGCAACCAGATGCCATTGGGCTACACTGGCACGTGATAGGGTCAAATGGAAATGTTAATGGCGCCTGCTTGAGCAAATCAAAGAATAATGGGATGGATGTCAAGTGATGAAGTGATCAAGTGATCTTAGCTATTGAACTAACTATCACTGCATCACTCTGTCTTCCCATTCATCATCAATTTGCTCGAGCGGGCACCAGTAACATCTCCATATGTCCTGTCTCATGCAAGTAGAGCCCAAGGGCACCTGCTTGCTCCAGGAACATAAAGAGCCTCAAACCATTCCATCAGGTCATGGAAATGAGGTCTATAATTGTTACTGGTATTTGGCATATCAAATACAACACGGGTAGCTTGCCAGGCTCTGCCGTGCGGGTAACATATTCTTGTAGTCGTACTACAATAAATAATTGCATGCATACATCTCTTTGAATGTTTTTGTGTCCAAGGGAATTCCCAGATTCTTTAGATTGGCAAGTTCTAGTTTCTTTCAGAGATTTTAAGAAATCACCCACTACAATGTCCCCATTTGTAGCAGATGAAAAAACTGAGACCCAAGGAGTTGTTGGCCCCCTAATATTTTTTCTGGTATCTTGTCTTATCAAATTAATCTCCAGAATATATAGATTTTCCACACTTCTCCATAAAAATACTGCAAATTTTTTCTAGCTAAAATTCCTCTATTCCAACCTGAGTGCCCGAGAACAGACAACTGGATAAAAAAAAATATGATACAGTTATACAATGGAATACTATGCGGCTGTTAGAAAAAAACAAAGTTATGAAATTTGGCTATAAATATACATACATGGAGAGTATCATGTTGAGTGAAATTATCCAGAGGGTAAAGGACAAATATAGAATGACTGCATTCATTTGAGGGATATAAAAAAAATAGCATGATACTAATATTCAAGGCCAGGAAAACATAGATCAGGAAGACTTGTCAGTGGGTAGAATCTACCACAACTGTGAAAGTCAGAGGTTAGGTAAGATAGAGAAGGGACCAGTGTCCTATAATTGTTGGAAATGTTAATGCCAGTCAAAAAATGAGCATTAAACGTAGGCAAAAGATATACATGATAACCCCCTAAACGTATATATTGCAACCCATAATCACAATATGTAAGAGAAGAGAGAGAGAGAGAGAGAGAGAGAGAGAGAGAGAGAGAAGAGGCAAAAGTACCTACTATAGATGTAGGCTGGGGGAGGAGAGAGGGAATCAGGGGACATTGGTGGTGGGAAATGTTCACTGGTGGAGGGATGGGTGCTGGTACACTGTATGACTGAAACCCAATCATGAGCATCCTTGTAACCATATATCTCATGGTAGTATAATGAAAAATAAATAACTAAAATTAAATAAATAAAATTCCTCTATGGCTTCTCTTGACAACATAATGAGGATGGGAAGCAGTTATTCCAATATTTCCCAGGGTGCATTCTGTTTTAGTGGGTCAGAACTATTAAATATTGGCAATTTTATATGCAGTCTCTCTGACCAGGAAGATGTCACAAAGAAGAGCAAGCTTTGCTTGCAGAAGGCCAGAGGTACTATCCCTGGTCACATGCCCACGCTTGTCCTAAGCACCAAAACTTTGATCATGGAACTGCCCCAGAGAACTACTGTGCATTTTCCCCTAAAAAGGAAAAAGCAAAACCAAATACAGTCTATTGCTAGGCAAGGAAAGCTATTGCCCCTACGAAACTCCTTTATTTCCTTAACTTATATTTAACTTTAAAATAGATATTATACAGATTTAGGGGGCGGAGCGATAAGTCCAGTGTGTAGGGACATTTGCCTTGCACACGGCCGGCCAATGACAGCCTGGGTTCGATCCCCAGCATCCCATATGATCCCCAAGTACCACCAAGAGTGATTGCTGAGTGCAGAGCCAGGAGAAACCCACGAGCATTGCCGGGTGTGACTCAAAGAGCAAAAATAGCCCGCCTAGGAGCTGCCCCAGGGCGACCAGCCATAGCATGCGGCCTCGGTGCACCTGGGGAAGCTGGGCTGGAACTCCCTTCCCCCCCCCCACCCCGGCTGCTGTCCTGGGGCTCTCGGGAGGGCGATGGGTTTTGGTAGTGGGCCCATCACCCCCGGGGGCCCGGAAGCGCTGGATGAGACTCGCCCACCACACTAGCCACCACCTTTGCTGTCCAGGCTGTGAACACTGCCTCACGACCAGATTGACGGCCAAACCAGTTCGGCCCAGGTAGGCGGCTCCCAGGGCGGGAGTCGCTGGGAATTCGTCGTGGAGTCGGGGGCTGGCTTCCCCCTGGCCTGGTGGCCCCGGGAGCTGCCCCTGGGCGACCAGCCATAGCATGCGGGCCTTGGAAGCGCCTGGGGAAGCTGGAACTCCGCTTTCCCCGGCTAAGCTGACCATGGGGCTCTTGGGAGGGCAGATGGGTTTTGGGAGTGGGTCCATCACCTCCAGGGGGTCCCCGAAGCAGCCAATTGAGACTCGCCCACCACACTAGCCACCACCTTTGCTGTCCGGACACTGGAACACTGCCTCACGACCAGATTGACAGAGTCAAACCAGTTCATCAAAATAGTGGAAACAGGGATGTCCTTTAATCCATTGCATTCCACGATGTGCAGGAAATTTTGGCTGGAGGGAGAGATAGGGAGGAGAGAGAGGACATGCAGAACCCGCCAAGTAGTTGAGGTGAGGGAGAGGGGAGGGAGGCGGGGACATTGGTGATGGGAGATGGGTTTGGGTGGAGGGTTGGGTGTTGGAACGCTGTGGAACCAGAACTCTGCATGAGCATCTTGCAATTGTATGTCTAAAATGGTGTAATAAAATTTGGGGGGAAAAAAAACCTCAGAATCTATAGGTACTTGTTACAGAGTATTACAAATGATTTATAAGCTGTACTAGCTTTCCCCACCCCATTAAATAAAAAGACCTTATAAATTGGAAAAAAAAAGCAAAAATAGATAGATGGACAGATAGACAGATAGACAGACAGACAGATAGACAGACGGATAGACAGACAGAGACAGACAGAGACAGACGGAGACAGACAGAGACAGACAGAGACAGACGGAGACAGACAGACAGACAGACAGACAGACAGACAGACAGATAGATAGATAGATAGACAGATAGACAGACAGACAGACAGACAGACAGACAGATAGATAGATAGATAGATAGATAGATAGATAGATAGATAGATAGATAGATAGATGACATAGATGTTATGCAGATTTACTGTACAAGTCAGTCAAACATGCACAGCTGATGACCATAAACATGAACTTGAATTTCTGTTTCCTGCAACACACTTAGAGTACCTTCTTGAATTTCCAAAAATTTCCCTATTTTGTGTCAAAATTTCCCTAAAATTTGTGTTAAATTTGCAAGAACATGAATCTTGCACCTGGGAACAGCATTGCCAGCAACTGAGGCTTACACAGAGGGTAGAGAGCAGATGGGACTCTGACATGCCTCTTTGCTACTCTGACCTGGCTGGACCTGTACATGCACACAGGGGACAGAGACTCCCCAGTGTATGGTATCAATGTGTTAATGACAATGGAACAGAGAAGGATGAGAGAATATGATTGTTAAGTGTACAAATGTTCCTTCAGTGAGGAAGTGAAGTAAGTGAGTAAAATCCTAAGTGAGTGAAATCATGCCTAATCACTCAGATGGGCAAAAAAGCAAATCACAAGTAATAAACAGGCTCAGCAATCATGTCTGGGCTGATGTAGACATGAGACAACTTATGGGAAGGATTACCACAAAGTGGTAAAAGCTTTTGAGCAAAATGACTATGAGCTGCTTCAAATTCAGTCTTTAAAAGAGTGAACAGGGCTAGACCAATAGAAAAGCAGGTAAGGTGCTGGCCTTGCACATGACCAACCTGGATTCAATCCACGGCATCTCACACGGTCTATCTGGAGCCCACCAGGACCAATTGTTGAGTGCAGAGCCAGGAGTAAACTCCTGAGTACCGCTGGATGTGCCCCACCCCAAAAAAAAGAGAAGAAAAATATTTTAAAAGAGAGAGTGAGCAAGGGGCCAGAGTGATGACACAGTGAGTGAAGGGCCTTGCACGGCTCCACCCGGGTTCAATTCCCTGCACTTCATGCACTCCCTGTGGAGTTTCTTGCATGACTTCCACGGGATTAAATCTCCAGCACCCAATAAGGTCCCTGTAGAGTGCCTTGCAAGGCTTCCACCCAGGTTCAATCCCCAGCATCCCAGATGGTCTCTGAGCTTGCCAGGAGTGATCCCTGAGAGCAGAGTCAAACCACATAGAGCTTAGCATTAAATACAGGCAAAGAGATACACATGATGACCTCTAAGTATATGTATTACAATCCACAATATGTAAGAGAAGGAAGAGAGAAGAGAGAGAGAGAGAGAGAGAGAGAGAGAGAGAGAGAGAAGAGAAAGAGAGAAAAGAGCTAAAGAACCTGCCACAGAGTCAGGCTAGGGGAGGGGGAGGGAACCGAGGACATTGGTGGTGGGAAATGGGCACTGGTGGAGGGATGGGTGCTGGAACACTGTATGGCGAAACCCAAACATGAACATTTTTGTAATTGCTTAAAAAATGTAAAATAAAATAATTTTTTAAAAAGCCCTGAGCACAGCCAGAATGTCCCAAAAGCAAATAAAATAAAATTAAAACTAAAGAGCAAACAAAGCAGTGAGGCATCAGCAGTTTCCCCAGGACTCTGTAGACAATTATTTCAAACCAACAAGAGTGTACAAAGAGACAATAGCAGCCTCAGTCTAAACCTTGCTATATCACTTCATAGTTGAAACGTCTTGGACAATAGACCCTACTGAGACTCATTCTCCTCACCTGCAAAATGGGAAAGAGAGTCATTATGATGTTGCTGTGAGAGAACATGTTCCCAGTCACATAGTCCTTGAGCTTAGAGAATAGCACCAGGCCCATAGCAGGAGGATTAGTTTTGTAATTCCACTTCTGTGGACTTCTGTGAACTTCTTAAAGTTCTTAATGTGGGCTTCTTGTAGCCCACTTATAAGAAGAATTAACACATATTTAGTGCCTGTTCTGTAACAAGAAATTTTTAACAACTAACTTTTATTTGTTTGTTCTTTGTTTTGGACCCAACAGTACTCAGGGATTACTCTAATGTATGCTTGAGTATCCAACAATACTCAGGGGTTACTCTAATGTATGCTTGAGGGTCAGTCCTGGTGGTCTCCCAGAGACCATGTATTACTGGGGGAAGACCCAGGCCTCACATATGCAGTCTGTGCACTGACTCTTTGAGCTATCTTCTTCTCCCTGCTTTCAGGCCTTTACACATGTCATATATTCACGACTCTCAACAGCACAGAGACAACACTGGAGACTGCCATCGTATGAGTGAACAATAATTCTTCATATCTAACCAGAAAAGGTGTCAGGTCCTAACGCAGTGCTCATCCAATCAGCTTCAAGCCAAATCTTCACCAATGAGCAGTGGCTTCTGTTCATCCTAAGAATAACCCATATCCTCAACAAACATTCCTGTCTCTGCCCTCTAAATCACTTTTACCTCATAAACCCACTTTCTATGTACTCAGAGGGGGAACCCAAGTTTCTGAGAAGCTCCAAAACCAAACAGAGTTTGTTGAGGTTGAGCTGAACTGTTCTGGACTCAGAGTAAATCATTCCAGAGTATTTTCAAGCTTTGCTCTGGGCGCTGAGCCTAATCATTATTTTGTAACTCTACCCAGAAGTCTGCTTCAGCGACCTTCTGTGAGAAGTAGGTAGACTTACGAAATACTCGACTGGCCAACCAGAAAATTAAATAAGAAACTCATCAGGCCCTGGAGTCTTAGTCTCAAATGCCAAACAATTTAGAATAAAGTGTCACTCTTTCAAAATAGAAACAGGTGTCTTCCAGTGTTTAAGATTTCACAGCATAAGTGGGCCAAACCAAGTACTCAACCACAGGGCAAAGCTTCTGCCTGCTGGCCCTGTGCTAGGCTGATGAGGCATTCTGGAAGGGGGGGACAGGTTCTGGCCCTTGCCTGTCATTCCCCCACCCACGACAGACTCTCAGAGGCTGGAAAACGTCGCTCACCACAACCACAGGCATCCTGTAGGTCCAGATTCCACAGCTGGACACAGTCCTACCCCCATTATGTCCAGACTCCACAGCTGGACACAGTCCTACCCCCATATAATACCTGCAAAATGCCCACGCAATATCTCAAAGCCTGGCATACTCATCTAACACAGATCTCATCACATCTCAGAAACCCAAATGTGTGGACACAATGTGTGGTCTGTGGGAACATATTGGAAATTTTCTATATAATGGGTCAGATGGCACAGTGAGTTTTAAGAATCTCCAATGAGTTTTGTCTAAAACCATATTCACCGACTATGTTTAGAGAAGTGGCCACAACGAGCAGTATAGAATAGATTATTCAGTGAATGCGAAGCACAATCTCAAATAGAGGTTGAGATAAATGTGAAATAGATGTTGCCCATAGGTACAGTGATTGTTAGCCCTGGGTTGACAGCAGAGAACCACTGTGTTCTAGAAACCCAGAAAATGAATCCAAGAACAGAATCAGCCAGACACTCACACAATAACTCAGAAAAAAAAGCCATGACTTTGTCAATACCATTCCCTCATATAGGCTGTAGTGATCAGCATAATTGATGCTGGCTAAGGGAGCAGGCAAGGGATGGGGGTGGGAGGTGGATGGGAAATGGGAGTCTCTGATAGTGGTGGGGGCACACTGGTGGTGGAATTGGTATTAAACGATGAGTCTGATAACTGTATTGCGAAAAGCTTTGTACTTTGTAAATCACGGTGTTTAAATAAATAAATAAATATATATATATATATATATATATATATATATTTTTTTTTTTTTGCTTTTTGGGTCACACCCGCAATGCTCAGGGGTTACTCCTGGCTCTGCACTCAGGAATCACTCCTGGCGGTGCTTAGGGGACCATATGGGATGCCAGGGATCGAACCCAGGTCGGCATAGGCTGGCCGCATGCAAGGCAAATGCCCTACCCTCTGGGCTATCGCTCCGGCCCCTAAATAAATAAAATTTTTAAAAAAGATTTCACAGCATCACAAAGCACAACAGTTAGGAGCTGTCCAAAGTTCTGGTACCCAACCTGTCCTGTGATCCTTAACAAGCTGCTTTTATTTCCCCACTTTACTTAAGCACTTTCGTTTTCAAAGTTGTTCATGATAATTTGTTACAGACATTCAGTATTCCAACATCATTCCCATCACCACTGTCACCTTCCCTTCACCATTGTTTCCATTTCCCCAAGCACCCCCTCAAGTCTGCCCTATAGTAGGCCCGCAGTATTTTATTTTGTATTGCTTGTTATCACTAAATGGCTAACGGAATTATCAAAAAAATATTTATGTAGAAGGAACTTTGCTGAAAATTGTTGTTTCTTACCATAGGAACATTAAAGCCTTCTCTGAAGACTTACTAATGTTATTGCAAGTTAAACATTTTGTGTTAATGTTATTAGTCAAGATTTGGTGGGGTGGGGAGGATTACTGGGCTTCTTCATTATATTCCATCCAATCTGGTGTGTGACTACTGGGATGTGTCGTAGGGTTTGGAGATGCTGTGCAGTCGCTAATGCAAACATGCGCTCCAGGAAATCCACAATACTTAACTCGCCAGAGGCATGGAAGCAGCTTGGTTGTGTGGGAGCTGCCAGGACTTTGCTAGGGTGGGAGCTTGCCCCACCGACTCCAAGAGCTCTAGGGATCTCAGTCGGAATGGGCATCTGAGAAAATATTGCAACAAATTGATCTCTTTTGAGATGATGTGTCTCTGGAATAAGTTTGGTAGATGAGCCTACAACGTGGTAAAGGTGGTACTTGGGCACTACCGCTGTGGTTTCAAAAAATGCAGGGATTTGGAGGAGGTCGCCCATCCTGATTCCAAGAAGGCCTGGAGTTTTCAGCCAAAAAGACTCGAGTATCTGAAGTTTGGGGTAGATTACACTCAGTCCTGAGGCAGTGGGGTCTGTCCGGGAGGAACAAGTTTCTTTGAGGGGGGACAGAGGTGCCTTCCCAACAGTTCTTACACTCTGCCCTGTTGTGACCCAGATGGATCAGCATTCAGACAGGTGATGCAGCACTGCATGGATCCAGTGGCGCTGGGCACACCAGAATCACAAAGAGCAGTACTCGGAGGCCACCAGGAGCACAGGAGCAGGGCTCTAAGGGCCATGCAAGTGCTGAGGATCAACTCAGAACCTAGCACGTGCATGGCACACTCTCCAGCCCTGAGTCCTTCTTTTTCCTCTTCTTTTGTTTTTTTTAGACCCAATGATATACAATACTATCTACGATATGGTTTTTGTGCACACAAGATTCCAACACCACACACTCCCTCCAGATAATCTCGCCCTCAACCTATGTCTCTTTGCTTTTCCCCCCAACATGATAAACTGAGTTCTGTTTTCCAATTCACCAGCTCGGTTGCCTTTAGAAACCTGTTATCCCAATTTGCTTCTTTATATCTCACTTGTGAGAGAGATCATCCTGTCTGTCCCTCTCCTTCTAAGGTCACTCAGCCTGGTACTCTCCAGATCCACCTAACAAATTGCATGACTTCATTTTCTTACAGTCAAGAAGTTTGCCACTGGGTAAATGCACCATAGTCACCTTATCTACTCAAATGATTTTGGAGACTTCGGTTGCTTCTGGGTTTTGCCTGTTCTGAATGGTTCTTCAATGAACCTAGCAGCACAGACGCCTTTTCTGGATAGCGTGTTTGGACCCCTGAGGCAGATAACAAGAAATAAGATTGTCATCTCACATGAAAACTCAGCTCTTAGTTTTTGTGAGAAGTGTCCATATTGCTTTTTCAAAAGGTTAAATCTTGAGGAAGGTTCTTAGCCTCTCTGTACTATAGTGGCCTCATTTTTAACAAGCACCAATAAAAGTGCTATCTCACAGGTTTAGTAAATTGTTTAATGAAAATAATTTAGAATTCATAATACAGGAGCTAAGTAAATTTACTTTTTTATTATATTTTTTTCTATTATGGTTCAGTCTGCATCTAATACTAAAATCTGGTGACACGATAACTTTGCTGATATTGTTGATATTGATATTCTCACTGACAAAATAATTTTCCTTTATTCCTTTAAGAAAAAAAAAGTTTTTTCTTGGGTAGAAAGATAGCATAGTGAGTAGGCCCTTTGCCTGCATGAGGCTGATCCAGGTTAGATCCCCAGCATCACAGACAACCTCTCAGCCCGCCAGGGAGTGATCCTTGAATGGAGAGCCAGGAGTAATCCCTGAGCATCACCAGTTGTTTTTGTGGCCCAAAAAAAAAAATAAATGGTTTTCTTTCATCATTTCACTGTTGATCACCCAGCCCCTAGAAACTTCATCCCCACTATCTCCAATTTTCCATAAAAGCAAAGCAAATGATATTCAATAACAATGTGGGATTACAGCCCTCCACATACTCCTAAAATAAAGCAAAGTAGATATTATTGTTCTCTGACAATACCCAGAATCGTGTCCCTGACAAATACTGCTGCCTGAGTTCTCTGTGGACGAGCTGCAAGACCCCATAACTTCCCCATCACTCATGGCTTCTGTCTCAAAACACCATTGATCCCTATCCCAGTCTTAGAACCATGCCATAGAGTCTTGTGTGAACATGAAAGCTCCTCGAGTCCCTGTGCAAAGAGATTGTTGGTTCTGCCCCATCAGAGTTCCTGGTCAGTAATAAGAGGGTTGCTGACCATTTTCATGTGACCAGCGTCCCAGTGATGCTGAGGGTATGGTCAGGGACTACACTTTGCAATCCAGCATCAAGACATTTTTCTCTTCCCTCCCCCAAATCCCATAGATAAGCTGTACCCATCCCATCCCCCAAACAAGGAATAAAAATTTCTGCTCATATATTACTCCTCAATTTTTTAAGAAACAAAACAGGGGTAGAAATAGCTGAAAAGGCTGGAGCATATGGTTTGCATGTGGGAGACCCAGGTTTAATTCCCAGAACTTGTTACCCAAGCAGCACCGAAGTAACCCATGATCACAGAGGACCAGAAGACCCTGAGCATCACACATGTGACCTCATAACCAAAAAGGAAAAAAAAAGTAGCAAACAAATTCCATTCAATCCCCAAAAGGCCTTGGTATAAACAGGCCTCATTTACAGCTTCTCTCCTTCAACCCACTCATTTTTTGCCTTCTGGTGAGTTTCTGCCTTTTTCTTTGTACAGGTGCACAGTGTTCTGCATCAGTTTGTGCACCTCCAGTTCTGCTTCCTTACATGTGTCTATTTGTTTTTTCCTTCTCCCCTTTAAACTACAAATTCCTTGAACATTTTTTCTCTCAAAAAACATGTCATTGCCTGATAAGCATACAGTGTGTGTTGGATAAATCCAGCTGACTGATAGAATGTTGATTATTTTATTGTAGCCACAAAGCAAAGGCAAGAAACAGATACTGCTGTGAGAACTTTAGACTTTGCATCAGAGACCAAAGCGTATTTATTTTTGTGTATTGATATAGCCAAGATATTACTTTCCACTCACATATCAGTATGTGGAATGTTCCGATGAACATTTTCATAAGCTTTGATGACATTCTCAGAAATACCATCTGTGCATCTTCCTCTGATATAGTTATTAAAATGAGTAATTTAACATGAGGGAGGTTGTTGCCTCCATATAGGGGATTTCAAGAGATAATCAAGTTTTAGAAATATTAGAACAACTGGATTCAATTTATAGTCTATAGAACCTTTTGTGCATTTTCATCAGGTACATCAGTTTTTCAGAATTAAGTAAAGGAATGGTGAGTTTGACTCTCAAGGCCATCACTAAGCACATATTGCAAGAGTAAATGATTAACTCATAAATTACTGTTATATGTTGATTTACAAATCACATGAACCTAAACCATCAAAGGATGAGATCATTATTGGTTTTTATCTGTTGAATAGATAAGAGATGAACTGGACTCAATTAAGGCCACAGGACATTATCGGACCAATAGGGAGCCAATCACAAAGCAAAGCTTTCACCCCAATGTCCTCTGGGATCTACAACATACATTAACCAGAACACTGGAGATTAAATATTTACCCCATTCTGTGAATGAAGTCAGTTATATCTAGCCATAATTGACGTGACAATTCTATCACCGTTAAAGATATCTTTTCTTTCCTTCTCTTTTTAAGAATTTGATGCTGCTTCTAACTCTATTCTTATCCTTTTCTTTTCTGTTCTCTAACTTTTCTGATGTATTAACAACATTTGCCTTCTTTCAACCTTTTTTAATGTTCAATCTGGAAGTAATAGTGAGTTCAAGGGAGAATAAGTGTAACATATATATATTTAACATATATATGTAAATATATATATTTATTCAGCTATTCATGTGTGTATTGGATATCAGACTAAAATCTGAGCTTTTATGCAGGTTATTTTATGCTATTATTACTTTCATAATAAGACGTGGTAACATCAAAATTGATTTATTCCCCTGATTTGTTTGTTATTTTTAATCCACTGGTCTATATGACTTTTTAAAAGATACATACTGAAGCAATTGACCCAGTCTTTCTAATACCTCCCACATAATTACAGACAGCACACGTCTTACTACCAATTAATGTTTTCCTAGAAAAAATAGCATAATAGAGAATAGAAGATATTATTTTCTCTTCAAAGGTTAAAATCATATTTTGCTATGTCACAAACAGTTCAAACGAGTCAGACCTTTCTAACATTTAACTAATTTAAGTGTTTTGTTATGGTGTTTAATTTGTTAAATTTTAAGTGTTGCAGTACAATTACCACTGTACTGTTAACCAATCCCTCCATTATATCATACAATTACCATTTCACTTTCATGGTGAGAAAATATAGGTTCTAGTCTCTTAGTAACTTTATAGTTCATCATTCCATGTACACATGGAATAGTATGCAGTTGCAAAATAGATGAAAGCATATAGTTTACTGCCATGTGTTTAGAAGGGAAGATGTCATGTTAAGCATAATAAGTCAGAGGGAGAACAACTACTGGATGATCTGCTCATACAGTATCAAACTGACAAACTCTTGGCCTTGAATTATAAAACTGATTAACAAGAGTTGGGAGAGTGGTAGGGAGAATGAAGGTCAGATTAGAAGCGACATAAAGACAGCAATGGAGGGTCATGACTATGGTTTAGTAACTTTGGTTTAGTAACAGCAACTTCACAATCAATACTACAATCACAAATACTACCAAAAACTACATAACAAAATTCTAATTTTATTGATTATAATTAAATCCCTGTTTGGCATTACATCTCAAAAATCAACCAATTACAAGCTTATTACCTTAAACATTCCTCATTTCCCCCAGCTCTCCATCCCTGGAATCTACCTTTATACACTTTGGGGGATTTGTGTCTTTGGGGTTTTACCCCAGAGTGATTCTTTTGAGGGGAGGCAAAAAAAATCTGGCTGTGGTCAAGACTTACTCCTGGCTTGCTCAGGGATCACTCCTGGCTCAGAGAACCATATGTGGTAATAAGGATTGAACCTAGATCAGCTGAGTGCAAGACAAGCATCTTATGTACTGTACTATATCTCCAACCCTATACTCTTTTTAAGAAGTTTAGCTTTTTGACATTCCACACAGAAGTGATATCAGAAAGCATTTGTCTTCCTCTGTTCAAACCAGATTTTTTTATTGTTTTTTGTTTTGTTTGGGCTTTTTGGGTCACACCTGGTGATGCTCAGGGGTTACTCCTGACTCTTCATTCAGGAAGAGTCTGGTGGTACTCAGTAACCACCAGTTACTCCTGGTGGTGCTCAGAGGACCATATGGGATGTCAGCTATTGAACTCAGGTAGGCCTCGTGCAAGGTAAACACCCCTACCCGCTGTACTATTGCTCCAGCCCCAAACCAGTCAGACTCTTAACTCATTGGAATTATTGAAAAAACAAAAAGTGTTTAATTACATATTAAAACTTCACATTAAAATTACATTAAGGGCGGAGCGATAGCCCAGCGGGTAGGGCATTTGCCTTGCGCGGCCGGCCCATGCCGCCCGGTTCTATCCTCGGCATCCCATATGGTCCCCCGGCACCGCCAGGAGTAATTCCTGAGTGCAGAGCCAGGAGTAACCCCTGAGCGCCGGTGTGACCAAAAAGCAAAAAAAAAAAAAAAAAATTACACATTAAAATGTTTCAAGAACAGCTACTGTGAAGAAAATCAGCATAGCCCTGATCTTCCACTTCTATTCCAGCAACACAGCTAAAACCAACTTTAGAGGAAACCAGTATTTGGAGCAATCTCAAGAAGATGACACTTCAGTTCAGTTCAACCGCTGCCAGAAACTACAGATAACATGGCAGCAAGTCAACATCAGCCTATTCTCTACAAAAGTTAGTAAATATTAAGGAAAGAGAGAAAACAGTTTTGTGATAAAGCACTTTCCTTCCATGATCCTTTGTGCTTTATTTTCCAGTTAATGCTAAGTAATCCAGCCATTAAGTACTTCCTAGATTTTGGAGTTAGTGAAATACTATAATCATTGAGGTATTGAGCAATGCAGCTAAGTTAATAAATATAGATGTTTAAAAACTCATTAATATTTTCACTTCACTTGTATCACTTGTCTTCCCGTTGTTCATCGATTTGCTCGAGGGGGCACCAGTAACACCTCCATATGTTCTGTAGCAAGCAAGTGTAGCCCAAGGGCATCTGCTTGCTCCAGGAACATGAAGCTCCTCAAACCATTCCTTCAGGTCATGGGAATGAGCTCCATAATTGTTACTGGTTTTTGGCATATCAAATACAAAATTTGGGCTCCTCCATTAATATTTTAGTGAGAACAAATACACAATTCTCTCTATATACACAAATATGCAGATGTATGTATATGTGAGCTAGATCTCACCTCCTTATAAAACTTTAATGGGGGAATGGGAGGAAGTAGAGGTAGTACGGCAGGTAAAGCTCTTGCCTCACAAGTTGCCAGCCCAGGTTCAATCAATCCATAGTACATATGGTTCCCAAGCTGCACCAGAAGTGATCCCTGAGCACAGAGCCAGGAGTAAGCCCTGAGTACCATACCCCACCCCCAGAAAATCTATAATTTAGTTCATTTTTCAAATTTCACTTCAAAGGGCCCAGGGGAGAGATAGTACAGGATGCAGGAGTCCCTGGTTCTCTCCCAGCAGCCTGACATCCCCTCTGTCCTGGAGGCTCTGCCCCCAGCTCCACTGGGCTGGACCCTGAGGCCTCCTGAGCTCCCCAGGGTGACCCAAGTAATTCCTGCCACTGAAGGACCACGCTCCATCCCCTGCCCTGGTGGACTGACAATTCCAGGGAGGAGCCCCCAAGTCTCTTGAGCATGGCTTGGAAGACCAAAATATTCATTAACTATTTTTTAAAGGGGTCAGAATAATAGTGCAGTGAGCGAGTGATCTGAGTTCAATCCCAATGTTTCTGATGCTCTCACTAAGGTGCTGCTCATGGTCCGGCACAGCAGGATGCAAGAGGCTCTGTATACTCAGACAACAGCTCTGTACACTCAGAAAGCAGCTCAGTACACTCAGATGCTGACCGAAGCAGCTGGTACAGTAAGTGGCCTCTACCTCCGGCGGAATGGATGAAAACTCAGGAACCGAGCAGTTTTAAAAGGCTTTACTTATCACAGCTTAGGCATACAAATCAGAAAAGGAAAAGCCGGGCAGGATTCCAGGCTAGACCCCAGCACGTGTAGGCCAAGATGGCGCCACACGGAAAGGCTTTAAAGGGAAGAAGACAAGACTTCCAAGAAGGGTGCGAGCTCACAAAGAGAGCACCCACCAAGAAGCGGAGAGGAAACCGCTAGTTTTATACCTTACACTAGACCTTCCTCCCAGTTAGGAAAGAAGGGAGGGTCAAATGCCCTAGGTAACCCTCCCTGACTCACCTAGGCCTTAGTATGCTAGTTGAGCCAAGATCTGCCGGGAATGCCTTTATAGGGTAGAGAAGGGGTTTCGAGATGGCATGTCGTACCAAAGAAAACAACCAGAAATTCCAAGCTTCAAAGTCTTTACTTGTGTTTTTATTTTAGTTGTGAGTATCAGGGAGCACTTGTTTGGAAGCAAACGCACGGTTAATTACTAGGGGGCAGGTATATGCGGTAAGATCAGCAGTCCAGAGATTGGGTAGCGGGAGAATATTTTCCAGCTTACATCGGTGGATAAACCAATTTAGCTACCCTTATTGAGTGATTTGCCAGGAGCAATCGAAGAGCGCGGCCCTAGGGTCCTAAACCTGAGCACTGCTTGAGGTGAGAGGGAGAGAGAGAGAGAGAGAGAGAGAGAGAGAGAGAGAGATTGAGAATTGCTGGCAACTTGGTATCTCTACAACTGAGCATTGACTCTCTTGCCATAGCGAAGAGCCATAGAGGAGTTGGGCTTTCCTGAACAGACAAACTGGAGATGTTTCAGGTTGAATCTTCCAGTTTTCTTTGGGCTTTCTTGTGTGCTTCGTCAGTTTGTTTGTTTGTTTGTTTGTTTGCTTGTTTGTTTTTGCATGTCCCACATGTCCTAGCTCACCTAATTGTTCCCTAATATAAGATTAACTTGGCCACAACTAAAATCTTTACATGTTGTCAAATACATCATTCTATCCATCAGTAAACTTCTAGAATCCCTCTGGCTATATTTACAAGGACTTCTGAATTCATGTTTCTTCAAAGTGTGATGCTTTTGTGAAAACATACCTTAGAGAATGTTTGAACTCTATGGTCTAGTTTTCAAGTATTCTGTGTGAATCATGGTGGGTGGGAGTTAAGAGGGTGTCATTTGGCAATATGGCAGAATACACAGGACCTTTGAAATCAGGTCAGAGTTCAAGTGCTTCGTCTACTCAATACATATGAGTGACCTACACTCAGGAGATCTTCCTCAACAAAGCCCAGTCTCAGTCTTCTCATCTGTAAACTAGAATGATAAGACCCTCTTTTGAAAAAATATAAGATAGCTCAAATTGCATCAATGGAGGTTGGCTACAGTAAACTTTACCTCGATGATTGCAATTTGCTATTGATCTGGTTGTTTGCTTTTAAGTAATTTCCACCCTTTAAGGAAAAAGTCCTCTTCAGAGCTGAGAATGGAGTTGAGGGGTAGAACATTTGCTTCACATATATGAGACCCTCAGTTCAGTCCCCAGAACCAAAAAATGGTTAATTTATGAGATATGGGGTATGAAACAGTACTGCTTCCTTCACAATATGTCTAAAAGTTAGCATCTGATATCAGTTTTAGTTTTTCAAAAGTTTTAATCTTCATCCCCAGAAACAAAGCCTCAGTATCTTCCTTCCTGCAAGGCACATGTTTGTCTTCTGCTGTGTACACAACTGGCCATTGTCACTTTAACTTTCCATTGTTCCATTGCTTGACTTTAAGTGCTGCTACTTCTCTTCTCCAAACTTGGACCCATTACATAAATGCAATTATATTTACAGAAGGAGCCTAAATGACTAGATAGTATAACAGCTTTATTCCTCTGTGGTTTCCATAAAAGTGAAAAGTCCAGCTTTTTCTTATCATAACTGGCAGGAAACTTTCCACATCAGCAATGCCAAATCATAACACAGTTCTGAGGGGAGTGGTTTGAGCAAAGAAACCCACTTTGCTTTTAGAACTACAGTTTTTCTCTAGCAAAGACATTCTTAAAAAGCTGTTTGCAATATCCTACATTAATTTTCTCTGGTAAGGCATCTCATACAAAGGGTTCTTATAAATAGATTAAGTGTGGCTGGGCGCAAAAGGACAGTAAGCTCTCTGTGTGGAGCTCCTGAGCACTGGGTCCCAAACAGGCTCTTCCTTCATAAGGGTTCCCTTCAAATAGCTGACTTGAAGTTCTGTGACCAGTAATAACCTCCTTAAAAATAAACCACTTATGCCATCTGCTTAACAGCACCCTATAAATTATACCAGGAATGTGTGGCTTTTCTACCCTACCAAATGTCTTCTAAGTTGACAAAAGGATAAATGGAAGGAAAACAAAGATTGCGTTGCACTCACTCCCCGCCGCAGTCTCTGTGAGCCAACATTGTTTGGCCTCTGCCTGCGCTCAGTGACTTCCTCAGAAGAACTAAGTGGGAAACGAGGAAGGGGAGAGTTTCAGCTTTCCCAGAACCTAATGAACAAGAAAGGTCTCATGGAATCAGGTTAGAACCAGGAGATGAAGAGAAAGAACAGGCCCCTTCAGAAGTGGGGTGTCTGAAGAGGTTTGTTATATTTTAGTGAGCTTGTTAATACTGAGCTAACTAAAATATAAATATTTTAGGGACATGGATGTAGCTTAGTGGTGGAGTATTTGCCTCAATGTGTGAGGCTCTGACTGAATTCAATCCCCAACACCATCAATATAAATATTTATATTTATTTATATTTACATAAACATATGATATATTTAAATGTGTTATATATTTAAATGTATTTTATCTATATAAATATATTTATCTAGTTAACATTTATCAATATATATTTAACATATATTAAGGAAGGGGAGGTAGTAGGGAGAGATGAGGTCACTGGTACTGGAACTAGAGTTGGGAATATTGTCAACAACTTTGCAAATCACAGTATCTAAAGTTTTAAAAAAAATAATAAAACAACTGATTGGAAAGAAATTAAAATGGTCTTATACATGTTTCTCTAAAAGGTTTTTTTTTTTTTTTTTTGCTTTTTAGAGTCACACCGGGGGGTTCAGGGGTTAATCCTGGCTCTGCACTCAGGAATTACTCTTGGCGGTGCTCAGGGGACCATATGGGATGCCAGGGATCGAACCCAGCAGGCACAGGCTGGCCTCATGCAAGTAAGGTTTGCCTTTAAAGGCTGACCCAGGTTTGATTCCCAGGATCCTTTATTGCCCCCTGAGCCCCGCCAGGAGTAATTCCTAATTTCTTGAGCCAGAAATAACCTCTGAGCATCTTAGGTGTGTCCCCACCACTATCCCCCCACAAAAAAAAATTTTTTAAGTGTGGAAGTTAGCTATTTCAAAAAACATTTGTGCCCTTACACTCACTGCAGAACTACTCACAATAATTAATATCTAGAAACAACCCACGTGTCCAAACACATATGACTGAATACAGAAAATATAGTACATATACACAATGGAATATTACCCAGAAAAGATGAAGTTGTGCAATTTGCCACTATGTGGTTGGAACTAGAGTGGATCATGCTGAGTTATGTCAATCAGGAGAGGGAAAGACATCTTTCATATACGAAATACAAAGTAACTTAGTAAGGGGCAACAAATGACCAATGGTGACAGTGTTGGTCTCTGCCTACAGAACTGAACTTACCTAGCAGGGGTGGCTGGGAGGGGTTCTTGGGGCGTTGGTGGACGGAAGCCAACACTCTGGTAGAGGGCTTGTTGTTGGATCCATATGTTCATAAACTATTAGCAATATTATTGTTAGAATACAAGTCGTCTAACCTAAGTCATATCCACTGAAATGGTTCATGATTCAGATCCATAGGAACTTATCATATATCCATGGAAACTTTACCATCTACCTTACTCAGCTGTAACATTTTCATCAACTCACATTCCCCCTTCTAATGAGTGAGCCCCTGAGAAACTTGAGAAATGTTTATTTCCACCCAATACACCTAGAGAGGGAAATTTCCTGAGAAGGGCGAAGCAGCTATGTAAAGAAAAGGCCGAGTAAGGCGATGCAGGTTTCCCTTCTAGGAAATCAGACTCTTGATTCAGTAACAACTTCAAAACTCTTCCACCCACACTCAGTCATGGTTGCTAAGGTCACCATATGGATGCTACCAAGACACAGCTTTGTCTGACACCTATTCTAAATGTGCTATGCCTTAAATCATTGAGTTACATGGTTTTATTTGGCTTTTCTTTAGGTAAGAAATACAGGGGCCGGAGTGATAGCCCAGCCGGTAGGGTGTTTGCCTTGCACAGGGCTGGCGGTTCGATCCCCGGCATCCCATATGGTTCCCGAGCACTGCCAGGAGTAATTCCTGAGTGCAGAGCCAGGAGGTAACCCCCTGAGCATCCCCCGGATGTGACCCCCCAAAAAAAAGTAAAAAAAAGGTCCCCCGAGCACTGCCAGGAGTAATTCCTGAGTGCAGAGCCAGAAGTAACCCCTGAGCATCCCCGGATGTGACCCCCCAACAAAAAGCAAAAAAAAAAAAAAAAATACAACCACTGGCCAGCCTAAGATATGAAACTTAACTGAGCATTTCACTTCAATTGCTTTGTACTCTTTAAATTCAAACATGATGTATTTGTCAAACATGGCAACAGTGGGAAAAAAACACATTAACCCCCACCACCTCCACCACAAATAAAATAAAATATTTTTTTAAAGCCCTGTGTTCAAGTAATGAGACAATTTAAATGAAAAGAAAAGGGGTGGGGGTGGGGGAGCTGAGCACATGCTTTTAATTCAGGAGGCCCAGGTTTGTTCTCCAGCATCAAATCAGAACTGCACAATCTCCCCAAAAGGTTACAGGGGACACCCTCTGAATACCCAGCTGAGAGTGAGTAAGCCCCAAGTCCTGGCCAGGTGTGGCCCTAAAACCAGCAGCAACGGTAACAAATTAAAAAAGAAAAAGTATTTTACTTACACTAAAGGAACTCTATTGAATGTTGGGTGTCATTGAAACCCAGGTTTTTCTCAAGGAAATTGCAAACAAGGTGATCTGAAATCCAAGTCTTCATTCGTCACTCAGCAAACTCCCAGGGTAGTTTCCGTTTTACTAAGCACCAGAAAAAGGATGTTCTATTGCTGCTTTCAGCTGCCTGCTTTCTCTCCCACATTGGGTGTGTGTGTGTGTGTGTGTGTGTGTGTGTGTGTCTGTGTGTGTGTCTGTGTGTGTGTGTCTGTGTGTGTGGTGTCTGTCTGAGTGAGTGGAGTGGGAGGGAACCAACAGGAGCGTTAAGATGCTCATAATAGGCTGTATAAGTACATCATCGCTGCAGGCAAGCTTCTGGGGTTCAAGCAGGAAAACTATTAACTCCTGTGACACTATATTTCCTCTGGGGTATTTTCAACCCTTTTTAGACAAGAAAGTGGAAAGAAACTAGAAAAGACTGAGCCAGGTGGCAGGTGTGCTTTGCACTAAAGAAAACCTATTCCAAGCTACTTCAAAAATCACACATGATCAGTTCATCTTCTTTCCAGAGACTAATTTAATTTCAAATTTTAGGAGCCAACAAATAGGAGTGTTAGAATGTTGGAATGTTGAGAAATAAGCATATGATGGTGAAAAAATACAATAGTGTGAGACAGGGTCATTTGGATGCTGAGATCATTCCAAAGTCAGACTCCAATGTTGCTCTTGCTCCTCGAATGGGGAATCTCTGTCTGGCCGGTGGGGACTTCCAAAGGCTTTTCTTGTTGCACTGTAGGCACTTATTTGGGTTCTTGGGCTTTAATCCTTTTTTTTTTTTTTTTTTTTTTGTTAGCCCAGCCTGGCGGAACATATGCCTGAAATACTAGGAAGAGACAGGACAAATTGTTCTAAAATCAGGGGCAGGAGCAATAGTTCAGTGGGGAGGGTGTTGGCCTTGCACGCAGCCAAACTGGGTTCAATCCCGGCATCCTATATGGTCCCCCAAGCACTACCAGGAGTAATTCCTGAGTACAGAGCTAGCAGTAACCTCTGAGCATTGCTGGGTGTGACCCAAAAACCAAAAAAATACAATAAAATAAAAACTTCAAAATAATCAATAAATAAAATCATCTTGATGTTTCCATTCCATCACTTCTGCCCTAGGAGGCAGCCAGTAAGATGGACCCACATCCAGGGAAGAGCAACAGGCAGACTGTGAAACCTGGGGAATGTGGATTATCAGGGAACATTTTAGAAACTGCCTCCTGTATCCCAGCGGGTTCCACATATCAGATAAGGACTGACACAGAGCAATAGTATGGCAGATTCAACAAAATCCCACCAAGTTCTTCGACAACGATCAAAGTGAAGTGATATAGATAGTATCACTTCTGAAACCTTAATTTCATTTGGAAGAGACTGAGAGGGCTTCTTTTTAATTTATTTAAACATCATGATTTACAAAGTTGTTCACAATACAGTTGTTTCAGTGCCACCACCAATGTGCCCCTACTGCCACCAAAGTCCCTAGATTCCCACCCACTCCCCAACCCTAGATTCCTATCCACTCCTCCAAATTATTCCTTTACTTTATATTGTTGATCACAACATATAACTCATAACAGTGTTGCTAAAGTGATGACCTTTTTTTAAAAAATTTAATTATACCACCATGAGATAAACATTACAAAGCTGTTCATGATTAGGTTTCAGTCATACAGTGTTCCAGCACCCATCCCTCCACCAGTGCACATATCCTACCACCAATGTGCCCTGATTCTCCCCCTCCCCAGCCTACGTCTATGGCAGGCAATTTTCATTTCTCTCTCCCTTCTCTTACACATTGTGGTTTGCAATACATACACTTAGGAGTTATCATGTATATCCTTTTGCCTATATTCAATGCTCAGTTCTAGACTGGTATTACTGATATAGGTAGGCAGAAGGTGGGGCCATGCATGGCAGTGAACTGTCGCCATTAGGCTATCACCTTTTGGAACCAGGAATGAAGACTTGATAGGACCCGTTAATCAACAATAGACCCTGAGGAAGATGGATCCACCTCCTTCCACACAGCCCTTAGCCCCCCATCAACCTTTGATGGCTCAGCAGAAGATTCCAGAACATTCCAGCCCAAAGGGTAAACCCCCTTTGGAAATCAGTCAGGGCTTGCTCACTCTTGCCTCTGGAGCAGCCCGCATCTCCCCTCTGGAGATGTGTACTCTCTCTATCACTTTCCCTACTCTTTCCCCGTCCTAAAGCCTCAATAACAAAAACCAATTTTAGTTCACTGCTCGTCAACTCCTGAAAATTCTTTTCTGCGAGGAAGACAAGAACCCGGAAACCCTGTAAGGGACCCGTGACTTTCCTTTCCTGCAAAGAGCAATTCCTCACTCCAGCCTGAGTCCGTGGCTCCCCAAGAAATCTCGGGTGGCGGGAATCAACTTCTGTGCCTAGAGATCAAACGGACATCAGTGTGGCTTGACGGTCACCTGGTGGGGCTGGTGGGGCTCAGGCCCACGCCATTCAGGGGCTCATAGCAGACTATCAGTCCTTAGCCTGCCCAGTGGGTCCCGGGCGGCTGGGGAGAAAGCAACCATCTCTCTCTCTCCTTTCAACTTCACATAAGCCTCCCGTGGGGTCCACCTGCATCATTACAATTTCCAACAATTAACAATTATTAGCACACTGGTCCTTTCTCTGTCTTACCTAACCTCTGACTCCCACACACTTGCAGTAGATTCTACCCACTGACAAGACCTCTTGATCCATGTTGTACCTGGTCTTGGATATTAGTAACATACTATTATTTTTACATCCCGCAAATGAATGCAATCATTCTATAACTGTCCTTTTCCCTTTGAGTTAGGTCTCAAACAGACCTTCTAAAAAGTATTTTAGGTGGTGGGACTAGCTTGAGCAAGAAATTTAGGCCTTCAACAAGTACCCAAAGCAAACCACCTGGAAGTCTAGTTCCACCACAAATGGCTGAGTGGAACCCACTTTCGGACTTTTGTAATTCAGTAGGTATGGAGGCTTGTGGAGGAAGAAGGGCTGAGAATTATTGTTGATTCCTCTTTCCTTCTTCCTTTAGTTGCTCCTGCTGAAAGAGTTGGCCACCTTATGGGGTGACTGACTGGGAGCCTCAGAACGCGCCGCACCTACCAAGGAAAACTCTAAGAGACCGGGTCCTATGCAAAAGCAAGAGTTTTATTAATAGCGAGTATACTCGGGCCTATAGCATGACCCCAAGCGGTCAGTGGCTAAGAGCCCCGAGCTCTTCCAGGGAGGATCTTTTAAGAGATAGTTCCCACCACTACAGAAAAGCCCGCGCATAACATCTAATAGATTTAAAATATTATATCAAGGTCTGCGGCGCAGGCAGCCAATCACTTTGTACCAAGTAACCATCTTCCACCAATCAGATCATTCTTAATACTTCTTTCTATATTTGGTGCAGCTAGATACACGTGTGGGATCATGGGTCAGCAACGGCTATGCATACGTGCAGGAATGCAATCCAGGCAATTCAGGCCAGATAGTAGATTCTGGGCGGGGGTCTCATAACCTCTAACAGGAATTTGTTCTTGCCCTTTTGTAGATAACAAAAAGGTTACTTCAAGATGAAAAGGACACTCAGGCCCTAAATTGGTAACTTTCCATGAGTAGGCCTGCCCTGGTTGGGAAAAGGAGGTTTCTGCCTTCTTTCACTGCTGCTGTGATGATCAGGAACCACACTCACTTGGCTACAGTGCTCACATACTTGGCACTGAGTGCTCACTGGGAATTGTAAGCTATTGTTTTGGCACTACATAACACCAGGAGTCACACACCTTAATCTCAGAGCTTTCCCACTCACATTTGTGAGCAGTCCTAGGTGCTCAGAATTGATTTATATTTGGGGCATTGCTTCACACCCTTGACAGAACCTCGAAAAACATTGACTTGATGAAAGTCTCAGAAGAGTATGTATTTGGTGGGGCCAGAGCGATAGCCCAGCGGGTAGGGCGTTTGCCTTGCACGAGGCTGGCCTCTGCCGGCCTGGGTTCGATCCCGGCATCCCATATGGTCCCCCGAGCACCGCCAGGAGTAATTCCTGAGTGCAGAGCCAGGAGTAGCCCCTGAGCATTGCCGGGTGTGACCCAAAAAAGGCAAAAAACAAAAACAAAACAAACAAAAAAAAAGAAGAGTATGTATTTGGTAAACCACAACCAGATATTTTACTTTTATTTATCAATTGAGACTGACTCCATTAGGTTAAAGGACTTCACAGAAGCTGGGAGTGGAATAGGCCAAGGGGCTGGAGCACCTGTTTTGCATGCTGGAACCCTGGGTTCTATTCCTGGCACTACTGGCACTACATGGTACCCTAAACACCTTTGGGAACAACTCCCTAGCACTAAGTCCAGAGTAGCCCTAAGCATATCGAGTCACACCCTGACACACACAAAAAATAAATAAATACTCTTTGAATACATGAAAATTAATAGCATCGGTATGTACGTAATGAATCCTCAAACTATGTGCCTTTAGTGCTTGGACAAATATGTAGCTATTCCGTGCAGTTGAGTGTTACTCACTAAGTAAGAATAGTGAGTGCAGGGGTTGAGCTCCCACAGAGTTTTCTCTCAGATCAGATGGACTATGGCTGCCTCGCTTCTGAGTGCTTTCCATTTGCAATGAGCTAAAGAGTTTGTGATGGACTTTCCCAATAGAATACTAGCCTTGCACAAAAAGCATACACCCATACTTTGGTCTGAAAGAACTCTCTGAGTACCACAGCTCTCCATTACACAAGTTTTCTGATGCAAATGGATACAGATGCCTCCTGCCAGGCATCTCTGTAATGAGAAACCTCAGGTCTTCCCAACTTCTGCTGTCCTTTAACCACTTTTGTCCTTCAAAATGGCTTTGTTTACATGTACACATTTCAATGCCTAAGTTTTCTGTAATGCTCATCAACACTTCTCTGCAACAATTAGAGGCCCTATGTGACCCTTGGGGTGCAATGCTCCCCAGTGCCAGATAAGGATTGATCCTTTGCTCAATCCCACATTTGCAGCACAATGAATATGACCCCTGAGATCTCCTCTGCCAAGAGATGTGTGACCCCAGCCTCCACCTCATCTCCCCACCCCCCACACCCAAACTCCACTCCCCGTTCATCACAACAGTGACAACAACAAAGGGAGGGAAGCAGGGTGAGCTAACAGGTTCTAATTCCTGTTAGAGGTTATGAGACCCCCGCCCAGAATGCTGGAACCCTGGGTTCTATTCCTGGCACTACATGGTAGTGCCATCTGATCTGAGAGAAAACTCTGTGGGAGCTCAACCCCTGCACTCACTATTCTTACTTGGAAAACACTCAACTGCACGGAATAGCTACATATTTGTCCAAGCACTAAAGGCACATAGTTTGAGGATTCATTACGTACATACCGATGCTATTAATTTTCATGTATTCAAAGAGTATTTATTTATTTTTGTGTGTGTCAGGGTGTGACTCGATATGCTTAGGGCTACTCTGGACTTAGTGCTAGGGAGTTGTTCCCAAAGGTGTTTAGGGTACCATGTAGTGCCAGGAATAGAACCCAGGGTTCCAGCATTCTGGGCGGGGGTCTCATAACCTCTAACAGGTTCCAGCTTTTTGTGGTTCAGTTTCTTCTTTGATTTTTTTTTCTTTTGGGTCATACCCAGCGAGGTTACTCCTGGATCAGCGCTAAAGAATCACTACTGGCACTGCGTGGGGGACTATATGGGATTGAAAGAAGGCAGAAACCCCTTTCCCAACCAGGGCAGGCCTACTCATGGAAAGTTACCAATTTAGGGCCTGAGTGTCCTTTTCATCTTGAAGTAACCTTTTTGTTATCTACAAAAGGCCCAGAACAAATTCCTGTTAGAGGTTATTAGACCCCCACCCAGAACCTATCTGGCCTGAATTGCCTGGATTGCATTCCTGCAAGTACGCATAGCCGTTGCTGACCCATGATCCCACGTGTATCTAGCCGCACCAAATATAGAAAGAAGTATTAAGAATGATCTGATTGGTGGGAAATGGTTACTTGGTACAAAGTGATTGGCTGCCTGCGCGCAGACCTTGATGTAATATTTTAAATCTATTGGACGGTTATGCGCAGGCTTTTCTGTAGTGGCGGGAACTATCTCTTGAAAGATCCTCCCTGGAAGGTCTCAGGGCTCTTAGCCACTGACCGCTTGGGGTCATGCTATGGGCCCGAGTACACTCGCTTATTAATAAAACCCTTGCTCTTGCAGAGGACCCAGTCTCTCAGAGTTTTCCTTGGTAGGTGCGGCGCTCCGAGGCTCCCAGTCAGTCACCCCATAGGGTGGCCAACTCTTTCAGGATGCCGGGATTGCTCCGGCTTCTTTGATTTTATTGAGGGGAAAGGTTGCGGCTACTCCTGGTTGTACTCCTGACAGGGAACCTGGCAAGTAGTACTCCGGGAACCTTATGCTTTTGCTGAGAGGCAAACCCAGGTCAACTGCATGCGAGGCATCTGTGCTATCCATGAAGTTTGCTTTTCTTCTTTTAAATTGAATGAATTAGTAATTAATTGGAAATCTGGGATGAAATCACCTTGATTCCAATGCATGTTTTCCTTCCAAAATGTTTAGTGAAACTCTGCCATTCATTCCTTGAAATGTGGACACAAAGTTATCCTGGTGCCTTTGTTCTGTTGACTAAGCTTTTGTCCCCTTTTACTTGACAATACCTAAGGAAACCGCATAAGACCATTTAAAAGAAGCCCAAGAGGAATCTCATTTGCACGTCCAAATACAAGCATTGTCTAATCCTTATTCCCCTCACCCTGCCTTACTCTCTCCCATCGAATTCTTTTTTTTTTTTAATTTATTAACGTAGGTTTTGGGTGCTTAGGGCTTACTCTGCTCTGTGCTCAAGGAGCCATCCTGGCAGTCTCAGGAGGCACATATAAGCCCAGGGATTGGACCCAGGTTGGCTGTGTGCAAGGCAAACACTCAACCCACGGTAATTTGGCTTCAGCCCTCTCCACCCTATTCTGCCATACATATTCTTACTTCAAAATTAAAAAATAGATAAATAAATAAACACTGAACTGTATCCACCTTTTCATTGTGGTCTCTGAACCTAACTGTCACTTTCAGGCCAGGCTTATGTTGCCTTTCAGTCTGCTGCCCCCCACCCCCACCCCACATTCCTCTTAGGGGATCTGGTCCTCTTTCCTCAGCTTGAACCTGCAAGAACAAGGTCAAATAGAGCTGGAAGCCTCAGTCCTCAGGTGAGGTTTGGAACATTTCATTTGTCATCCAGACAGAGCTTGCACATAGTTACAGTGTTTTATGAACAGCTGAGAGGTAAGAATGGCGACTTGTAAATCCATTGTATTCATTGCCTTTACCAAGTCAACCACAAATTGCTTCCTCTTCTCCCACCTAGCACAGTGTAATGAGTTGGATCTGGTCTGCAATGGAAGCAGTGAACCACAGCCCAGAGAAGAGGTGGGGAAGGCCAGCAGCCCTGCCTTACCCAGGTCTCCGGAAAAACATCTTCAGAGCTGATTTTCTCAAGGGGCTTTATCTCACCTGAGAGAAAGGTAAAATGCAGGTGTAAAGATCACAGACTAAATGAACACCTGAAACACCCAACTTTTCCTTCAGGAACTAGGAGACAGTTGGTACTCAATAAGTGATAATGTTTTTTGTTCTTTTTCAAGTTTGGGCCATACCTGGTTGCTGTATACCCAAGTTTACTCCAATAGACTCAAAGGACGATGAGGCACCATGGATTGAACACTGGTCTGCATGCAAAGCATGCGTATAACCCAATGAACTCTCCGGCCCCAGTGAATAGTGATTTCAATGGGCAGGACAGCCCATTAAGTTTCCTCAGAATCCGTGCTGTCTCCCCAAGAAGCAAATCATCTTCGGTGGAGATCTTCATTTTTTACTTTTGGTTTTACAGTACTATTAAAGGTGACTTCTCAGGGACATAATTCCAATCCCATACCCACCATCAGAGTATCCACTTCTCTTGCACATAATCTTACCAGTTTGATTTAGATTTGTATTGGCTGTGAATCACTTGTGCATAATAAATTCTTAATTAGTGTCCAAGTGGAGAAACTCAAACTGACCTGAAAATGAATCCAGGGTTAGACTCAGAAACTCCCATAGTTCTTGTCCCAGTGAAGTCCAAGTCACTACCAACAGCATTATTTCCTAAGTCATTAGTAAAGAACTATTGGAAAGGAATATCTTATCTTTTGGGGTGTTGATTTTTAAAAAATTAGGAAAAGAAATAAGTAATTTTAAAATGTTAAAGACTGAAGCATCAGCCAGTGACACATATCCACCTGAAACAAATGCACCTTTTTAAAAAGAAGTCTATGATGTGCAGACACTTTGGCTGTGAAAACTGCCTCTCCCCTCCCAAAATTCGGGTGGGGGGGCTCTGTCTGCTCTTCATCAGCGCTGATTTTGATGGGGCGATTTTTAGTCAGCTGCCACGATCATTTTGGCCCAGACAAAAATCCTTTAAAAAATGTTACACTTCATCAAAGTGTATCATGAGACTTCACGGTCATTATCTCAATGGCCGCTCTGATGTGCTACAATTGGCAGAGACACAAACGGTAGGGGGTGTATGAGAAGAAAGCCCGGTTTCATGCGGAATGCTGGCAGGCCTCGCCAAGCTTCTGTCAACAACTCCACGGTCTGATCCGATGCACTGAGCGTGCTGATGATGCTCTTGTTTCTGGAGGAAGTAAACAAGAAAATGAATTCCACGGTGCAACACAGCCTCTTTGTATCTTCAAAATGGTGTGACTGGCCCTAGGCCAGCTGCTGTTGAAAAGTTTGGCCATTTATGTCATGAGGGCCCCAGGACTGATGGAGCCTTTGATTACAACTTGGACCCAACTGTAAGACCCTTCAGGGGCAGCCACTCAACTAATAAAGGCATTGATTGGATGTTGGGTCAATTTAGCCATAAGGGGACAGAGCCTGGGTCTTTTGAAAAGCTTAATGGATTAGCTACACAACCAGTCCCTCTGAAGGCCTTATTTTTCAAGTAACTTTAGGACAGTTTTCCAGCTTGGCAGGGATCTAACTCTTCCTCCAGAGCATTTCAATGCTGTTCCTGTTATCAATAGTGAGGCTCAAAGGATTAGACACAGTGGGCTTTGCCATTTAATGAAAACAGCTGTAGGAACAACAATTAAGGCAAACAATAGTTTGCATGGAAAACTATTAATTATGTAAAGTTATGCTGAAAGTGGCATACTCTTTCATTCAAGACCTGCTAATGCCAGAGTCTTCTTTCAGTCCTTCACTCTCAAGTAAGTATCAGACAGTGCTATGCTGGTGGGAAGCTATTCCCTTGCCTATGGGTTTGAGGTTAGCAGAGTTTGGCGTGCCACTTTGCTGGAAAAATTCATGGGTGAAATTCACAGTATGTTAAAATCACAATACAAAGCAAAAAAAAAAAAAAAAATTAAAACAAGGGCCCGAGCGATAGTCCAGCAGGTAGGGTGTTTGCCTTGTACGCGGGCCGGCCTGTGCCGGCCCGGGTTCGATCACCGGCATCCCATATGGTCCCCCGAGCACCGCCAGGAGTGATTCCTGAGTGCAGAGCCAGGAGTAACCCCTGAGCATTGCCGGGTGTGACCCCAAAAGCAAAAAAAAAAAAAAAAATTAAAATAGAGGGCCAGAGAGATAGCACAGGGGTAAGCCATTTTGCGTTGCATACATGGTTTCCTGAGTTCCACCAGGAGGGATCCCTGAGAACAGATCTAGGAGTAAACCCTGGACACAGCCAAGTATATACGCCCCCAAAAAAAAAACCCCAAAAATTACATTACTGGAGCTGAAGCAATAGCACAGTGGGTAGGGCGTTTGCCTTCCACACAGCCAACTGAGTGTGACCCCCAACATCCCATGCGGTCCCCCGAGCCTGACAGGAATGATTCCTGAGCACAGAGCTAGGAATAAGCTCCGAGCACCACTGGGTGTGGCCCCCCAAAAACACCAAATTACATTGGATACCTCAGGTCTTTGCATACAAACTATGTTTTTGCAATGACCTGAATTTGCTTTGAGCCCTTGAGGAGGTGTACTTTTTGCTTTAAAAAAAAAAACACCATGGAGTGAAGGGGGAAGGAGGGCATTAGTAATAGTACAGCAGACAGGGCCCTTGTACCACACATGGCCAACCCAGATTTGAGCCCCATCTCTGCTTATGGCCCCCTGAACACCCTCCAGGGGTCATCCCAGAGTGCAGAGTAAGGAATAAGCTCTGAGCACCACAGAAAGTTCAAAGTATACCTGCTTTGCATGCAGGAAACCTGGGTTTAAGCCCCAGCAGTGCATGATCCCACAAACACCAAAACAGCACTAGCCCCTAAGCCAGTTCGCCCAAAATACAAAAATAAATAAATAAATGGACAGACAGACAGACAGACAGACAGATAGATAGATAGAGAGAGAGAGAGAGAGAGAGAGAGAGATAGATAAAGAAAATTAATCTGCCCCCGTTTGAACAGAAAATAAATTAAATGCATATACTCCCATTTGGAGCCTCACTCACCATTAAGAACACTATAGCAAAGTTATTAATAATGTTATTTTCTATATCATTAGGAATTGTCAGAGAAATCAGGGTTAGGCAATTGGTGAGTTCCTTGTCCTTTGTACTACGTGGGTTTTCATTCCATTCAGCTGTTCTGATGTGGGCTCTCCATTCTTCTTCTACTTCTGCTGCTGGAGTAGCTCATCTGTCTTTCCACTCTCCTTATTTGCTGGGGCTTTTAAATTCATTGCCTCTCTCTCTGCAATTTCCATCCTTGACTAACAGTGCTGGGAATTGACTTGTGGCCCTTTGCCTGCCCTGTGTTCCACATCTCACTTTCCTCCCTGTACGGGAATCACCAAGCCAAGAAGTCCCATTAAGAAGGTTATTAACTGTATACATAAACATTACCTCCTGCCTACAGTTAGATTTATTTCTCTTCACATGCAAGGAACTGGTTTTAACACTCTTTCCAGCATGCCCAACACCTTTACTTGACTACATTGTTTTTAGAAAGGCCTTAGGGAATTTAGCTAATTTCATGCTGGAACTTATTAAGTGGGATTTGACACTCTTTGATAATTCCAATAAACCATTAGTCAAGACTCACTCCTTCGGGGAAGAAATGAAAACTTCATTAGTCATAGCGTATCTATTCTAAACATGTCACCTGAATTTAGTAGTGCATCTTGCTAAAATGCAATTGACTTGTGATTGAATAGGACTTTCCCATAAGAAAGCTAGCATTGGCTGTCACTGTTGAGAACATCTGCCTTTTCTAGAAAATTCTCATTAGGCTCACCTCTGCTTTGAGATAATTCATTGAACTTATTTTACTGACCTGTGAATGCTCCAAAAATAAACAACATTTATATCTCTCTAAAGTATTTGTTTTGTCCTTTCTTCTACTAAGTAAAGGAGAATGAATATTCAATCATCTGTGTGTATATATGGACATAAATATATACATATATTTATATATGTATATTTATATATAAAATATATATAAATGCAATTTCCTAACTGTAGGTAGGAAGCATGTATGTTTATATGTATATGTATATGTAATATATATGTAAAATTTTAAGTTCTCTCTCTGAATATATACAGATATATATAATCGAGTGTGCATATGAAATTTATTATCAGGGTTGCAAACAATAATCCAAATGAACATATATTTGTATAATGCCTTTGAAATCATTCTAAACGCAAAGCTACATTCGTCTTTGAAGTACAGCAAAATAACTACTACCTCCCAGAGTACTTGAATTCACACTTTGCACTGAGAGTACAAAACAGCATCAAGATTGCAAAAGCAATTATTCTAGTTATCCAGATGTGATTTTTCAATCATTCTAGGATTTTTTAGCAGTTCTTATTCCGTGGCACCAACTCACAGCACTCATGCTGGCACAGTGCTTACATCTCTTCATTATTAATTCAGCTCATGGAGCTTAATTGGACAAGGCTAGAGCGAATTTGACAAACATCACAGCAGCAGAAAAAAGCAATCACTCTTTCAAGATGAAAATTTGTTTGATGTCTTACTGTGTAACTCATTTACTCTCCTCGGGAGTCATGTGACCTGAATGTTAATCAGCCATTGATTGGTTTCTCTCCTTGGACAGTCACGTGACTAGAATATTAATGGGCTGGCACTCAGTAGCTATACTGTTAGGCATCGTTGTGATTGGCTGCCAGGTTAAGATACGGAGATAAGTGGATGCTTGATGAGCACTTGACAGAACTTCACAGAAAATTAAGGCCCTAAAATAGCATGAGAAAGTCTTGTCAAATCAAGCATGATTATCATTGAATGCTTAAGGAATTCATCATCTGCATGAAATTGATACACTTCAGCACCAGTGGGCCCTGTAGTCAGCAGGGACTCATCAGATTTTTATTTATATGTGTTCACCAAATCACATTAATTCTGAGAGCTAAAACATGCTAAGGATGAAGGTTATTTTCTGTTCAATCTAATTTATCTATGACAATAATCATCGCTAATAATGTGTCAAATTGGATTGCAGTCATTTTATGCATGCATGCTGATTTGGAAAATAGTGTTAAACCATCCCGTGGTAATTAACAACCAGTAAAGGTATGCCAGACCCGAAGTAATCAGCATATCTGGATGGAAAATTAAGTTTTATAGAATGGATTTATAGATACATATCCTTATTTAATTCAGAATATAAATTATTCCTGGTAAAAGCCAACATCATTTTTATAACACCATTAAGGCCAATAACCATTGAGGGATTCGCATCCTTAATTTGCTCCATCCTTCATTTTTTTCCTCCCATTTTCTGTGGTTCGGGTTCTAAAGGATGTCACTTCCTTCTCAGCAAGTCCTCATCTTATTGAGGGCTGGTGGGGGTTCAGAATGAATGGATGAGTATGCAATGGTTTAAATATTAATCATGGATGAAGGGGCACCACAGCAAACCTCTTAATGCACAATTGCTTGTCATCATTGTGGCTGGTAGGGGCAGCAAATACAAAGAGGGTTTGACTTTTTGGGTGTTTCTCTTTCCCCTCACAAAGGGAAAATAGGGAACTTTGTTGATTAACTTTTAAAGTTTCTTGGGATTAAGGGATTAAAGTTTCTTGGGGAATTGTTTAAGCCTAAACTGTTCCTGTTGAATTATCTGTATAGAACAGAAATTGTGTTTTTGTTGTAGTTGTTTAGATTTGCTTTAAAACAACCTCCTCATGATAGGGCGTTATTGGAGATTTGTGAATGCGTTGGAGTAATGAAATCTTAGACATGTTTACACCCTCTGGAGCACCTGGCTAAAATGTTTAAGAGTAGAATTTCACTCCTAAAGAAAGGGGGAAATAAATACACATAAATGTTCTTTTTTTCCCATTACTTCCCCTGTCCCTCCCCGACTCAGCATCTTAATCTCCCGTGAGCCTGGGGTGGGAGGGAGGGGGGGCCGTTATTCCACCCCTTCTCAGGAGGTCTCTTTATTGATTAAATGAATCTGCTCCAAAGGCTGGCTCCCAGGCTCTTTGATCTAATCCGATCTGATTTTATCCTATCGCTCCAGCAGGACATCGGGGAATTAACAATAAGCAGCTTTACCACAAGTGTTTAATAACTCAACACAATCTCCTTATGGCTGGGAGCTGCTCATGTTCTCATCCTGTCCACTGCAAACAGTGTAACAGATTGGCCATCCCCCTCTGAACCTGAGAAATTTTCATGCACTGTGAAACTAATCACTTCAAGTTCCTTCATAAATCACACAAAGCAGATTTTAGCATCTTAACGAATTGGAAAAAAACCACCCCAACAACAACAGTGGAGTGGTTTGAGAGCTTGGGGGCTGGACCAGAGTCTTACAAATACAGAAGTGGGGGAAAGGGCAGATGTAAAGGCCCGGTCTTTTCATGCAATATGTTTGTCACCTCCTTAAATTTTAACATGAATGAGATAATTTGGGCAAACTGAGATTTAACAATGCTCCCAGCTCCTGGGGTGACCTTATTCCAGCTCCCCACCCCCACTGTGATGGAAAGGACGTGGCTTCAACAACAAGACTCTCATTGTTGTTCCTGAGACAGCTCTTGAAGTCTGCAAGCAGCACACAATTAAACAAGGATTGTGCGAGCTCCTAGCCGACTGGAGAGATGTTAGTCTAAAATGGCCCCTGGATTTCAAACTAGGAATCGGGCATAAAGGCTATCGTAAATGATCCTTCAATTAGAAAGCACCATTCTTGCCGGAGATGCTTTATATGGGGAGACTCTACAAATCCCTTTACATTGATTGCAATGCAAAACTTCCAGGAGGGGGAGAGGAAGGGCATGAGACCTATAGTTATTCAAATCCCACAAGCATGGTTGCTAAAGGTGATTCTGTCCTAGTCTAAGGCAGAGATTCCACTGAAAAACTTCATCCTAAGCCAGTAGAAAGAACTGGGCGGGAGTCTATGAAAAACTGGGAGGAGAAATAGATTATGAAAACTGCTGGGTTATTAGTGCCATGGGGGAAAATATCACTCCAGCACTAATCTAAAATAAAACATCTTTTAGTTGCTCTATTTAATACCTACTGTACATCAGAATTACCTATAAAAACATGTTTCACAACAGAGAAACAGTCTCTCTCTCCACTATGGTCACTGCTCTCTTCATTACCCGAGCAGCTCTGTGATTTCTCGCTACATCAGCAGAATAACCAAGTGCCCTGAACTGAACATCTGGGGTCAGAGGAAATTTTATGAGTCAGGTTCAGGCCAGGTAACTATGACTAGGATGAGGTCTCTCCTTCCTAGGAACAACCCTAAGGCCCAGGGTACCTGCAAATTCATTTATATACTGCTCACTGCTTTATTTTTTCCCCTAAGTAAAAACATTTATTTTTATATCCTCTTCCACCCAGTCATCAATATTTATCCAAATTTATCTAATCCCCCCACCCCCATGACCAAAAAAAAAAATGTGTCCTCTGGTTTTGTGATCTACTCAATATGGAATGGAACATTCGTTTGAATAGTGTTATTATTTCCTCTTTGGAAATGCCTTTTGCCTTACTCCCCCCAACCCCCTCCCATAAACTATGTCATGACAGAAAAATCCCTGTGAAGTTCTCTAAAGAACCCTCTGCTGCTCCCAGACCTTAGAACTATAAAGATCCTGGCGTAATTAAAGCAGAAAGAGCCGGCTTTGCCAATTGTGAGTGCCCCTGTTTACATCACAAAGAGATAGCAAAATGTACTCAGGAAGGTTCCAGCCAAAGTAATTGAGAGGGCTGCCTGAACCCAGCTCTGCTTTCTAAATATTGTCCCTGGGCTGGGAACTCGGGGAGGCGGGGAAAGGAAGGGCAGGGCGGGGGAGCCTAGCGAGCCGCTTGTTGACTTTTCCCACTTGGCCATGATGTCATGGAGTTCAGTGACTTTGTGGCTGGTGTTGACTGAAGTCTTGTTGCACATTTAGTCCAGGTGCTTCTACTGGGGCGCTCTGGGCCTGTCACCACACTGCGGGGTGGCCTTCAAATGTTCTGAATCCCTGCACGCACACGGAAAAGTTGAGTGCAGTAGGCCATGGTGTAAACACGGTCTTGACATGGGGCAATACAAAGAGGATTCTTCTAGAGACCGTCCAGTCTGTTCACAAACTAAGATTTCTAAGGAGATTTCTTTGTTGGCTGCTGCAATTAGAACATGAAAGAGAGAGACAGATGAACAGGAAAAGAAACAGAATACAGAAAATGCATAGGAGGAAAAGAGGTGTGGTGTGGAGAGCGGGAGAGCCAGAGTTGATAAAAATAATCGCTATAAAATCGAAGTGTTTTGGTCTATTTTGTAAATGTGGCCAAATTAAACCATTAAATGAGGATTTTTTTCGTTTCACAAAGTCTGCAAACTATTTAACCGCTAGCCCACTATACCAAGAATGTGGTGCCAACCAAAATATGTCAAGATTAGTAGGATTCAGTAAAATCTCAAAACCAAATGACATGCAGGCTGTATTTCATGATTAGAGTGCTTCCTTATGTCAAGAAACATACATATTAGCTTGTTTAAACACCTCGACGTGCTGTCACTCTGTTTGTCAAGAGCAGGGAAAAGAGAAGCTAAAAAACCAAAACCCATCCAGATGACACTTCACACTTTCTGTTTTCCTGGCAGACAGAATGGCCATCATTCCATTAGCCCTTTCAGCATCTGAGAAAAGAGTATCTGAAACAAGGCAAGACCACCTCCACTTTAAGTAAGCACAAGACTGGATAGGAATTGAATGGCTACTCCCCCCTCCCGCCCCCACCACCAAATCAACAAAAATTACATAAGGCAGTGCAAACACTGCCTTCTTTACTTCTTTACTCTTTCTTCTTTACTCATCTTTCTTCTTTACTCATAAGTACTGACTTTTGCATAAAGCATTTAGGAGCCACCAAGGGTTTTTAGATATACTTTCTCACTGACTCCTCATCACTGTCATTCGCTTCTCATCATCCCCATTTTACAACTACAAAGCCTTAGTCTCAGTGAGATAAGAGTGATAAAGGAGCCCTAGAAGTGATATCCAGAAGTAGCTAAATACAGGCCTTCAAGAGAGACTGGAACCACACAAGACCATGCTGTGCCTCCCAAAACATTGCTTTTTTTGCATGAAAATTCTTGAGTTTGAACAGAATCCTAAAACTCAGAAAGGAATAATGATCTCATTCTCTGGTTGTCTATAGCAGTGAGTAACCTGCTGTGTCCTACCTGCAGGAGAATGAAAGGGAGGCTGTTGTCTTACCATCTACAAAATATAGTACTAAGATGCATCTTTATTTGTAAGAGCCTGGCAAGCCCCCCCCCCACCCTGCTGAAGCTGATGGAACCTTAGCTGCTGCTTCCACAGGTCAACTTAGCTGAACCGCCTCTGCTTCCGTCTCCCACACTAACATACATTCTTATTTCATGGAATCTCTCAATGCTTAAGATTGCTTAAGATTGATTGTGGTTAGAATGCCTCCCTCTAACCACCACATAAGCTTTGGGGGTATGCATAAAATAACTAAATGTTTGTTTGAAGACCACACCAGGGCAGTGCTCAGGAACTATTCCTGGTTCTGTGCTCAGGGAATCAAGTGTGGTTCTGGGGATTCAAGTCAGAATTATTGGGATGAAGGCAAACATGCATTTAGCCCCAGACCTGACATTTACACTAGTACCAAATGTGCCACAGTGCAGTGCTGCTCCTACGAACTGCAGAATGAAGGGGATAGTAGAGTCTAAAATGTGGTGGCACTGCCGATTCCCATTCACCCAAATCAGCCTTAGTTAGAGGAGAGGCTGAATCTTTCCAAATATAGACACTGCTTGGGACTTGGCACTGTCCTCTGAAACTCATTTGTATATGCCTGATTTGAGCCAAACGAAACAGGTAACTTCTGTCATAGGCTGGGTTGTGTCCTGCTCCAAATCTCATATGGGAAAGCCCCAACCCACAATCTCTGAGCACAGAGCTTTATTGGGTTATAGCACCTTAAGAGAAAAGTATGGTAACATGAAGTTCTCTGTATGGGACCTAACTGAACACAAGTGACTCCTAATAAGAAGAGTACCACAAGAACATGGGTCAAATGACAGAGCACATTCCTTGCCTGGGTAGGGCTTTAAGTTCAATTCTCAAAACTGAATGCTCCCTCTCCCACCAGCACTGCCAAGTATAGCCCCAAGTGAGAGAGGGAGAACCCTCTCACTTGGAGAAAGAAGGTAAGATGGAGGAAGAAGTTAGGGGACAGAGAGGGAATTAAAGAGGAAGATGGGGGAGGGATATTAATATACAAAGAAAATACAGTAGGAATGATGGTTGTCTACAGCCAAGGGGAGAAGCCTCAGAAGAAACAAAATCACAGTATACCTGATCACAGTATACCTACTGTAGGGGTTCAGTGGGGTCTCTAACAGACACCGAGATTCAGTGGGTTCCCTTGCCATGTTCAGGGCTGATGACCATCTCCCCCAACTGATGAACAAAGAAACAAGAACACAGGACCTAGAAAATCTGGAGATCTTACTTTAATCTCTCTCCACTCACTCCCCACTCAACCTAACTCCACACACATAACACCCACACACCAAGTCTGCTTGAGATATAAACTTTACAAAAGGTTGGGGGAAGGAAGAAGGAATGTACCTTAATCCTGAAACAATAAAGTGAGACCAAGTTCTTCCTTCCAGGGACCTCCCCCAGATCTTGTCCTGAGGCCATTGGCCCACCCTGGACAAAGGTGGAGTCCTGGCATGAGGTTTTTTTTCCTTTCCTTAGCTGGAAAATAATCATCTTAATAATATTTCTTGTCAGTTTGTATAAACACAGTAAGAGAGGCAGATATTTATCTACATCTGGGATTAAAATTATAGGGTGACCATTCCTGGAGACATATTGCCATATAGTCTGGACTATATTCCTCTAGCCAAGTTACTTTATTCCTAATCTTCACAAGGTCCTCTATCAGTTAGTTGCGTATCTGTGGGTCACAACAGAGACAGAGTTTGTTCAATGATCATACTCTTAGCTTATAATATTGCTCAGGACATTTAGTCCGTCCCATGTCAAGACAAGTGTAGCTTACTCACTATTTGTCCTGGGTCCATCCAATCCCAAGATGAGACCCTCCTTTTGGGGTATAAAGAATTAAATCAATCTAAGGGCAACTGAGGTTTTAAGTTAGGAAATGAGGGATGCCCAGTAGTAACTAATTCAGAGTTAATTAACTCCTATATCACAAATGCATAGTCTTAACTGTCTTCCTGTATCTATACAAAAAATTTTGTGTACTAGCATAAGAATATGTTAAGGGCATACTGGTAAGAGAGAAACAACCTTTTATTTGCAATACAACACCCAGGGCTGGCAACTAGGAGACAGAGAGGGCTATGAAGAAAGGGAAATCCAATACCTAGCGCTCCTACTACTAATAGTAGCCATAGTATCCCTAGCATTCCTACTACTTCTAGTACTCCTAGTATCCCTACTATTCCTAGCACTCCTTCCACTCCTAGTACTCCTAATACTCCTAGTACCCCTAGTAACCCTAGAATGCCTAGTACTCCTAGTAACCCTAATATCCCTAATGCTCCTAGTAACCCTAGTATTCTAGTACTCCTAGCATTCCTGGCACTCCTAGGAGCCATTTCCAAAACTTATGCTCCTAGACTCCAAAACTATGAGAAAACAACTACCTTTTCCTCTTTGTTTCTTTTGTTTGTTTGTTTGTTTGTTTGTTTTGTGGTTACACCCAGTGATGTTCAGGGAATACTCCTGGATCAGTGCTCAGGAATTACTCCTGGTGATGCTTAGCCTACCATATGGGACACCAGAGATTGAACTCAGGTCAGCAGCCTGCATGGCAGAAGCCTTACTGCCATATAACCATGCTAGTCCCAAATACTACTTTTAAGCAAACTGATTGGTGATAGCTTGTCACTGATGTACCATGGAAGCAGTTTATCTCTTCATCCCAGATCTGTGCCATGGTTGCTCACAAAGCCATGGATTCTTGCATGCAGCCCCTCTGCCTGCAATAACTGTCTCTTGATCATTGACCTAGTGGACACATCTCCAGTATTGAACTCATATGGTCTCTTCCATCAGGACTTACCAGCTAATAGTTCACCAGTGATTGAGTATACAGAGGCCAAGACAGATTGCCATTAGTGTTCATCTCTCAGATTCAGCTGAAGAACCAGCTCCTTTTACTGATTGAGCTCTATGGAAAAGGGACCCAGGCTTACTCATCTACCACCCCAGGATCATGTGCCTCAAAGAAGAGACTAATGTTTGGTAAAGGGTCAAAAGAGAATACAGAAAGACCAGCACAAACTAAAAGTTTCTGAAGGTCTATGGCCATACCACCCTGAACATGCCCAATGTCATCTAAAAGTTGTTAAAAGTTTGTGCCGTTGATACTTGTATTAACCAATTTCATCATCACAATAATCATAGAAGTATATAAAGTTACTAGTCTTGTTTTATTGATGAACATTAAGACGTATCAAAATAAGTAACTACCTATGGTCATGCCAAGTTAGGGCATTAAAACCAGATATGTGAGGGCAAATAAATTAACTAAAACACCACAAAAATAACTGGACTTATGAATAAATCCCTTTCCTTCCAATGGTAGTTGAAAGGAAAGGAGGGATTGAAAGAATAGGTTCAGTGGTCCAGAGAGTCTGTTGATATGATGGTACTGGAACTTTGGTACTGAGTGGGCGGAGCATATTTACATATTGAGGAATGAAGCCATTCTCCCAAAATTCACTCAGTGCTATAAAACTAGTGGTAAATTAAAAAAAATTCTTTATTGAAGAAAACTGAATAAAGAGACCAAAGCCGTAAGCCAAAGGGATCTTGCCATTATGTGGCCAAGTCAGGATTTGATCCACCACACTGCCAGGAGAGATCCCTGAGGGCAGAGCCAGTTAGTCCTGAGCACTGTTGGGCTTGGTTCAAACCAACCACCTAAAGAAAGGTGAAAACTAAATTAAGCAGTAAAATCAGTTTTTATGTAAGTGACTTTAGCATCTATAGTCTTTTTTTTCTTTTTTGGGGGTCCCGCCTAGCTATGCTCAGGTGTTACTCCTGGCTCTGCACTCAGGAATTACTCCTGGCAATACTTGGGGACCATATGGGCTGCTCAAACCCAGGTCAGCTGCATGCAAGGCAAACAGATACTCAGGCAATAGTATCTGAATTCTCAAGAAGAATGTTTTCTAAGGAGAAACAGTAAGGAAAAGAGTGGAAGAAGGCAAAAAAAAATCACTGGTTATTTGGATTTGGACTGGATACATAAATTCTTTTAAACAAAGTTTCCTCATCTGCTTATCTCAGGAAACGTTCAGATGAGATATGTGAGTGGACACTCAGTGCTTGCACCTTGCACAGTGCTATAAACTACACAGCCTCTGCTTTTGGTAGCCAGAAAGCAATCAAGTAACCCTACAGACCTTGGACTCACAGACTGGAGGAATTTTAACAGTGGATAAAGTTGAGATCAATTTCAAGGAAGGAAAAGAAGAGGCAGGGCAACAACGAGAACTGGAGAGGATGGGAGGGAGACAGGAGCTGAAGAGGATGTGGGGGGGGTTCCTTTGCCCCAACTAGAGTCCTTTCTGCAGCATCATTCTTCCTTTTATGATTTTTGGGGCACACCTAGAAGTGCTCAGGGCTTACTTCTGTCTCTGAGCTCATGGAGTCACTCTTAGTGAGGCTCTGTGGACCACATGGCATGCTTGTGAGGATCCAATCCTGGTCAGCCACTGCAAGGTAAGCACCCTACCCACTACACTAGAACTCTAGTGTACCATTTAAGAAAGGGACACCATTCTTGACTGTCTCCTCCCTGCAGTTATTAGTACATCCCCACCCCCTTGAACTGGAGGGCTCTGAGGACACCTCCTAGTGGGTTACCAGAAATCACATCTCTGCAAATCAAAATTGTATTAAAAACTCCATAATTCTCTTTACCTAATATTTAAGACTCTTGTTCTGATATTGCACTTGTGGTAGTATTTCCTGTGCAGTTTTTACTCTAAAAGTGTCTGTGTTGTGTTTGTGTGTGTGTGGGGTTGGTGGGTGTGGGTGTGTGTATGGTTTAGGGGCAACACCAGGTAGAGTGTAGTCCAACAGCTATCTCTGTGCTCAGAAGTGACCCCTGGCAGTGCTCAGAGAATGATATGCAGTACCAGGGATTCAACCAGGATCAGTCACACGAAAGACAAATACTTGTAGTATCTCTCTGTACCAGTGGTTTTGTTTTTGAACTTTTAAAAATACATTGTCCACAATGTAGTGCCATCGTTTTAATCTTTTTTTTTCTTTCTTAGAGTCAAAACAGCACTGATCGTAGAACAAGACTTAATGGGAGCTGGTAAATGAAACAAGACGTGTCCAGTTGCTCTACACCTCAAAGACCAATGGAAGATTTTTGGAGGACCTGGCTACCTAGTCTTGAAGGAAGTGAACTGTAAATAAAGAGTTTATTTAATCTAATCCCCTCCACGAAAGCCTCCTTCAATCTCAGCGATCCAGCCTGGAATATGTCTGGAATATGTGACCTGATATGGTCACATCAGGTAAATGTTCCTGACTATCTCCCCTGACATGTCTCACCACATAGCTGATAATAAACTGCTAGATTATCAAGAAAGATTACTGCTTTGGCAAATAAAGTCATGTTTTGTATTAAGAAAGAAAAATGCTTACTATCCCTATCTGCCTAGCTAAATATTTACATACCACGGGCTTTTTAGGGTCCCTGTTCTTTCAAATCTGATTTTCGGAAAACAGCACAGAGGTTAAGTTAACAGAAAGAGAACACACTGTGCTTTCACAACAAACCTGCATGCACATTTGGGAGGAAGAATTCAGTAAAGCCAAGGCTTCAGGTGGCAGTGAGATAAGTGGGCACAGGGGACGAAGGACAGCAAGATGGATTTGACTGTATTAGGAGGAACTCAAATGCCTGCTTTGAATGGCAAAAGAAAAGAAAGAGAAGAAAAATCTAAAGTGTGTGTGTGTTTGTGCATATGCTGTGCACATGTGTGAGCGCATGTGGACCAGAGCCAGGCGTTTGTATAAAGAAGCTGGTCTATGGTCTCATGCTGCCCTGTTGTGTTATACCTTCCAGGGCTCTTACCTGCATTCTTTCCTCTCCTCTTCCCTCCTCTCCTCTTTCCCCTAATCTCTTCCTTTTATAACTGATACAAAGTGAAGCATCTGAGAAAGGGACTTGGAAGAAACCCAGGAAGTGGCCTCAGATTCAAATGTTCTGATTTGTAATGCAGCTTCCATCGTCCTGCATGCCTGGAGTCTAACATGGGGTTATTCTGCGAAGGAAAATGATGACAGAGGATTATTTGTTTTTACATTTTGACCTGCACATAATTTGAATGGACAAGTCTGGGACAGGGAGACAGTTCAGAGGGTAGGGGTATCATTCTCGCACATGCAAGGGCCTGGGTCTAACCCCCTGGCACCACGTAGGCTTTGGACCACCACTGTGTGTACCCCTACAGGAGCACAATATCGCTGGGCTGGGCCTGGTGATCCCAGAACCTCTGGCCCCAAGCAGCACCACATTTTCAGGCTCAGTTAACCAAAAGCCTCTGGGAGGTCCAGGAAAAACAAATCAGCAAATAAATGAACTCTTTAAAAAAAATAACTGGGGGAGTCTCTCAAGGTTTACTCCCTGGCTCTGCTCGGAACAACTTCTGAAGATGCTTAGTGACCCTATCAATATCAGCCGCATGCAAAGCAAGCACCGTACTTGCTGCACTACTTCTCTGGTCCTAAATTACTTTTTAGCCTAAAGTTTACTGGTAAAACTGGGTAGAACGTCAAATAGGAAAAGAGCATAAAAAAAAACCTCAGAGAAGGGAGAAATGCTTTGAAAAATGTAGACCAATCATGTAAAGTGGGTTACTGTCTCAGGGAAGAAAACTAAACAGCAGTTTCAGTTTTCTCAGTTCAATTAACTGAGCAGCCAGTTATTTCGATGCTCCAACTTTCTTCTCTAAATGACAAGTCTTATAAGAGTAAAGAGACAAAGAGACAAAATTCTCTATATTGAAAATCAGAGAAACTCTGGGCTAACAGCGATAGCATGCAGGCTACGGATGCGCCTGGGGAAGCTGGAACTCCGCTTTCCCCTGGCTAAGCTGGCCATGGGGCTCCAGGAAGGACAGATGGGTTTTGAGAGTGGGGCCCATCGCCTCCCGGGGGGTGCCGGAAGCAGCCAGATGAGACTCGCTCACCACACTAGCCACCACCTTTGCTGGGAATACGTCAGATGGAGTAGAGGGTCGGCCATTCCCCCTCCATTTTGTCAAACCTGGTGGCCCCACCCAGGAGCTGCCCTGGGCGACCAGCCATAGCATGCGGGCCTCAAACGCACCTGGGGAAGCTGGAACTCCGCCTCCCCCGGCTAAGCTGGCCATGGGGATCCAGGTAGATGGCTCCCAGAAGCGGAATCGCTGGGAATTCATAAGATGGAGTAGGGGGCCGGCCATTCCCCCCCTCCATCATTTTGTCGGGACGGTGGCCCCGCCCAGGCTAAGGCGACCAGCCATAGCATGCGGGCCTCGGACATGCGCCTAGGGAAGGGGAAGCTGCAACTCCGCTTACACCCGGCTAAGCTGGCCCTGGGGCTCCAGGGAGGACAGATGGGTTTTGGGAGTGGGGCCCATCGCCTCGGGGGTCCCAGAAGCAGCAGGATGAGACTCGCTCACCACACTAGCCACCACCTTTGCTGTCCGGATGCTGGGATACTACCTCACGACCAGATTAACAAACAAAACCAGTTCGAGCCCAGGTAGGCGGCTCCCAGAAGTGGGACTTGCTGGGAATTCATCAGATGGAGTAGGGGGCCGCCATTCCCCCCCCCTCCATTTTTTTGGGGCCTGGTGGCCCGCCCAGGCTATAGCGACCAGCCATAGCATGCGGCCTCGGGCGCGCCTGGGGAAGCTGGAACTCCGCTTTCCCCCAGCTAAGCTGGCCCTGGGGCTCCAGGTAGGACTGATGGGTTTTGGGAGTGGGCCCATCGCCTCCGGGAGGTCCCGGAAGCAGCCGGATGAGACTTGCTTACCACACTAGCCACCACCTTTGCTGTCCGGACGCTGGGATATTACCTCACTACCAGATTAACAGAACAAAACCAGTTCGAGCCCAGGTAGGCAGCTCCCAGAAGCGGGAATTTCCTGGGAAATCGTCAGATGGAGTAAGGGGTCCGCCATTCCCTCCTAAATTTTGTCGAGCCTGGTGGCCCCGCCAAGCTATGGCGACCAGCCATAGCATGTAGGCCTCAGACGCGCCTGGGGAAGCTGGAACTCCGCTTTCCCGGGCTAAGCTGACCCTGGGGCTCCAGTGAGGACAGATGGGTTTTGGGAGTGGGCCCATCACCTCTGGGGGTCCCGGAAACAGCAGGATGAGACTCAAGCTCACCACAATAGCCACCACCTTTGCTGTCCGGACCCTGGGATACTACCTCACGACCAGATTAACAGAACAAAACCAGTTCGAGCCCAGGTAGGCGGCTCCCAGAAGCGGGAATCGCTGGGAATTCGTCAGATGGAGTAGGGGGTCGGCCATTCCCACACTCCATCTTGTCGAGCCTGGTGGCCCCACCCAGGAAGTGCCTTGGGCAACCAGCCATAATATGCTGGCCTTGGACACGCCTGTGAAAGCTGGAACTCCACTTTCTCCCTGTGAAGCTGGCCATAGGGCTATAGGGAGGACTGATGGGTTTTGGGAGTGGGCCCATCGCCTCAGGGTGAAAGAGTTGGCCACCCCTATGGGGTGACTGACTGGGAGCCTCAGAATGCCGCACCTACCAAGGAAAACTCTGAGAGACCGGGTCCTATGCAAAAGCAAGGGTTTTATTAATAAACGAGTATACTCGGGCCCATAGCATGACCCCAAGTGGTCAGTGGCTAAGAGCCCCCGAACCCTTCCAGGGAGGATCTTTTAAGAGATAGTTCCCGCCGCTACAGAAAAGCCCGCGCATAACCATCCAATAGATTTAAAATATTACATCAAGGTCTGCGGCAGGCAGCCAATCACTTTGTACCAAGTAACCATTTTTCACCAATCAGATCATTCTTAATACTTCTTTCTATATTTGGTGCGGCTAGATACAGCGTGGGATCATGGGTCAGCAACGGCTATGCGTAGGTGCAGGAATGCAATCCAGGCAATTTAGGCCAGATAGTAGATTCTGGGCGGGGTCTCATAACCTCTAACAGGAATTTGTTCTGGGCCTTTTGTAGATAACAAAAAGGTTACTTCAAGATGGAAAGGACACTCAGGCCCTAAATTGGTAACTTTCCATGAGTAGGCCTGCCCTGGTTGGGAAAGGGGGGGGTTCTGCCTTCTTTCATTGGGGGTCCCGGAAGCAACCGGATGAGACTCTTCACCACACTAGCCACCACCTTTGCTGTCCTGACACTGGGATACTACCTCACGACCAGATTAACAGAACAAAACCTGTTCGAGCCCAGGTGGCGGCTCCCAGAAGCGGGAATCGCTGGGTATTCGTCAGATGGAGTAGGGGGCAGGCCATTCCCCCCAGCATTTTATCGAGCCTAGTGGCCCTGCCCACGCTATGGCGACCAGCCATAGCATGCGGGCCTCGGATGCTCCTAGGGAAGCTGGAACTCCTCTTTCCCCTGGCTAAGCAGGCCATGGGGCTCCAGGGAGGACTGATGGGTTTTGGGAGTGGGTCCATCGCCTCCGGGGTCCCGGAAGCAGCCGGATGAGACTTGCTCACCACTCTAGCCACCACCTTTGCTGTCTGGACGCTGGGATACTACCTTACGACCAGATTGACAGAACAAAACCAGTTCGAGCCCAGGTAGGCGGCTCCCAGAAGCGGGAATCACTGGGAATATTCAGATGGAGTAGGGGGCCGGCCATTCCCCGCCTCCATTTTGTGGAGCCTGGTAACCCCACCCAGGAGTTGCCCTGGGCGGAACAGCCATAGCATGCGGATCCTCGGATGCGCCTGGGGAAGCTGGAACTGCGCTTTCCCAGGCTAAGCTGGCCATGGGGCTCCAGGGATGACAGATGGGTTTTGGGAGTGGGCCCATCGCCTCCGGGGGTCCCGGAAGCAGCTGGATGAGACTCACTCACCATACTAGCCACCACCTCTTTTGTCCGGATGCTGGGATACTTCCTCACGACCAGATTAACAGAACAAAACCAGTTTGAGCTTAGGTCGCGCGCGCGCAAGCGGCCGCGTTGTCCATCAAAATAGTGGAAACTGTGATGTCCTTTAATGCACTGCATTTCACAATGTGCAGGAAAATTTTACGGGAGGTAGAGATGGAGAGGAGAGAGAAGACATACAGAACCCGCCAAGTAGTTGAGGTGTGGGAGGGTGGAGGGAGGTTGGGACATTGGTGATAGGGAGATGGGTTTGGGTGGAGGGATGGATGTTGGAACGCTGTGGAACCAGAACTCTGCATGAGCATCTGGCAATTGTATGTCTAAAATGGTGTAATAATAAAATCTCTTTTAATCTGGAAAAAAAAGAAAAATCAGAGAAACTCTGAGTTTCAGTGACATTTTCATTACACACACACACACACACACACACACACACACACACACACACACACACACACACACACACACACACCAAGATAGCACTAAGATGATTGGCTGTAAAGGAATTTCTGGACTATTGATTAGGGAAGCTAACAAAGTCCCCCAGCAAGGTACTCTCTATTTCTTCCTCCACTTTGCCAGTGAGCCAATGGCCTTTCAGGCAAATCATAAGTGTATGCCTGGAGTACAGATCTTTAGCTCTCAGACCCTGTGCCTGAAGATTAAGTATGCTTGGCATACATTGACTACCCAAAAAGATATTGAGACATTATATCTGTGTGTATGTGTGTGTGTTTTGGATTACTTGCTAGCCCTGGATTTTTTGCATTGCTAATGAGGGACTGTTTTTCTCCTTCCTACAAGTCTTTTGCATACACTTAGTTCCCAGGTATTTGTTTCTTCTACAAACACACACAAAATAGAGGGGTTCCACAGGATGATACCATTTCACCAAAACTCTTCAGCGCCACCCTCGAGAACATCATGCGACAATTAGAATGGGAAGGAATGGGAGTGAAGATGGTCGGCAACTACACCACCCCCGCTTTACTGATGACATCGTTCTAATAACACCAAGCATTAGCCAAGCAGCACAAATGCTGGCTGACTTTGACGAGAATGTGGAAAGATAGGTCTACAGCTGAATCTGAAGAAAACTATGTTCATTAAAAATGAACTAGTTCCAGAGGCCCTATTCACTCTCAATGGAACAAACATCTCTGAATGCAGCAGTTATGTGTACCTAGGTCGAGAAATCAACATGATGAACGACCTAAAACCTGAGCTGCACAGGAGGAAGAGAGCAGCATGGAATGCCTTCAAAGGCATCAAAGAAATAGCTAAAAGGACAAAGAACCTCCGGCTCTGGGAACATCTCTTTGACTCTACCGTTCTCCCTGCATTAACATATGCCTCAGAGACCTGGGCCCTACGAAAGCAGGATGAGAATGCTATTCAGGTCTCCTAGAGAGGAATCGAAAGAGCTGTGCTTGAAATATCATGCCTCACTCAAGTGAGAGAAGGAATCCGGAGTTCTGACCTCTGTAGCTATTCCAGAATCAGGGATGCTGTCTCATTTGCCAAGGCATTGAAAATCAGATGGGCTGGGCATGTAATGCTATTTGGAGACGACCGCTGGACTAGAGCTATTACCTATTGGATCCCACGGGATGTCAAAAGATCATGTGGCCGCCCACCTCCAAGAAGGTCAGACTTCCTTGTCAAGACCCTGAAGGAACGTTTGAGGCTCTTCATATTCCTGAATCAACCAGATGCCATTGGGCTACATTGGTACATGATAGGGTCCAATGGAAATATTACTGGTGCCTGCTCGAGCAAATAGATGAATAACGGGATTCAAGTGATCAAGTGATCAAGTGATAAACACAAAAAGATGGTCAGGTAGCACAGTTACTTTAAGATAACATCCTGGGCTTCTGTCATATTTTTCAACTATGAGTCTTAGTGCCATTTAGATTGGATCTAATTCCTCATTCCACCTAGAGAGGTGTCGCTATGAGGGACTGCATGGTCCCAGGAAAAGAGCCCACCCTGGCTACAAAACAGGACAATTCTTAGAGTAAAACTCTGCTCTGACCCAAAGTTAGAACAAAGGAAAGTAACAGATTTTCTTCTGATCTAAGACAAGATGAAGGGCCTTGCAGCTGAGCAGACCACTTAATACTTGCCTTGGACTATTCCAGGAAATAAAGGAAACACAAACATTCCTAAATAGCTTCTATGAGGCACATATCACCCCAATACTCTAAGCAGACAGAAACATCACAAAAAAAAGAAAACTACAGAGAAATCTCCCTGAAACACAAATGCTAAGATCTTAAACAAAATACTAGCAAACAGAATCCAAAGTCTCATCAAAAAGATTATACATTATGACCAATTAGGATTCATCCTGGGAATGCAAGAATGGTTCAACAGTCAAAAATCAATCAACATAATAGATCACATCAATAAAAGAAAAATATAAACTATATGATCATATCAATAGATACAGACAAAGAATTTGAAAAGATCCAACACCCTTTCATGATTAAAAACTCTTCACAAAATGGGAATCAAAGGAACCTTCCTCAAGAGAGTGAAAGCCATCTACCAAAAGCCCACATTGAGCATGATTTTCAATTGGTAAAAACTGAAAACCTTCCCTCTAAGATTGGGAACAAGATGAGGTTATCACTCATACCACTTCTCTTCAATATAGTACTGGAAGTACTTGCCCTTGCAATCACAGAAGAAAAAATACATGAAGGACATCCAGATAAGGAAGGAAGAAGTAAAGCTATCACTAATTGCAGATGACATGATATACCTAAAGAACCCTAAACTCTCTACAAAAAGCTCCTAGAAACAACAGATTCCTATAGTAGAGTGGTATTGTAGAAAATCAATACCCAAAAGTCAGTGTCTTCCCTATATACAAATAATGAAAGAGAAGAAAGGGATATTGAGAAAATGATCCAATTTACAATTGTACCACAGAAAATCAAATACCTAAGACTTAGTTTAACTAAGAATTTAAAGGACCTGTGCAAATGAAATACAAAACGCTGCTTCAAGAAATAAAAAGACAGAAATGAACAGAAGCTTCCAAAAAGAAGAAATTCAATGGCCAAAAGGCATATGAAAAAGTGCTCTTCATCTTTAATCATCAGGGAGATGCAAATCAAAGAAATAAAAGAGGACATATGAAATGGAAAAACATTCCCTGCTCATGGATTGGGAGAATTAAAAGTTTTAAAATGATAATGCTCCCTAGAGCTTTATACAGATGTGATCCCTATAAGGATACCCATGACATACTTCAAAAAAATTGACCAAACACTCCTGAAATTTGTATGGAATAATAAACCCATATGGATAGTGAAAGCAATCCACAGGAAAAAGAAGATGGAAGATATCACGTTTCCCAACTTCAAACTGCACTGCAAAGCAGTAGTAATTAAAACAGCATGGTATTGGAGTGAAAACAGAACTATGGACCTGTGGAATAGAGTTGAGTACCCTAACACACATTCTCAAACACGTGATCATTTAATCTTTGATAAAGAAGCAAAAAGTACCAAATGGAGCAAGGAAAGTCTCTTCAACAAGTGGTGCTGGGAAAACTGGACAGCTATGTGTAAAAAAATGAATTTGGACCTCTGTCTAACACCATGCACAAAAATCAGATCAAATGGATTAAAGATCTAAATATCAGACCTGATTCCATAAAAGTACATTGAGGAAAACATTGGCAAAATCCTCTACAACATTGAAGCTAAAGGCATCTAAAAAGATGAAGCACCATTAATAAAGCAATTGGAAGCAAAAAAAAAACATACGAGACTACATGAAACTAAAAGCTTCTGAACCTCAAAAGAAACAGTGACCAACATACAAAGAGAGTCCACAAAGTAGGAAAAAATATCACCAATACACCTTTCATAAGGGGTTAATATTCAGGATATATCAGGCACTGGTAGAACTTCACAAGAAGAAAACAGTCAACCCCATCAAAAAAAAATGGGGAGAAGAGCTGGAACTACCATCAACGGGAACTGAGGCAAACGGTCTTTGTCCCACCCCAGATCCCTTTGGGCCCTACACTTCTGGGAACGATTGCGGCCTCCCCCATAGGTGTGTATGTGATCCTTTGCGTCTCCCGGGACCCAATCAGCCCCAGGGAAAAGCCGGAACTTCCATCAATAGGAACTGTGGCAAACGGCCTTGGTCCCACCCCGACCCCTTGGGCCCTGGCGCTCCGGGAATGATTGCAGCCTCCCCACAGGTGTGTGTGTGATCCTTGCATCTCCACAGACCCAATCAGCCCCAGGGAACAAGCCAGAACCCTACACCCACATCCCAAAACTCAAAACTGTGCGGACGATTCTCTTACTATCTATCTTGCATGAGGTACCAGTGAACCTTTGTTCCTACACTCCTTGCCACCCACCCATACTCTGCAAACAGCCCAGACACCTGCTAACTGTACTCTCTAGTCACCCAAGAACTCACATTTGCAACCTACAATAGTCATAATGGTAAAGCAAGGCAAAATTCCATCAAGCTCAGTGAGTGAAGTGACTAGTCCAGATGAGCCAAGCAATACCGATTACTTGTATAACCTCTCAGATAAGGAATTTCGGAAAGAATTGTTAAGGATGCATAAGGAACTCAAAGAAGCAATGAAATGCAAAATCAATAAAATACAAAAGGACATGAGAGAAGTGAGGAAAATGGAAATGGAAATGACACATATTAAAAATGAGGTAAATGAAATGAAAAACACAGTGGAAGGCCAAAATAGCAGAATAATAGCCACTGAAGAAAGAATTAGTGATCTCAAGAGGAGTTCCAAAGATTCTTTACACAACACCAGAAGATGGAAAAAAAAGACTTACAATTACCGAACAGACAATAAGAGATAATCAGGATGAAGCCAGAAGAAACAACATACAGATCATAGGGGTCCCAGAAGGGCAAGAAGAAAACCCTGATGATGAAGAAGAAACTGTCAAAGCCATCATTGCTGAACTAAAGAACTTAAGTTCCTGGAACTAAAGAATGCTTGCCTCAAGATCCAGGAGGCCCGTAGGATACCAGCTAAAAGAAACCGCAACAAGAATACTCCAAGACACATCTTAATTAGAATGACAAAAACTATAGATAGAGATAGAATACTGAAAGCAGCAAGATCAAAGAAGGAAATCACATACAAGAACATCCCTAAGATTTACAGCAGACTTCTCTGATGAAACACTCCGAGCCCAAAAACAATGGTGGGATATTGTGAAAAGGTTCAATGAACTGCAGAACTTACCAAGAATTCTGTACCCAGCCAGACTCACTTTCAGATATGAAGGAAAGATACACGACTTCATGGATAAGCAACAACTCATTAACTTCAAGGACTCAAAACCAACTTTAAAAGAAGGACTGAAAGGTCTACTATAATACGACCAAACCCAAAAAGCACAATAAGCACAAACAGAAAGATGACACAAAATCCAATGACAATAATCTCTCTCAATGTCAATGGTCTAAATGCACCAATTAAGAGACACAGAGTGACAAAATGGATTAAAAAATTGAACCCAACATTCTGCTGCCTACAAGAAACACATCTGAATAATCAGAACAAACACAGACTCAAAGTCAAAGGTTGGAAGACCATTCTCCACGCAAACAACTCCTCCAAAAATGCTGGTGTGGCCATACTAGTATCAGATAATATAGACTTCAGGCTGAAAAAGGTTAGAAGGGACAATGAAGGCCATTTCTTATTAATTAAGGGGTATGTATACCAGGAAGAAATTACACTACTAAACATATATGCACCCAATGAAGGGCCAGCAAAATACATAAAACAACTGCTAAGAGACTTCAAAGAAGACATTAACAGTAACACAATAATAGTTGGAGACTTCAACACTGCTCTATCAACTATGGATAGATCAACAAGACTGAAACTCACCAAGGAAATATTGGCCCTGAAAGAAGAAATGGAAAAAAGAGAGCTAGGGATACATACAGGGCTTTTCATGCCAAAAATGCTGAATACATATTTTTCTCTAGTGCACATGGAACATTGTCCAAGATAGACCACATGCTGAGCCACAAAGCATACCTTAATAAAATAAAAAAGATAGAAATTGTGTCAACTATCTTTTCAGACCATGATGCACTGAAAATGGAAGTTAACCGTACACAGAAACAGGGAGTCAAACCAAACACCTAGAAACTGAACAGCTCACTCCTGAACAACAAATGGGTCATAGAAGAAATCAAACAGGAAATCCAAAAATTTCTGGAAACAAATGAAAATGAAGACACCAACTAGAAGAAATTGTGGGACACGGCAAAAGTGGGATTAAGAGGGAAGTTTATAGCTCTGCAAGCATTCATCAGGAAACAAGAAAGGGCCCACATAAATAACCTGACTACACAGCTGAAGACATTAGAAAAAGACCAACAAAAGGAGCCCAACCCAGGCAGAAAATAGGAAATAATAAAACTTAATAAAACTTAGAGAGGAAATCAATGAGTTGGAAACCAAAAAAAAATCCAAAAGATAAATGAAACCAAGAGCTGGTTCTTTGAAAAAATAAACAAGATTGACAAACCATTGGCAAGACTTGTAAGGACAGGGAAAGAGAGAACCCAAATAAACAGAATCAGAAATAAAAATGGTGACATCACAACAGAAACCACAGAAATCCAAAAGATCATCAGAGATTACTTTGAGAGCCTTATGCCGTGAAACACGAGAATCTAGAAGAAATGGATAAACTCCTGAAGTCCTATAACCCCCCAAGGCTGAAACAAGACCTGCAATACCTGAATAAGCCTATCACCATCGAGGAAATTGAAACAGTAATTAAAAGTCTGCCCAAACACAAAAGCCCAGGTCCAGACAGATTCACTAGTGAACTCTAACAAACCTTTAAGGAGGACCTACTTCCAGTCCTTTTCAAGCTCTTCCAAGAATAGAAGAAACAGAAACACTCCCAAACAGCTTCTACGAGGCACATATCACCCTGATACCCAAAGCAGGGAGAGACAACACAAAGAAAGAAAACTACAGACCAATATTCCTGATGAACACACATGCTAAGATCTTCAACAAAATACTAGAAAACAGAATTCAAAGACTCATCAAGAAGATTATACATCATGACCAGGTAGGATTCATCCCGGGAATGCAAGGATGGTTCAACATTTGCAAGTCAATCAACATAATACATCATATCAATAAAAGAAAAAATAAAAACCATATGATCCTTTCAATAGATCCTTTCAATAAAAAAATATATATATATATATATATATATATATATGTTTAGAGAGAGAGTATGATACCAATATCCAAGGGCAAAACATGAATTAGGAGGCCTTGTCAATAGGTGGAATCAACCACAAGTGTGTGGAAGTCAGAGGTAATGTACGACAGAGAAGGGAACAGTGTGCTAATAGTGATTGGAAATGATAATATCAGCCTAGAACTTAGCATTGGATATTGGCAATGGGATATACATGATAGATAACCTCCAAATGTATGCATTGCAAGCTACAATGTGTAAGAGAAGGAGGAGAGAGAGAGAGAGAGAAGAGATAAAGAGCCTGCCATAGACGCAGGTTGAGGGAGGGGAAGGGAATTGGGGACATTGGTGGTAGGAAATGGGCACTGGTGGAGGAATGGGTGCTGGAACACTGTATGACTTAAACCCTAACATAAATATCTTTGTAATTATGTATCTCATGGTGGTGTAATAAATTATTTTAAAATAATAAAAAAATGACTTGCCCTGGAGCAGAGGAAGGTTGTTTGTTGTTAGAGACTGAATGCTGAGGGGGATGAATATGATCTATCTAGCTGAGGAGCAGAGTTTAGATAATATGATGTGATCTCCCCAAGAAAGATCAACCTATATATTTAATCTTGGGTGTAGTTATACATTCCTATCAGAAAACTAGATATAACATTGAAATGATTATTCAATAGATAAGAGAGAGAAAGCCAATGTTCTGCCTTAGGGTCACAATAGGCTTGGGCAGAACATGGTGCACTTGGAGATTTGCACCAGTAAGAAGAGCCAGCCGTTTTTGACCTTTGGTTGTGCCCTGCACCCAGCCTCTGCAGAGGATACAGCTTTACAGTTTGGGGGTTGAGGATATGTTTGAGTCTGTCTGTGGTGTAGTGTGGCAGAGTGTGTGTAGCAGTTGGTGTGGAGTGAAGTTGGAAAATGTAAAGCATTTGGGTTTTCTTTTTTTTTTTTTTTTTTTTGGGTCACACCCGGCAATGCCCAAAGGTTACTCCTGGCTCTCCACTCAGGAATTACTCCTGGCGGTGCTCGGGGACCATATGGGATGCCGGGGATTGAACCCGGCCGGCACAGGCCAGCCGTGTGCAAGGCAAACGCCCTTACCCACTGGGCTATCGCTCCGGCCCCACATTTGGGTTTTCTAAACTGGGTTCATGGCTCTTTGTTCATTGGTTTGAGGGGATGGTCATTGTGTCATTGTCCCAAACCATGACCAGTGAACCCAAGAGACCTCAATACTATTGGGGGTCAGCAGTTCATGGTTCATATATATATATGTGTGTGTGTGTGTGTGTGTGTGTGTGTGTGTGTGTGTGTGTGTGTGTGTGTGTGTGTGTGTATGCTTTGTATATTTGGAGCATATTTATCATGTTAAAACCTGAGCTGCGCAGAAGGAAGAGAGTGGCATGGAATGCCTTCAAAAGCATCGAAGAAATAGCTAAAAAGACAAAGAACCTCTGGCTCAGGGCACATCTCTTCAACTCCACCATTCTCCCCTGCATTAACATATGCCTCAGAGACCTGGGCCCTTCGAAAGCAGGATGAGAATGCTATTCGGGTCTCCAAAGATGAATTGAAAGAGCTATGCTTGGAATATCATGCCTCACTCAAGTGAAAGAAGGAATCCGAGCTCCGACCTTCGTCGCTGTTCCAGAGTCAGGGATGCTGTCTCGTTTGCCAAGGCATTGAAAATCAGTTGGGCTGGACATGTAATGTAATTTGGAGACAACTGCTGGACTAGAGCCATTACCGACTGGATCCTACGGATGTCAAAAGATCATGTGGCCACCCACCTACTAGATGGTCAGACTTCTTCATCAAGACCCTGAACAACTGGTTTGTGGCTCTTTGTATTCCTGAAGCAACCAGATGTCATTGGGCTACACTGGCCCGTGATAGGGTCGAATGGAAATGTTACTGGCACCTGTTTAAGCAAATCGATGAATAACGGGATGTCAAGTGATCAAGTGATATATCGTGCTTTATATATATGGAGTATAATTCATAATAAAAATGAATCAGTCTATTTCTCTTTAGTAATGCTAAGTCTTCTATAGAATATAGCTAACATAAACTGATAGAATCACTGAATATCAAGATTATCTCCCATCCCACCTCATCCCAACCTTCAGTGTTCAAGAAGTCATGTCACTGGGAATCAAAAGCCAAATTCCTATATACAGGACATGTGTTCAGTTGCTCTGAGTCTGCTTTCAGCCCAGAAACTTTTTTTAGTACAAGGAATACAATAAATAATGTAACCTTGAAGGCTGGGTTCCACTGCTGCTTGGAACACCCATCAAAAGAGAGATGTGTGATGGTGTCAAAACAAAGAGCTTTGTTGACTGCACCTTGGCGGGCTAGATGATGGCAAAGTCATGTCTCAAAATAACATCAAAAAAAAAAGGAGATTTTGTTTGTTGATTTGATTTGGGGCCATACCTGCCTTCACTCAGGGCTTATTCCTGGCTCTGCCATCAGGGGGCACATCTTGCAGTACTGGGAAATTAACCCAGTTTGCATCCTGTAAGGCAAATACCTTAACATTTGTATTATCTCTCCAGTCCCAAGACAGTCTTCTAAAAAAGGAAACAGGGAAGCACCTTTTCAGGAAAAGCTTGTTAAGGTTGGTCGGCACCAGAGAGATCAATAAATGCACTCAAAGGCTGATCCTTTGAGGCCCACTTTCAACGTGACTACAAATAAAGATTTCATATTAAGGGTTCTGTCCTCTTAAGAGTAAAAAATCATGAGGCCATTCTTGATCTTCTCAGCTCTCCCTAACCAGGCAGATTTTCCAGTTTCTAATATTGTAGTAAACTCCTAATTTCCTTGGGTCAGTTTCAATACACATTTCAAATGATCTACTAGCTTATTTAAATATTGGCACCTTCCTTTCTCCATAATCTTTCTCCCTATGTTCTAAAGAATTTCTCTTTAGTAGCTGGAGCTACAGTATAGTAGCAGCAGAGCAATTGAACTCGAGTTCAACCCCTGGCATCACTGAGAGTGTAGAACCAGTAATAACACCTGAGCATCACCAGGTGTGCCCCCAAATGGAGTTTTTCTTTATAGTTTGTTATGTGCCCTTGCAGTATTTCCACTTTGTACAAAACTTGCACTATTGTACATATCATTTGTGCATCATTGCACACACTCATGCACATATAGTATATACAGTAAGTCCTGATTTAACATCATCTATAGGTGCTTGGAAACTATAATTTTAAGCACAATGACATAGAACAAAATCAATTTTGTCTTGGTTATTTGTTACAAATAAGAGTTAAATTCTGACAGCAGATTTCTGATTGCCAAACAACCTAACCTTCTAAATAAATGGGGCCAGAGAGACAGTTCATGGCCAACCCATGAGCACCACATGTGGTTCCCCAAGCTCTCACAGGAGTGATCCTGGACAGAGAACCAAATGTAAGCCCTGAGCACAGCTGTCTGAGCCACAATCAAATAAGTGAAAAACTGCTAAATGTGCTTCTACTGTTAAATTGCATATTGTATCGCTCATTTACTTTCCAATCTGTCCATTCCAGTTCACAGTTCAGAGTTGCAATGGCTAGTGTCCATCCCAAGTTGTTCAGGTCAGACCAACCTTGGGCAGAAAAATCTGCCAGGTCATCATACACTCTGACACACAATCACATCCCTAATGGGACAACTTAAACATACCAATAACCGAACCTGCATTCTTTTAGGAAAAGAGAATTCCAGAAGAAAATCTCTGCATATTTCAGGAGAACACACAAACTCCACAGGGACGAGGGTCTGGCCAGAAAATGGTGTTTTTTTCCTTCACCAATATTGTAACAAAATGATGATGAATCAAATGATATTATTCAGTGGGGGGCTATAGCTCAGTGGTAGAGCATTTGCCCTGCATGTGGGAGACCCTGGGTTGGGTCCTCAATGCTGCAAATAAAAAGCTCTGGCCAATGACATTTAAGGTCATGTGTGATTTACTGATGGTTTTGTTGATGATGAACTTAAATGATGAGGATTGTGGGCATCTCAATAGATGATAGCACTGGATGTGAATTAGGTTATTCCATGTACGTTTGTATGACAACACTTCATGACTTTGGTATAATGGTGAAACCAGCTGATGATGCAAAAAATGTCTCAGTTGTTTAGAAAGTAATGTATAGGGCCTTGAGGAATAGCACAGTGGCTAATAATACCTGTCTCACAAGCATATGTTCAAGAGTTCAAATCCTAAGTACTGCCAAGTACATCAAGCATTTCTGCTATCCCCAGTCCCCAGCACCACAAATGTTCTTACCACACTGTAGCTCAGTGCGTACAAGCACTTCCATTAAGGGGTGAAACCCCAGTGAGCACCGAGGAGGCCAAGTGTGTGAGCATCATAAACTGAGGTGCAACCCCTAGCAAGCAGCACCACTAAAACTGTGCAAACCTTTTATGTTCATTGTGGGACTAGTCACAACCACCAACTCAGGAAGCCACCACAATGCCCAGGAAGAGACGAGAGGGTGAGGAAACCTGTGGAATTCTGCTCAGCTATTTACGGAAAAAGCAAAATCCTGCGATTCGCTGCCTCATGAATGGTACTCAGGGGCATCATGCTGAGCGAGTTCACCATAGGGAGAGGGAGAAATACAGAATCACCTCTCTCATTTGTGGAATATGAAGAAATTAAAAAAAGGAAGTTGAAACAGTCAATGGTAGCAGCCCCTGAGCGTAGGCCTGAAGAACTGATTTTGCCAAGGGAGTGGAGTAGAAGCAATGTGAGAGGATCTGGGGACATAGGTGGAACAGCCACTGTGGTTTTAGAACACCTTACCTGGCAGTATTCTAAATAGAACCAAAAGGGGAAACAAAGGGAAACAAAGTTAATTAAAGAACAAATAATTATATAAGTAAAAAATGTGCCAGCACCACAGTCAGTCCTGTGGGTGACCCCGGCCTTCCAACAACAAAGGGAAGAGCTGAAGAAGTGACTCAGAAGGGCCAGAGCAGTACTACAGAGGACAAGGAACCAGTGGCACCAGGTTTGATCCCCAGCACCCCAGAAGCTCCATGAGTTCAAGAGGAAGCCCTGAGTACTACCAGGCATGGCTAAAAAAAAAAATCAGGGGCTGGGCGCGATAGCCCAGCGGGTAGGGCGTTTGCCTTGCCGCGGCCGGCCCACCCGGCCAGGGTTCGATTCCCCGCATCCCATATGGTCCCCCGAGCACCGCCAGGAGTGATTCCTGAGTGCAGAGCCAGGAGTAGCCCCTGAGCATTGCCGGGTGTGACCCAAAAAGCAAAAAATAAAAATAAAAATAAAAAATAATAAAAAAAATCAAAAAGAAGTATAGCACATGCCTTGCTTTATATTCCGATCCCTAGAACGATGAACTAAAACCATAGGGCAAGGAGGAAGGGGGGGGGGAATTTTTTAAGCAATACAAGTTTACTCTTATACTTCTTGTAATATCAATATATACTGGGATAATGTACATCGTGAAATTATATTTCGCCTCCTTCCCCCAAACATTATTTACTTCTTATTCTTATAAACAAACAAACAAATGCTTTCCCTGGGGATTCCCATCACAGAAATTTTCAGAATGATTAATGGAAAAATAGTAAAAAGTTTTGCTGCCTCACTCCTGTTTTGGGAGCTAGTCTTTATTTTGCTATCAACTTTTGCTTTGGGTTTAGATTTTTTTATTTTCTTTTTTTAATATTTTAGAATATGCTTACATTATTTTATTTTGTATAGTTTGTAAAACCACAGTAATTACAAAATAAACATGGAGTATTTCCCCTAAGAAATGAACATTACTCTTCCTGTTCTCCATCACGGCGCAGGACCAGGCTGAAAAGGAGAATCCCAGCGGGAATTTCGCATCCGCAAGCTCTGCCTCAACATCTGCGTCGGGAGGGCGGAGACAGGCTGACCAGCGCGCCAAGGTGCTGGAGCAGCTCACCGGGCAGACCCCCGTGTTCTCCAAAGCTCGATACACCATCAGGTCTCGGCATCCGGAGAAGCGAGAAGATTGCTGTCCACTGCACTGTCTGCGGAGCCAAGGCCGAAGAAATCCTAGAGAAGGGGCTGAAGGTGCGAGAGTATGAATTAAGAAAAAATAACTTTTCTGATACTGGAAACTTCGGTTTTGGGATCCAGGAACACATCGATCTGGGAATCAAATAGGATCCAAGCATTGGCATCTACGGCCTGGACTTCTACGTGGTGCTGGGTAGGCCAGATTTCAGCATCGCAGACAAGAAGCGCAGGACAGGCTGCATTGGGGCCAAACACAGAATCAGCAAAGAGGAGGCCATGCGCTGGTTCCAGCAGAAGTATGATGGGATCATCCTTCCTGGCAAATAACTTCCTGTTTCTGTCCAAAAGGCCAATAAAAAGTGTTTCGTGAAATGTACATTACTCTTGTGTATTCTGTGAAAGGAGCCTGGCCAGGTTCAAGTCCTTGGACCTCACGCCACTAAACTCGCCGATGGGAATGGCTGGTAACGCCCTGTCGTCCTTTGAAGCCAGTGTATCCTGGCTGGCCGACCCTGGCTTGGCAGCATTGGCTGTGGCAGTGATCCTGTGGAAACTGGTTTCATAGAGGGGTGGGTGTGGTTAGAGGCTTGGCTAAAGGTGGGTGCCGTGCTTTTGGGGCTCGATCACAGGGTTTTGGTGTGATGTTTGGGATTAAATGTTGCTTTAACTATATAGGCTTAAATTTCCCTGTCTCGCCCCATCAATGTTTTGACACTAATAGAAACTTGTACTGAGCACAAAGTACTCAAAGGGTCTTTTTTTTTTAATCTTTTGGTGTATGAGAAATGTTGCTTCTTGCCAGTTTTGATTCCCATTGGTATGAAAGAACTCTTGCCTGTAGGTATCCAGGTAAACTTGGGTTTAAATCTTGAGCCAATGTTTAACAGCTCATTGGGCCACGTTTCTGTGGTTGCTCTAGTTGTTTCCTTAACTGCCTTTGTAGGTGTCTTAAAGCTATAAGATTACTTGGTGTGTATACTTTTTATGAAAATAATACCTGTTTTCCATATAATAAAGTCTTACCTAATAGGACAGTGCAAAAAAAAAAAGGAAATGAACATTAATTTTTTTTCACTAACATCTAGTATCATTTAATACTCATTTTTTCTTTTTGGCTTTTCAGGGCATGCTTGGCAAAGCTCAGGGGTTACTCCAGGCTCTGGCGCTCAGGAATTAATCTGGGTGGAGCTTGGGAAAAAGCTCAACAGCTTTGCATCATCAGCTGGTTTCGTCATTGTACCAAAGTCATGAAGTGTTGTCATACAAACGTACATGGAATAACCTAATTCACATATGGAAAGCCAGGGATAGAACCCAGGTCGGCAACTTGCAAGCCGATGCCTACCCAATGTACTTATACTCTGACCTCTCGTTTAATATTTTTTTATTCTTTCTGAGTAACACCTGGCAAAGCTCTGGGGTTACTACTGGTTCTACACTCAGGAAATACTCCTGGTGGTGCTCAGGGGACTCTATGGGATGCCAAAATGGCTTCTAGGCATAAAAGGAAAGCACCCTATCCGCTGCACTATAGCTTGGGCGCTCATTCTATACTGGTATATAGGATAATATTTTTTTATTATACCACCGTGAGATAAACAGTTACAAAAATATTGATGTTTGGGTTTCGGCCATACAGTATTCCAGCATCCATCCCTCCACCAGTGCCCATTTCCCACCACCAATGTCCCCGATTTCCTCCCCCTCCCTTTGCCTGCCTCTATGGGTTTAGATTTATTAGAAGACATTTTGTTTTATCTCAAATCACATATAAGTGCCTACTTTTATCAAGTGTGTCTTAGCACTATTAAGATTTAACTTTTAACTTTTTCCCTTTAACTTTTTTTTTAGATTGAGGCAAGGATCAGAATCTGCACCCCTTCTAGGATGCCCCATCAGCCTAGCACAGGGCGAGCAAAGCAGCTGCCCCTGCACCTGTGTACCTGCATTCTAGCCAACAGCTCCAGAAGCAGCCCTGGGTGGGCCCAGCAGGCATTTCTGGAGGGGACTGAGGTGGGGAAGGTGCCCCAGCTTCAGCTCCCTGGGAAGCCTGGTGAACTTGGCCACCAAATCCCACATACCTGGGCTTGAATTCGGCCTCTCTCTCTTGGGTGGGGCTCTGTTGAGCTGTGTAGTCTGGAACTTGAGAATGGCTGTGGTTGTGGTGTGCGAGGTTTTCCAGCCTCTGAGAGTCTGTGTGGGGGGAGGGTGAGAGGGGGGCAGGCGAGGTCCTTTAATTTTTTAATGGAGTAAAATATATTAATAGACTTCTTCATGTTTAACTATCATTGCATTCCTGATGTTAGACGACTTGGCAATAACAAATTCAGTGTAAAAATATTTAACTTGGGTTCCATACTGATGTCCACAATGCAGAGAGACCTGAATGGTTTCTTTTCTTTCTTCTTCTTTTTTAATAAATTAAACTTTATTTAAGCACTGAGTACAAAGTTTTTCACAATACAGTTGTTAAAAACTTTCATTCAATCAACCCTGTTCTCACCACCAGTGTACTCCAACTGCCACCAAAGACCCTCATTGCCCACCCACCCCCAAGCCATGCCTGCTCCCTTAGCCTACATTAGTTATATTAATTATTACAGCACCTCTATGGTGATGGCACTGATACAGTCATGACCTTTTTCTGGTTGTTACATGCAAATTTGGCCCATCTGTATTCTTGCATTCATTTACTGAATGAATGAGTTTCTACTACTCAATCCCAACCCCACCAATTCTGCAACTAACAGAAAACACTTATTTCAAAATTTTGCAACCACTGTTTGAGTATATCCCAAGCATAATCTATTTTATATTGCGTGTTGTATCTGATTTCCTAAATATGGTGATGAACTACATTCATAGAGAAAAGTTAAGGAAGATTGTTAAATCTCACAGTGGACTCACCGGGCCATTTCAACCCACTACATAAGAAATTACTGATGTGTTCTTTTTCATTATTTATTTATTTATTTATTCATTCATTCATTCATTTATTTTGTTTTTGCTTTTTGGGTCACACCCAGCAATGCTCAGCAGTTACTCCTGGCTCTTTGCTCAGGAATTATTACTGGCAGTGCTCAGGGGACCATATGGGATGCTAGGGATCTAACCTGGGTCGGCTGCATGCAAGGCAAATGTCCTACCCGCTGTGCTATCACTCCGGCCCCATGTTCTTAGAGGCTAGACATTATGACTGCACATTTGTGATTGAGTACCGCATTAAATGTGGCATGGTACATGGCACCTTAGTACATTAGATTTTGACATCTTGTGCAACTGTGTCTTGAGGGTTTGTCCCTCAAGACACAGTTACGCATTTCTGTGTCCTCAAGACATAGTTGCAAGCATTTCTGCCACTTATGAGTTTTAATGGATCAGTTCATCTGTACATCTACAGGGTGTCCTGGAGAGGAGGATTGGGAAGGTCCATTCCCAGCTCCAAGACAGTCTGGAGAGTTGTAGTCACAGCCTCTTGCTCCTGCATACCTTTGTTTGAAATCAGCTTCTCTCTCTTGGGCGGAGCTCTAAGAAGCAGTGAAGTCCAGCCTTGAATATGGCTGAGATTGTGGATCATGGAGGTTTTCCCTGGCCCCTGGGGCTTTGGACGGTTGGGGCTTTGAACCAGAAGTCATTCACTCCCCAGGGGTGATGCCACATGTTCAGTGTCTGCCAGAGGAAACCTGTTTTCATGAAAACTGAGTGGGCACCTCAGTGAGAGAAATGCACAGCCTGGGACCCCTGGCTTCCTCCGACACCAGTGGCCCAGACCTGAATGGTTTCTTTGTATGCTCGCAGTCATTATGCCTCACCTACATAGAACAATAGCTGTGTTGGTATAATTTCCTTCTTTTGTGGGGGGCTGGGGAGAGGGGCACATCTGGCTCAGGAGTTCCTTCTGCTTCAGTGCTTGGGGCCCTCTCCCTGCAATACTCTAATGATCTGTTGTGCTGGACACTGAATTTGGGTTACTGCATGAAGAGCATGTGTTTCACCCTTGAATGATCTCTCCCAGCCTAGGATTAACCAATCTTATGCATTGGATGATTTAAAGCACATAAATGTTTAACTTTGGGGCCAAGAGGACAGGACTTAAGGCACTTACCTTGCACATGGCCAACACCATATTGATACCTAGCACCACATACGGTGGCTCAGGGACCACCAGGATCAGAGGACCATATGCAGTGCCAGGTTTGGATACATGCAAGGCAAGTGCCTGACACCCGTGCTATCTCTCCTGTACAATTATGTTCCTTAAAGGGGAAATTTGATGAACAAGAGAGATGGCACTTTGGGCATGTGCTTGCCTTGCACCCTGCTGACCTGAGTTGGATCCCTGGCATCTCATATCGTCCCTCAAGCACTGTTGGCAGTAATTCCTGAGTGTCAGGAATAACCCCTGAGCATCACCCCCTACTCCAATGAACAAAAATAAAGGAGTTTAAGCATTCACATTTAGTGTGATGACTTGTGTTTGATTTACTTCTGGCCATCTAGTTTGATGTTTTCTATGTATTATTCTTTGGCATTTAATCTCTTTTTGGGTTAAACAAGTTGTTGTTTTTGTCCTTTTCATTTAAAAAATATACTTATATCCCCTTGCTCTTCTTCCAAACTATTGTCTTAATATTTTAGTATACATGGATTTATATATCTTATCACTGTCTAGAAATAAACATTATCCTCTCCAGCAAGGCAAAGAATCTTATGCCACCTTCAGTTCTTAGGCCAGAGAGAAAACTCCATAGATTGGTGTGAAGGCCTTGCAAACATGGGTCCTTGGTTCAGTTCCCATCACATGGTTCCTCACGCACTGCCAGGAGTGATGCCTGAGAACTCGAGGCACTCCTGGGCACTGCTTGGTATGTCCCAAAAAAGCAAAAGGTAAATTCAGATCTGACGCCATCTGTCTAATTTCTGTATGTCTGTACTTACTACAGTTAGGCTGGGATTTTATTTACATGTTAATAGAAATTATCTTGGACTGGGGATACAGCACAGTGGAGAGCAGTTGCCTTGCATGTGTGAAGCCCAGGGTTCAATCACCAATAGCACCCCCATTCCATGCACTCACTCCCTACCCCCATCCCCAACAAACACACTCAAGGGTAATCTTGAAGTTTATTTTCGATGGTCTGTAGTCATTCCAAAAGTATTTTTATTTTGTTTTCTCACTGGAACATAAATTTGGTTGGGTACAGAATTTGAGGCATGAAATTGCTTCCAGTAATGAATACTATTTAGTAATTTAACTTTATGTGACAGTCACATTTGTTTTAATGAAAAGAAATAAGTATTAAATATTCAGTTTGGAAAAAATTACTAAGGTTTATGTTTAGTACATATAGGAATTGCTTTCTTCCTCCCCCCTCTAATTTGCATAGAAGTAAAGAAGCTGAAAATGGGATTCATTCTTATAAACTCATATAAAATTAATTCTAAGTACCATCTGCTAAAGTGAAGAAATTAACAATAGAAAAGAAGCTGCAAGAACTACATACACCACTAGATCACTTTGAAACACAATGAAACTGTAGTCACTTTAGAGAGGGTCTGATTCTGAGCAAGGTGGAATCACAGAACCCTCATCTGTAGTGGTTCTATGAGTCTCTATGGTGGTTCATGTAAAACACATTGTTTTCTAAGGTGGTCCTGTGACACAATTCATTATCAAAATCTATGCCCCTCAGTGACTCTAATCAATGATAAACTTAGTCACCAGAGTCACAAAACTTAAATCAAAATTCTCCATTCATGGGGCTGGTCTAAGAGATGGTACAACTGGTAAAACATTTGCCTTGCACACAGACAACCTGGCTGCCATCTCTAGCACACCATGCAATCCCCAGAGCCTGCTAGGAGTGATCCTTGAGCACAAAGTCAGGAGTAAGTCCTCAGCATAGCCTGGTGTGCCCCCCAAAACAAACAAAAACAGTTCACCTTTCACCACCCAAGCTTCATAAGCTGTTGTGAAAGAGAAAATAAGACTTCTGAATGTCTAGTTTTACACACTGCTATCTGTAAAATAAAAGTCTATTTTTCCCTCTATCTACTTTTCTTACCACTATCTCCTTCCCTTCTCATGTCCTCATCATTGGAAAGGAAGAGAACTACATAGATCTTTTATAAATCATGTTTCAAGTCGTTATTGAAGTTTGTGTCATTAGAACTCTCTCGTTATTCCTCATAGGAACATCCTCTTGAATGATTAATTTCTAGGTTAGGGGCCAGGGAGATAGTACAGAAGTTTAAGTGTTTGTCTTGCATGCATTGACCCAGTTAAATTCTGTTACCATATACAATCCCCAAGCACTGCCAGGAGTCACTCCTGACCCCATAGCGAGGAATAGTTCCTAAGCACAACCAGGTTTGGGCCCAAACCAATCCAACCCCGCAAAAAAATAGATTAAGATACCCTACACTATCATCATGTCAAATAGTAATAGAACATGCTGTGTCTAGCCATGAGAGATGCAAAAGTCAATGTAAAATGTTATGAACTGGGCCCACGGTTTAGGAGGTAGGGTGTTTGCCTAACATGGAGTCAACCCAAGTTCAATCCCAGACACTCCGTATGTTCCCTTAGCCTGTCAGAGTGATACCTAAGTGCAGAGCCAGTAAACTTAAGGGTCACTTGATCACTTGATCACTTGAATCCCGTTACTCATCGATTTGCTCGAGCGGGCGCCAGTAACATTTCCATTGGACCCTATCACGTGCCAATGTAGCCCAATGGCATCTGGTTGATTCAGGAATATGAAGAGCCTCAAACCGTTCCTTCAGGGTCTTAACAAGGAAGTCTGACCATCTTGTAGGTGGGTGGCCACGTGATCTTTTGACATCCCGTGGGATCCAGTCGGTAACGGCTCTAGTCCAGCGGTTGTCTCCAAATCGCATTACATGTCCAGCCCATCTGATTTTCGATGCCTTGGCAAACGAGACAGCGTCCCTGATTCTGGAATAGCGACGGAGGTCAGAACTCCGATTCCTTCTCTCACTTGAGTGAGACGTGATATTCCAAGCATAGCTCTTTCGATGCCTCTCTGGGAGACCCGAATAGCATTCTCATCCTGCTTTCGTAGGGGCCCAGGTCTCTGAGGCGTATGTTAATGCAGGGAGAACGGTGGAGTCAAAGAGATGTGCCCGGAGCCGGAGGTTCTTTGTCCTTTTAGCTATTTCTTCGATGCCTTTGAAGCGATGAGAAGGAGTAAAGCACAACCCTCGAACAAAACGTAGTCAGGAAAGTATTTAGTTTCACAACAGAAACAGCCCAATCCATTGATTGGCAATCAGGAAAACCCACGTTGTATGCGCTGTCTGCAAATGGCTATGAAATGTAATCACCCATTTCACCCCGCGTGATCTGCATGCCCGGGACACAAACTTAAGGGTAAAGACATCAAATCCTTCCAAAGTTAAGTCACTCGTCATTGGGCTTTTCTGTTCTCTAATGTGGCAACATCATTTTCATGTGTTGGGGATGAGTCTGAGGAAGGGTTTCAGGTCACTATTGGCAGAATTCTGAGACACTGAGTTTGAGTGGTCTGAAAGAGATTTTTTAAAAAATTTAAAGAACTGCAAGATAATTCAAAGGGATAAGCACATATTTCTCATGCTGGGACCCTTGGTTCAATCCCCATTACTAGACAGTACACAAGCATTGCCAGGAGTAACCTCTCAGCAGTCAGAAGTAGCCCTCGTGGTGCATTGGCTGTAACTCTCCTCCCAAAATATTTCAGAACCTGTACACAAAATGGTTCTGCGAATTAAAAGAACTTTATGCACCATATTCTTAGATGACAACAAAATAGTGACTTATGGAACAATAAAAACTACCATAAAATTATAAATGTAAAAGTCTATTGAAGCTCAAGTTAACTTTCACATTTACTGAAAGTCTAAACAAACTTCTTGATAATTAATCTCTAAAATGTATAAATATGCTATAAACATGTGCACATAAATTATAATAAAGAATGTTGGAATGCAATTTGATTCAAAGTGCTTTTTAGTAAAGTACATAATGATGCATGCTGAGGAGGTGCAGGTATGTTTAATTGGATATAATTAAAATAATGATGTGTTTAAAATAATGATATATTAAAAATTTTTAAATGTAAGTGGCTGAAGAACCTATAATAAAAAGTCAAAGCAGTAACTACTTTTTGATTACCTGATTATTCATAGAGCTAATACCTTTCATTTAGCGAGTAACATGATAATGCTGTAATACTGTGACAGGGGAGAGATTTGGGGAGCCCTGCTGATATGGAGGCCCTGGGAGCCTCTTTTGAGTGAATTTCACCTTTCACATGGCTTCTGTGCCAACTCCTTTTCTCAACAACTAGTTTAAGCAAGATAGATAAAATGCAGACTATTGTTAAGACTGGACAATAGGTAACCAAGGTCCAGAATATTTTTTCTCTCTACCTTTGTATGTGTTTGAAACATTCCTCTATAGTCATAATAATTGCTGAAGAAACAAGTGTCTACATTTGAATACAGACATAAAATGTTGGTAACTTTGTTAACTACTTATCAAAGCATTTGCTGACTCTATTACATACACAAGACCAAAACTCCCTTCAAATAAGACAACAAATAGCAGATACATTTGCATTTTTTAACCTTGATCCTAATTAGGTAATGATCTTGTAAATGCTGCTTTTTCATCTTGGTTATCTTCCACACATCTTCACTGATTCTTGGGTCCAGTTGACATTCATCATTCTTCCTGCTTCCGGGTGGATCCATGACTCATATCTGTCTCATCCATCCACCAGACTTTCTCAGATGAGCAGCTGATGAGCCAATGCCCTTATTCCCAGATATTTCATTGCCTTCTGCCCTCTGCTATCCTCTTGTGACCCCCAAAGCTAATTCAATTTAATTCCTGACAGACTTGTGTGGGCAGTCTCTTTGAACCTCCAGTTCTCTAGTTCATAATCTTGGGAGAGACTCAAAGTGTAGTTCGTTTCTTTAACTCCTGCTTATGTGACTAAGCTTCTGCACTCAAAAATGTAAGGTAGGCTAACAATCTCTGAAAAAAAAATTATACCTGCTCTCTCTCTGTCTCTTCCCTTATTTCTGATGTTTAATAATATGCAACCCCTGAGCATCGCTGAGTGTGATGTCGCTGTCTGCCCTGACAAGCAGGACATACCCTTCAGCCGCTCCACGTACCCGGAGGACACATGGCCTGTGCCCGTCCTTGTTGAGCACGGTGAACATGGCGGCGGTAAAGATGGTAAAGAAAGATGACCGCCAGTGTCGGTAATCTTGTCACCCCGTGGACCTGGTCTGAGGCCCCACCGAGTCGCCCGGGAACAGGGCCGCAAGCCGAGGGGCTCCCGACCTCACTGTCGCAGCTCACCGCAGCTATGCTGTGCTGCCCACAGGGCCAGTCCCGGGCCGGAACATACAATGCGATTTGGAGACAACCACTGAACTAGAGCCGTTACTGACTGGACCCTACGATATGTCAAAAGGTCAAGTGGCCGCCTACCTACAAGATGGTCAGACTTCTTCGTCGAGACCCTGAACGAATGGTTTGAGGCTCTTCTTATTCCTGAAGCAACCAGATGCCATTGGGCTACACTGACACACTATGGGGTCAAATGGAAATGTTACTGGCACCGGCTCGAGCAAATTGATGAATAATGGGATGTCAAGTGATCAAGTGATCAAGTGAATAATATGCAAATAATAACCTCCTTTAAAGATAGTTTCATTTGAGATACTTGAAATATTTAAAAATTTTCAAATTTCACTTGAATTATTTTATTTGAATAGTTGAAAAGATATTCCAGGCTTTTTACTTTTTAAATTGGGGGCGGTAAAGCAAGGTAGTTTTTATAGAATGAAACTTGCTCAGGGAAAGATGAGGGAAGGGAAAGAGGAAATATGTTTTTAGGAGAGAATATGGACTTCTGCAGAATGGGAAAAGCAAGCAAGATTCAGAGACACAAGAAGACAGACATGTGTTGGAGGGAAAACATGGGCTTGGAGAGCAAGTCTGTTCTGGGTCTTTCTGGGGAGGGGGCACACCTAGCGATGCTCAGGAGGTACTCCAGGCTCTGCATTCCTGGTGGTGCTCTGGAGACCACATGGGATGGATGCTGGGGATCAAACCTGGATTAGCCACATGCAAGACAAATATTTACCTGCAGTAGTATTTCTCTGGCCCCTGCTCTGGACTTTTATATATCATTCTTAGCCACTTGTAAATACCTATAACAATTGATAAAAGAGGCTTGAAGCTTCATGATGAAAATGATCATGAAGATAATCTAAAAGTTGGAAAGCAAATCTTGGATTTGATCCATGTCACTTTACGGTCCCTTAAGTACTTCCAGTGTACCCCAAGTAGTCCCCTCACAAACACTTCCAGAACTACGCTGGTGACCCTCAGTGCCCTGGACCCATATAGGTCATGCAGTGCAGGGCCCAAGTATGAAAACATTGGCCCCATTGAATGAATGAATGAATGAATGAATGAATGACCAAATGAATGAATGAATGAATAAATAGTATTCCCTGGTCCATCTCCCCACAAAAAAGTGATCACAGAGTAGGAATCACAAAGTAGTGATGTATTTTCTGCAGAAATATAGAGGGCATTAATAAAGCAGCACTTGATATAAAGGTCAATTATTTAGTATTCTTTTTCTTATAGTGATTTCATTTCAACAACGGATGATACCATGGTTTGGATTATACAATGGTGATATTTTAATGGTGGAATGTAAGTATTCTTTTATTTCTGTTTTTGTTGTGTTCATCTTTTCATTACTTTTTGTTCATCTCTGCCTTTAGTAGAGCCAAAGAAGTCAAGGTAGACAAGCTTCAGGTTAATCCAGTGTTCCCATCTTAGCATTTCTCCAATGAAACTGTTTGGAGGGATGCCGGAAACCATTGACCAAAATGATAGCTCTGGAGTTTGAAAACCCACACAATCATTCTTCTCCCAATGATAAAAAGCAACAAGGGAGTTGCTTTTATATCCCAACTGTAGCATGATAACCACAAAATCCAATTCTCAAATACTGTGACGGAATTTTTTATAACATTTTCCAGCTAACATGGTTTATATAAACAAGTACATTGTGAGGACTCAGAATACTCATTGAATGTCTGAAAAATTGTAGTCTACATCCCACCAGAGAGTTCGCATTTGAATTCCTATGTGCTACAATATACCTCAAAAGGCAGTTTAAAAATAAACACTTAAAAAGATAAAAATTGCATGCTAAAAATAGTTAGTTCTCTTCCTTAACAAATTTTAACACTGCTAACTTCAGTTTCTTAAAGTTTCTTCCTGCTCCTTTGCATTTCCTTCTCACTCGCCCACTATCACTGACCCTGATCTCCACCACCAGATTTGTACATGGCAGAGAATGGGGAAACACATGGAGAACGAGGAAGGGTGAGGAGGAATAAAACGAGCCAACAGAAACGTTTACTGTGGCCAGGGTTTGGAGATTATGCCCCAAGCTAAACACAAAGCAGCCAAACTATTTATTTTGCAGTTAGTGGAATTTTCTTCTTCAGTGTCAAGAGGCAGGAGCCAAACTTTAGAAAGTCACGGTTTTCCCAAGACTTAAAGGAAAGATAGCCTTGATTATGCACATATTCTTGGAATGCTTGTAGGTTAGAACTGATGTTCTTCCACTGCATGGATTTGAAAGCCAAAGTGCAATCCAAGCTTAGGAGCTCCTGGCTCTAACTATAACTTGAAATGAGGTAAGCACAGATTGCCAAATTATATCTCAACCTTCCAATACTTTCCCTCCGAGCCACCAGTCCACCAGTGCTGTCCCACTACTGGATTCAAATGACTGTTCCCATGTCCGCTGAGGGACTATACTCAAAGGAACTGGATAGGAGAGGAGAGGAGAAGGAGAGGAGAGGGAGAGGAGAGGAGAGGAGAGGGAGAGGAGAGGGAGAGGAGAGGAGAGGAGAGGAGAGGGAGAGGAGAGGAGAGGAGAGGAGAGGAGAGGAGAGGAGAGGAGAGGAGAAGCAGAGGAGAGGAGAGGGAGAGGAGAGAGAGGAGAGGAGAGGAGAGGAGAGGAGAAGCAGAGGAGAGGAGAGGAGAGGAGAAGAGAGGAGAGGAGAGGGAGAGCAGAGGAGAGGAGAAGAGAGGAGAGGAGAGGAGAGGAGAGGGAGAGGAGAAGAGAGGAGAGGAGAGGAGAGGAGAGAAGAGGAGAGGAGAGGAGAGGAGAGGAGAGGAGAGGAGAAGCAGGAGAGGGGAGGAGAAGCAGAGGAGAGGAGAGGAGAGGAGAGGAGAGGAGAGGAGAGGAGAGGAGGAGGAGAGGAGAGGAGAGGAGAGGAGAAGAGAGGAGAGGAGAGGAGAGGAGAAGAGAGGAGAGGAGAGGAGAAGAGAGGAGAGGAGAGGAGAGGAGAGGAGAGGAGAAGAGAGGAGAGGAGAGGAGAGGAGAGAGAGAGAGGAGAGGGAGGGAGAGGAGAGGAGAGGAGAAGGAGAGGAGAAGAGAGGAGAGGAGAGGAGAGGAGAGGAGAGGGAGAGGAGAGGAGAGGAGAAGCAAGGGAGAGGAGAGGAGAGGAGAGAGGAGAGGAGAGGAGAGGAGAGGAGAGGAGAGGAGAAGAGGAGAGGGAGGAGGAGAGGAGAGGAGAGGGAGAGGAGAGGAGAGGAGAGGAGAGGAGAAGCAGAGGAGAGGAGAGGAGAGGGGAAGCAGAGGAGAGGAGAGGAGAGGAGAGGAGAAGAGTGAGAGGGGAGGAGAAGCAGAGGAGAGGGAGAGGAGAGGGAGAGGAGAGGAGAGGAGAGGAGAGGGAGAGGAGAGGAGAGGAGAGGAGAAGCAGAGGAGAGGAGAGGAGAGGAGAGGAGAGGAGAGGAGAGAAGAAGATGGAGAGGAGGGAAGAGAGGAGAGGAGAGGAGAGGAGAGGAGAGGAGAGGAGAGGAGAGGAGAGAGAGGAGAGGAGAGGGAGAGAGGAGAAGCAGAGGAGAGGAGAGGAGAGGAGAGGGGAAGCAGAGGAGAGGGGAGAGGAGGAGTAGAGGAGAGGAGAGGAGAGAAGAGGAGAGGAGAGGAGAGAGAGAGGGAGAGAGAGAGAGGAGAGGAGGAGAGAGGAGAGAAGAGGGGAGAGGAGAGGAGAGGAAAAGCAGAGGAGAGGAGAGGAGAGGAGAGGGGGAAGCAGAGGAGAGGGAGAGGGAGAGAAGAGAAACTTATTTAGTCTAACAAATATGGCAAATTATCAAGCAGAATTATATTGCAACCTAATTTATGTCTATGTGTGTAATATAGAAGCAAGTCTAAGATACATAGTGTTTTTATTGAGTAAGATGGCAACTGGTTTGTAAAGAAAGTATTGCTTTTTAGTGATATAAAAATAAAGGCTGCCATTTTGAAACAAAAGGATTGGCTCTGGCAAGAGTCTGAAGGTTAGTGCAAAAGCTTTGGTGATAAGACTTGAATAGACAAAGATGATGAAATCAATTCTGAAAAGTACTGGGGTAGAAAAGGCAGGTCTCAATGGTCCATTGAATATTTGTAACTGGGTTATCATGTCAGATTCCTAGAACTGGAATAAGTAGTGAACCATTAATATTAGGAAGGAAGGCACCTATAAATAGTAGGGCAGAAAGGCAAGTCAATAGATTCACCTCAGAAATAAATATCAGATCAATTCAATTGCAAGCAGTTGAAAATAAAAGGCTGGATATTAAGACTGAATTTACAAGCAAGAAAAGTTTTTGCTGCTATAAAGATATTTGTTATTTCTAAAACACCTGTGATTTTTACCTGCAAATGGATGGACATAGAGACTATCATGCTGAGTGAAATTAGTCAGAAGGGAAAAAGGACAGATATAGAATGAAACTGCATTTATTAACGGGATATAAATATATCCTAGTATTCTACTAATTGTGGAAAATGGTAATGCCAGACTAGAATTCAGCTTACACAAAAGAGACTTACATGATAAACCCTAAATGTCTGTAGGGCAAGCCACAATGGAGAAAGAGAAGAGAAGAGAGGAGAAGAGAAGAGAAGAGAAGAGAAGAGAAGAGAAGAGAAGAGAAGAGAAGAGAAGAGAAGAGAAGAGAAGAGAAGAGAAGAGAAGAGAAAGAGAAGAGAAGAGAAGAGAAGAGAAGAGAGAAGAGAAGAGAAGAGAAGAGAAGAGAAGAGAAGAGAAGAGAAGAGAAGAGAAGAGAAGAGAAGAGAAGAGAAGAGAAGAGAAGAGAAGAGAAGAGAAGAGAAGAGAAGAGAAGAGAAGAGACAGAGAGACAGAGTCAGAGAGAAAGAGGAAAATAAAAAGTGCCTGCTATAGAGGCAGGCTGGGCTGGGTGGGAGGGAAGGCAGGACATTGGTGGTAGGAATGGGGTGGAGGTGGGTGCTGGAACACTGTATGACTGAGACCCAATTATGAACATCTTTGTGACTGCATATCTGGGCGGTGGTGGAATAAAAAAATAAAAAATAAAACACCCTGCAACTCATCGTGGAGAAATGGCCCAAGGACCACTCTGTTTCTAGATCGCTCATCCCACTCAGACGTTTCCAAATTTTAAGGATTTTCTTTCCTGACATTTAATTTTCTTGTATCACTAGCAAAACCACTCTGTCAATCTGGATTAGGTAGCCACCATCCCTGCTTTAAATCCCCCATTGGCTTCCCATTTCACTCACAACAAAATGCAAACCTGAGGAGAATCTCTTGGCCTCATGATCCACATTGATACTCTCTTTAACAGAATTTTTCCTTTATTATGATTTCAACACCCTGATCTTTGATCCTTGAACACTCAGGTCTTTCCACATTTCAAGGCTTTACTCATGTTCTTCCCTTTGTTAGAAAGTTTCTTCCTTGGCTTGTCTTCTTCCTGGTTCTTTTCTTATCTTTCAGATCTCTTCCAAATTCACCCACTCTAATGGTTGCTCCTACCTGCATTTCTAGACAATCTGCTTTCTCTTACAAACCACCATGCATGCGACAGAATTTACTCCCATTCAATACTGATTGCTTATTGTCAGAAAACTCCTTGTCAACCAACAAGGATGAGTAATTGTGTCAATCCAGCACCATGATCAAGGCCAATGCAGAGCAGGCATCTGAATATTTATGCAATGAATGATCTTGTGGGATGAATGAATGAAGACATTTCTTATAAGTAACATTAGATTTGCAGTCAGAAGCTTTCTTCAAATGTCTTTCTAATTTTAGTTAGACGAATGCCATAGAATTCTTATTAAATCAACCTCAGTTTCCATTATCTCAAATTGTGGCCAAATGTTTGCCTTGTCTCTACATTACAGTATGCTTGAGACTTCATTTATACATTGGCAAATGTTTCCCAAGTAGCTTCTGTTTGCTCTGTACTCTACTACTTCATTGTGATAACAGCAATGAGTAAGGCATGAAGGCATGACACAGCCACATTTAGAGACAGTCACAAATGGTGTAACTGTTACACAAAAAACCCAAATACAAGAAATTTCTGGATATGTACTAGATACATCTTAGGGGGATCAGGCAAGGTGAGAGGTAGCAGAAATCAATGAGATGAGTGAGAGGTGAGGGGCAAAGAACAGACCAGAAAGGGAATAATCCGTGCAAAGGCCTAGAAGCAAAAGAGTTGGGCATATAGCAGAACTGAGGGCCTAGCATTGGTTTGGGCTAAGCCCGATGATAAAGCATGAGGGGTGCCGGATACAGGTATACAAACCCTGCTCTCACCTCTCCCTGATTCCTGAGTCACCCTGAAAAGAATGTCATGTTACTATGAAAAATGTAAAGCAGACACTTATTTAAAAAGGTAAATATGGACCCACATCCCACCACCATATAAGTCCCTCTATCACTCTAGTTCCAGAGACTCATATACAAATCGCAAAGAGATCAACTAGACACAAAGATTTGTCTGGGATACAGTTCCTGACCGGACCTTTAGGCATTCTCAGGAATGTGGCGGACCAGCTCCTGCCCTACCAAAGCCCTGCTGCCATTGCCATGCCTTAAAACCACCCCCCATGCCTCCAGTCCAACTGCCTAGTTAAGTATTCTGATTTTCTGGAGAGACATCTCCAGATTTGACAATACTAATTTCCCAGTAGTAGCACACCGATTCGATGGGATGTAATGCAGAAGCCAACCAATCTCAACAAACAAAAACATTAACACAGAAGGCTGAACTTGCAACAACAGTTTAGTAAACCCTCAGACAAGGATTTGGTATTCCATGGTGAGATACAACAATTGTCACAAATTTTTCTTCCACCGAAATATTTTTTTGACCATTCCATCAGCCATTTAGTTGTAACAAATAGTATAAAATAAATTATTGTGAGCTAGCTAGGGGCCAGGTTTGAGGGGGTTGTTGGGGAAATGGAGACAATGGTGAAGGGAAGGTAACAGTGGTGTTGGAATTGTTGTTGGAATATTGAATGCCTATAACAAATCAGGGCAAACAATTTTGTAAATGACACTTCTTTTTTTTGGGGGGGTCACACCCGCGATGCTCAGGGGTTTCTCCTGGTTCTGCACTCAGGAATCACTCCTGGCAGTGCTCGGGGACCATATGGGTGCCGGGATCGAACCCCAGCCGGCATGTGCCGGCCGCAATGCAAGGCAAACGCCCTACCCGCTGGGCCATCGCTCCTCCCTGTAAATGACACTTCTTAAATAAAGTCAAGGGTGGGTAAGAGTAGAGGAGAAAAACTATCGGTTGTGGTTAAAGCAATGTATTTAAGGCAAAGAGAAAGTAGAAAAAACACGGGAGTTGGGTGGAAACGGCAACACCAATGCAGCCTTGATTTACCTTTTCTTGGTTCCAAACTCCACACCTTCCCCCTTTTCCTCCCACTCTGCTCTTAAATGGGTAAGAAAACCTGAGTTCTGAGGTCCTGGATGTATTTGGCTGTTTTCCCTGGATCTAAAACTGTCACAATGCCAGCGGGAAAGATTTTGACATGTACAAGTACAATCACAATGGCAAAATGAGCTCGAGTTTGCTCAGCGGACACCTGGCCTGACCTATCAGCTTGTGCCTCTAGGTTGTAACAAGGGGAGAGACTCCAAATGATTCCTGAGTATTGTTGTTGAACATAAAACTGGTTGAACATAAAACTGGTTGAAATTTTCTTCCTCAATGTAAAATTGGCATCTCTACCAGACACTTGGAACCTGATTCTTCTTTCTGTCCTTCTCATACCCTCATGACCTCACCCCACCACCATGACCTGTCTCTCTTCCTAGCACTCAGAAAGAGGAAATGGTGGCAATATTCAAAGATAGGGATCTCTAAAGACAATGCAGTTGGCAGCAGGCCGATGCTAAGGCATAGAGAGTTTGGAAATGTTGGAAATGTCGGCAGGATGAAACAAAGGAGGCAGTGTTGAAAGAAAGGCAGATTGATTAGGACATGCCAGGTTAAGTTTAGAAACAAGGAAAAAATGTATCAAGAAAGGGCTTTGGAGGTCATGTTAAGGATTTAGCTTAGGGTAATGGGAACTATGAAAATGATTAGCACATTCCTGTATGGATAAGAAACAGAGACAAGATGAGGTACTTAATTGTTCCTTAAACCAGGACAAGTAATGGCTGGACTGAATGAAGAGTGATCATGCTGAGACTGGATCGTTGGCACGGAGGTTAAAGGCTTGCCTTGAATAGCCTATCAACCCCTATCTCTTTTTTTTATGTAACTAGGCTTATTTATTACTGCTCATAAGTGACAGTGATAAAAGAAAGGTGTTTTTTTTAATTTTTATTATACCACCGGGAGACATACACTTACAAAGGTGTTCACATTGGTTCTTGGTAATACAGTATTCCAGCACCCATTCCTTCACCAGTGCCCCATTTCCACCACCAATGTACCCCACCCTCCCACTCCACCCCCAGGCTGCCTCAACAGCAGGTAGCCCTGTTTCCTCTAACCTCTATCTCTTAGTCCGTGTACCCTTCATCTTCAAACTCTGCATCTTCTCACCGTTTTATCCCTACATCTCTCTTGACTCTACTCCTCTCTCCCTTCAGATAAAGGCTCAGTAATTACATCAGGCCCTTGTGGATTATCCTGATAACGTAGCCTATGCAGAACTTTGATTACCTCTGCAAGATCTCTTTTTTCTTTTCTTCTGTCATGCAACACACTTAAGGGTTTTGGAATTAGAGACTAGATGGTCCTGGGCAACGTGATTTAACCTTAATTTAACCTCCACGTATCTAATGTAATATTAAGTATATTACATTTTAACTTCTATCTCCTCAACTTCCAAATAAGCATCATAATAAATAGATCCATCTCACATTGTTCTAGAGAAAATGAAATTCATGTCAAGCATGTAGAGTTCTGCCTAACCAGGAAAGCCATCAAGAAGTGTGCGGAGTTGTGGAACTGGGCAAGGAGTGGGGAACATGCAGAAAGAGATCATAGAACCAGAATGGACTGGTCTGGTGAGGAAGTGGTGGTAAATCAACAGCCTAAGAACCCTGCTCTGCAGTGGTATCGAGTTGAACTCAAAATGCCCTTTTTCGGACACATTAAATTCTGTTGTCACACATAGCACCAAGAGCAGTGGGGAACCTCTACTAACTGGGGGTCATAGTCACATTATCGTAATGTGACCCACTTTGGGCCAGCACTTTGCTGGCGTCAACAGGCTGGTTTCATTTAATGGTGCTCTCCCTGAGCCAGGATGTCCATGAGGCACCCACAGCTCAGAAAGTTTCTGGACTCATCTGCTGTTCAGAGCTCTGGAAGCTGCATCAGCACTCCTTGCCATGCCTCCCCAATTAATTTATTTATAGTCTATGCCCTCTCCTCTGTGCCCTAGTGCTTTTCAACCTTGGTGCAGTTCCCTCAATCAATTCAGGTCTTGCCCTAGTAATCATCTGTCATCTTCAGTTTTGACTTCCTTCTCTTGCCTTTCTAGACACGCTATACGATCATACTCTATGTCATCTCCAGAACGGAGCTACAGTGACTACATTTTATGAATTGATTTACTAATACATTTTATTAATTCAATCACTCAATAAATACATTGGGTGTCTACCAGCCAAGCTACTGCAGTTATCTATGGTCAAAGTCTTTGTCAGATATTGAACTTTGTTTATCTCTCCACTCCAGCATTCTACAGTTTCTCAGTTACTAGAGATACTTAATAGTTTTTTCTCGGAGGTACTGAATGGGGTATAGAGAGAGTCCAGTGGGTAAGACACTTGCCTTACATGTGACTGACCCAAATTAAACCTGGGCACCCAGGGTGATCCCTGAGCACAGAGCCAGGGTTATGCCCTGAGAATCACTGGTTATGGCCACAAAACTACGAGAGAGAGAGAGAGAGAGAGAGAGAGAGAAAATCAAAGAGTTGATATCATTAGAACGCTATAAGTATAACTTCCAAAAATTCTATGATCTGTAAGAGTAAGACTCCCATTAGAGTCTCATTAGAGGAACATGCAGTATGGATTTTGGGGGGGTTTAGGGCAACATGGGCAAGTATTTATGTTATTCCTGGCACTATGCACAGGGAGTGGCCCTGTCCATGCTCAGGGACCATATATGGTACCAGGATTTTGAACTAGGTCACAGCTGCCACAGCAGATGCAAGATAAGAGCTCCATTTCATCAATTTCTCTGGCTCTGTTTATTTCTACATAAGGCTAAGAATCAAACCTAATCTTTTTTTTTTTTTTTTTTGGGTCACCTGTAATCAGGTTTCTCCTGGTGCGCTCAGGAATTACTCCCTGGTGGTGCTCGGGACCATAGGGATGCCGGATTGAACCTGGCCGGCACGCCGCGTGCAAGGCAAACGCCTTACCCACTGGGCTATCGCTCAGGCCCTCAAACCTAATCTTATACAAGAAAAGCATTTGTTTTAGCACTAGGCTACATCATTAACTGCTAGATTATTTTTTAAACCATGTGGTCCTCTGAGCACTGCCAAAGGTGATCCCTGAGTGCAAACTAGGAGCCAGTCTTCAACACTGCCAGGTGTGGCTCCCACCAAACCAAGGAATAAAGCGATAACCCAGCGGGTAGGGCATTTGCCTTGCATGTGGCCAGCCCAGGCCAGCTTAGGTTTGATCCCCGGCATCTCATATGGTCCCCGAGCACGCCAGGAGTGATTCCTGAGTGCAGAGCCAGGAGAAACCCTGAGCATTGCCGGGTGTGACCCCAAAAGCAAAATAAATAAATAAATAAATAAATAAATAAATAAATAAATAAATAAATAAATAAATAAATAAATAAATTTAAAAACAAGGAATAAAGATGCTGTGAAAATTTACAATTGAGGATGCCAGAGTGATAGTACAGCAGGTAGAGCACTTACCATGCATGCAACCAACCTGCCTTCAATCCTCAGCACTCAGTATGATCCCTGCCAGAAGTAAATCTTGAGCACTGCTTCTGGGTGGCCCAAAAAACAAACAACAAACATTTTAAAATGCAGGTTAAGGCAACCTGGAATCCATGCCTCCAAATCTCCAGCATCCTTTAGCCTGAACTGAGGGCAAGCGAAGGGAAGGCATGTGGGTAAACTATCTAAGAGGCTGATTTTAGGGGCAGATACTGGGTAACTTCAGAAAAGAGAATCAATTTCGGAGCAACAGTACAGTGAGTAGGGCATTTGCCTTGCAAGTGGCAGACCTAGGTTTGATCCCCAACATCCTGTATGGTCCCCTATGCACCACAGGTAGTAATTCCTGAGTGCAGAGCTAACTCCTGAGCATTTGAGAGATGTGACCCAAAAGACCAAAAAGAAAGAGAATCAAGTGGCCCAATGGCTGCTACTTTGGTGAAGATATATTTCCTCTCTTCAATGTATCTTATTTCCTATCCCCAAACCCCCTAAAAAAGGAACCACAAGATACTAAGAAGGGCTTTTAACTGTGTTCTCCATTCGAAATTGCTCGCCAAACCAATTAATACCTCCTGAATGTTATCTCCCTTGGGGGCTATGTTAATGTTATGTTAATAAAATGCAACTAAGATAACATTCAGGAGGTGTTAATTGGCTTGGCAGATGTACATGAATAAGAAGCACAGATATTTTGCTTTTCCTATTTATGGGGCAGGAAGTGACACAAAGTTGGACAAAAGGAAACTTAATTTGTCTCCCATCTCTTCTGCTACACTTAGGCCTTTGCTGTTAAGTACTATATGTGATCCTTTAAAATGCTCATTTAGATGATATTCCAGAGAGGCAGGAATTGTCAAATATTGTAAAACACTGAAATTGTCTTTTACCACAAAAATTAACTACATGGCATTTACTCACTTTAAAATGCTCTATATGTTACGTGACACTGCATATGCACACATACACGCTCTGTCAAAGTGTCTGTAGCATGTATGCAAATGATTACCATTGCACCCTGCAGCAGATTGCTCCAAAGAACAAATCTTTAATGTTTAGGTTATTTTTTTATGTAATTAGTTCTTTAATGATTCTACATCTCCAAGCTTAATGGTCTTTAATGTTCTGTATGCTCATAAGACATACTAGTAAAGGCAGTTCTGTACATCATGTGTATATGCATGTCTCCACTGACATACACATATTCTAATTAGCATGTCTTTGTAAAACAAGCTTTAAGCATTAGAACCTGTGGTGCTTAGGGACTATTCCCTGGCTCTGTACTCAGGAATCACTTGTGGCGGTGCTCAGGCACTATGTGTGGTCCGAGGAATAGTACTGGGGTTATCTGAATGAAAGGCAAAACACCTTAACCCCTGTGCTATCTCTCTGGTCCTTGAACATTAAACAAATTGAAAATAATCAACCACAATGCTCATAGTTTTCTGTAAAATGTACCAGATTTTTAATATGAATTTTCCAGAAGAAAGCAGAAGAAAAATATTCACCAAATAAACCGAGAAATTCACTAAATTTTGAACGTATTGGAGGCCATGGGTTCCACCTTAAAAAATGCTAAAATGTGCATCTCAATGAAAGTATATTATGCTTGCCTGGAAAATAGGTAGCAAATAGAATATTGTTGAAGTCTTCCAAAATAATTCTCATTCTTTCAAATAAATTTTTGAATGAATACTCTGCTGCTTTATTCCAGAGAAAATTCATTCATCTTATATATATATATATATATATATATATGTGTATATATATACATACATATGGCTAATGGTAGAATGGCCTCTCACCCACTGAACACAAAGATAAGAACCAGAGGTAGCTGGTAAAATGCCAGAGGTAACTGATAAAATGATGGCTCAACGGAAAGTAACTGATAAAATGATAGTTCAACAAGAGGACAGCAGGAAGGGCCTTGGCAAATAATCTGGGGGGCTATAAGGCAAACATTCCCGAGAGGTTGCGTCTGATGTCCCCCTCTGTATTTGGTATGATACCTGACTGGGCCCCATGCCATGCCAAATATGGAAAGAAGCATTAGGCACACTCAGATTGGTGGGTGATGGTCACCTGGTGCAGAGTGATTAGCTGCTCCGCGCCGCACCTGATGTAATATTTTAAACCTATTGGATAGTTATGTGCGGTTTTTTCTGTAGCGCTGGAATTATTCTCAAAAGATCGTCCCTGGAGGGCTCGTGGGCTCTTAGCCACTGACCGCCTGGGGTCACGCTGATGAGCCCAGTATACTGCTATTAATGAAACCCTGCTTTGCATAGGACTTGGTCTCTCAGAGTTTTTGTAGGTGCGGCGCTCCTAGGCTCCCCAGTCAGTCACCCCCATCGAGTGGCCAACCCTTACAATATGTATACCATATGTATATGTATGTATATGTACATGTATATGCATATGTATATGTGTGTGTATATATATATATATATATATATATTTATATCACTGTCACTGTATCACTGTCTTCCTGTTCATCATTGATTTGCTCGAGGGGTACCAGTAACATCTCCATATGTCCTGTCTCATGCTAGTAAAGACCAAGGGTCACCTGCTTGCTCCAGGAACATAAAGAGCCTCAAACCATTCCATCAGGTCATGGAATGAGGTCTATAATTGTTACTGGTATTTGGCATATCAAATACGACACGGTAGCTTGCCAGTATATATATAGTACTTATTAACTGTCCATCCAGCATTGGACTTACCCTTCTTCTTTCCTCCATGCATTTCCTTGCTTCCATATTAGGGAATTGTTCCCAGCTTTCCAATTTGGGAAATGTGGGCAATCTTAGGGCAATCATCAAAGACTTCTATTGCTCTCTGGGACAATAAGCTATGATTCGCGTTATGAAATTCCTTCTGCTCTGTGTGCATGTGTACAAATGTGTGGCAATGTTTTCTAGTGAGATAGAAATTGTGGTTCAAGCCCCTTTAGGTTTTACAATCTTGGTTCTCTCTTAGGCTAGAGAGGTGATAGAACAGCCCATAGGCATCCACACTGCTCAGTGTTTGCTAGCAGCACCTTTGGGTCCCCATCTGTTGATTTGTGCTTTTTTGTTGCTTATTTTTTGGGGGCACACCTGATGGTACTCAGGACTTGTTCCCTGGCTCCTTGCTCAGGTATCAGTCCTGGCTGGGCTTGGGGACCCTGTGGGGGTGCAAGGGATCAAACCCAGGCTGGTGACAAGGCCACTGTCCTACCCCTCTAGCCCTGATTTTGTTTATTTGTTTGTTTATTTCTTGGGACTCACATCCACTTGTGCTCAGGGCTTATGCCTGACTGTTCTGGAGGATCACTCCTGGTGCTAATGGGAATTGTGTATGGTCCTGGGATTCAAACTGTTAGGAAAAGTGAAATTTCCTTTGCTGGGGGATTCTGAAGAACTCAGCAAATTGAAAGTTAGTTTAATGTTCAGATAAAGTAGATGGGTCCAGGTCCATCCTATGTATCCAGACCTCTCCTTTACCTATGAGTGATGTCACTGCTCCTGCCCCTAACATTGCCCCATCCTGTAAACAACTACCGCAGTCTATTTGCCCCCATGAATGATGGTTGGTCACTGTCCCTGCATTGCTCTCTCTATCCCATG